>VTON01000001.1:5755000-6266381 GCA_009617725.1 Hydropsyche tenuis | reverse complement strand
TAAAATATTAATTTGAATTTTTCGCATATTCGGTTAAATTTCGGGCCTTGGTAAAAGTTTTTCAAAAATCTTTTCTATGAGGATTCTTCCAATAAATGTTTATCGTAGATTACAAAAATAATAAGCTTTTTTCCGCAATAAATTGGGCCAAAATATTAATTTGAATTTTTCATATTCTTTTCAATCAGCATTCTTCCTTAAAGTGTTTATCGTAGATTACAAAAATAATAAGCTTTTTCCGCAATAAATTGGGCCAAAATATTTATTGGAATTTTTCGCATATTCGGATAAATTTCGGGCCTTGGTAAAAGTTTTTTCAAAATCTTTTCTTTCAGCATTCTTCCTTAAAGTGTTTATCGTAGATTACAAAATAATAATAAGCTTTTTCCGCAATAAATTGGGCCAAAATATTTATTGGAATTTTTTCGCATATTCGGATAAATTTCCGGGCCTTGGTAAAAGTTTTTTCAAAATCTTTTCTATCAGCATTCTTCCTTAAAGTGTTTATCGTAGATTACAAAAATAATAAGCTTTTTTTCCGCAATAAATTGGGCCAAAATATTTATTGGAATTTTTCGCATATTCGGATAAATTTCGGGCCTTGGTAAAAGTTTTTTCAAAATCTTTTCTATCAGCATTCTTCCTTAAAGTGTTTATCGTAGATTACAAAAAATAATAAGCTTTTTTCCGCAATAAATTGGGCCAAAATATTTATTGGAATTTTTCGCATATTCGGATAAATTTCGGGCCTTGGTAAAAGTTTTTTCAAAATCTTTTCTATCAGCATTCTTCCTTAAAGTGTTTATCGTAGATTACAAAAATAATAAGCTTTTTTTCCGCAATAAATTGGGCCAAAATATTTATTGGAATTTTTCGCATATTCGGATAAATTTCCGGCCTTGGTAAAAGTTTTTCAAAATCTTTTCTATCAGCATTCTTCCTTAAAGTGTTTATCGTAGATTACAAAAATAATAAGCTTTTTTCCGCAATAAATTGGGCCAAAATATTTATTGGAATTTTTCGCATATTCGGATAAATTTCCGGCCTTGGTAAAAGTTTTTTCAAAATCTTTTCAATCAGCATTCTTCCTTAAAGTGTTTATCGTAGATTACAAAAATAATAAGCTTTTTTCCGCAATAAATTGGGCCAAAATATTTATTGGAATTTTTTCGCATATTCGGATAAATCTCGGGGCCTTGGTAAAAGTTTTTCAAAATCTTTTTCTATCAGCATTCTTCCTTAAAGTGTTTATCGTAGATTACAAAATAATAAGCTTTTTTCCGCAATAAATTGGGCCAAAATATTTATTGGAATTTTTCGCATATTCGGATAAATTTCGGGCCTTGGTAAAAGTTTTTTCAAAATCTTTTCTATCAGCATTCTTCCTTTAAGTGTTTATCGTAGATTACAAAAATAATAAGCTTTTTTCCGCAATAAATTGGGCCAAAATATTTATTGGAATATTTCGCATATTCGGATAAATTTCCGGCCTTGGTAAAAGTTTTTTCAAAATCTTTTCTATCAGCATTCTTCCTTAAAGTGTTTATCGTAGATTACAAAAATAATAAGCTTTTTTCCGCAATAAAATTGGGCCAAAATATTTATTGGAATTTTTTTCGCATATTCGGATAAATTTCCGGGCCTTGGTAAAAGTTTTTTTTCAAAATCTTTTCTATCAGCATTCTTCCTTAAAGTGTTTATCGTAGATTACAAAAAATAATAAGCTTTTTTCCGCAATAAATTGGGCCAAAATATTTATTGGAATTTTTCGCATATTCGGATAAATTTCCGGCCTTGGTAAAAGTTTTTTCAAAATCTTTTCTATCAGCATTCTTCCTTAAAGTGTTTATCGTAGATTACAAAAAAAATAATAAGCTTTTTTCCGCAATAAATTGGGCCAAAATATTTATTGGAATTTTTCGCATATTCGGATAAATTTCCGGCCTTGGTAAAAGTTTTTTTTCAAAATCTTTTCTATCAGCATTCTTCCTTAAAGTGTTTATCGTAGATTACAAAAATAATAAGCTTTTTTTTCCGCAATAAATTGGGCCAAAATATTTATTGGAATTTTTCGCATATTCGGATAAATTTCGGGCCTTGGTAAAAGTTTTTTTTCAAATCTTTTCTATCAGCATTCTTCCTTAAAGTGTTTATCGTAGATTACAAAAATAATAAGCTTTTTTCCGCAATAAATTGGGCCAAAATATTTATTGGAATTTTTTCGCATATTCGGATAAATTTCGGGCCTTGGTAAAAGTTTTTTTTCAAAATCTTTTCTATCAGCATTCTTCCTTAAAGTGTTTATCGTAGATTACAAAAAAATAATAAGCTTTTTTTTCGCAATAAATTGGGCCAAAATATTTATTGGAATTTTTTTCGCATATTCGGATAAATTTCGGGCCTTGGTAAAAGTTTTTTTCAAAATCTTTTCTATCAGCATTCTTCCTTAAAGTGTTTATCGTAGATTACAAAAAAATAATAAGCTTTTTTCCGCAATAAATTGGGCCAAAATATTTATTGGAATTTTTCGCATATTCGGATAAATTTCGGGCCTTGGTAAAAGTTTTTTTCAAATCTTTTCTATCAGCATTCTTCCTTAAAGTGTTTATCGTAGATTACAAAAAAATAATAAGCTTTTTTCCGCAATAAATTGGGCCAAAATATTTATTGGAATTTTTTCGCATATTCGGATAAATTTCGGGCCTTGGTAAAAGTTTTTTTCAAATCTTTTCTATCAGCATTCTTCCTTAAAGTGTTTATCGTAGATTACAAAAAATAATAAGCTTTTTTTCCGCAATAAATTGGGCCAAAATATTTATTGGAATTTTTCGCATATTCGGATAAATTTCGGGCCTTGGTAAAAGTTTTTTCAAAATCTTTTCTATCAGCATTCTTCCTTAAAGTGTTTATCGTAGATTACAAAAATAATAAGCTTTTTTCCGCAATAAATTGGGCCAAAATATTTATTGGAATTTTTCGCATATTCGGATAAATTTCGGGCCTTGGTAAAAGTTTTTTCAAAATCTTTTCTATCAGCATTCTTCCTTAAAGTGTTTATCGTAGATTACAAAAAAAATAAGCTTTTTTTTTCGCAATAAATTGGGCCAAAATATTTATTGGAATTTTTCGCATATTCGGATAAATTTCGGGCCTTGGTAAAAGTTTTTTCAAAATCTTTTCAATCAGCATTCTTCCTTAAAGTGTTTATCGTAGATTACAAAAATAATAAGCTTTTTTCCGCAATAAATTGGGCCAAAATATTTATTGGAATTTTTCGCATATTCGGATAAATTTCGGGCCTTGGTAAAAGTTTTTTCAAAATCTTTTCTATCAGCATTCTTCCTTAAAGTGTTTATCGTAGATTACAAAAAATAATAAGCTTTTTTCCGCAATAAATTGGGCCAAAATATTTATTGGAATTTTTCGCATATTCGGATAAATTTCGGGCCTTGGTAAAAGTTTTTTTTCAAAATCTTTTCTATCAGCATTCTTCCTTAAAGTGTTTATCGTAGATTACAAAAATAATAAGCTTTTTTTCCGCAATAAATTGGGCCAAAATATTTATTGGAATTTTTCGCATATTCGGATAAATTTCCGGCCTTGGTAAAAGTTTTTTCAAAATCTTTTCTATCAGCATTCTTCCTTAAAGTGTTTATCGTAGATTACAAAAATAATAATAAGCTTTTTCCGCAATAAATTGGGCCAAAATATTTATTGGAATTTTTTCGCATTCGGATAAATTTCGGGCCTTGGTAAAAGTTTTTTTCAAAATCTTTTCTATCAGCATTCTTCCTTAAAGTGTTTATCGTAGATTACAAAAAAAATAATAAGCTTTTTTTCGCAATAAATTGGGCCAAAATATTTATTGGAATTTTTCGCATATTCGGATAAATTTCGGGCCTTGGTAAAAGTTTTTTTCAAAATCTTTTCTATCAGCATTCTTCCTTAAAGTGTTTATCGTAGATTACAAAAAAAAATAAGCTTTTTTTCCGCAATAAATTGGGCCAAAATATTTATTGGAATTTTTCGCATATTCGGATAAATTTCGGGCCTTGGTAAAAGTTTTTTTTAAAATCTTTTTCTATCAGCATTCTTCCTTAAAGTGTTTATCGTAGATTACAAAAAAATAATAAGCTTTTTTTTCCGCAATAAATTGGGCCAAAATATTTATTGGAATTTTCGCATATTCGGATAAATTTCCGGGCCTTGGTAAAAGTTTTTTTCAAAATCTTTTCTATCAGCATTCTTCCTTAAAGTGTTTATCGTAGATTACAAAAATAATAAGCTTTTTTCCGCAATAAATTGGGCCAAAATATTTATTGGAATTTTTTTCGCATATTCGGATAAATTTCCGGCCTTGGTAAAAGTTTTTTTCAAAATCTTTTCTATCAGCATTCTTCCTTAAAGTGTTTATCGTAGATTACAAAAAATAATAAGCTTTTTTTTTCGCAATAAATTGGGCCAAAATATTTATTGGAATTTTTCGCATATTCGGATAAATTTCGGGCCTTGGTAAAAGTTTTTTTTTCAAAATCTTTTCTATCAGCATTCTTCCTTAAAGTGTTTATTCGTAGATTACAAAAAATAATAAGCTTTTTTTCCGCAATAAATTGGGCCAAAATATTTATTGGAATTTTTCGCATATTCGGATAAATTTCGGGCCTTGGTAAAAGTTTTTTTCTTTTCTAAAATTCTTTTCGTAGATCAAAAATTCTTCCTTAAAGTGTTTTCGTATTTTTTCAAAAATAATAAAAGTGTTTTTTCCGCAATAAATTGGGCCAAAATATTTATTGGAATTTTTCGCATATTCGATAAATTTCCGGGCCTTGTAAAAAGTTTTTTTTTAAATCTTTTTTCTATCAGCATTCTTCCTTAAAAGTGTTTATCGTAGATTACAAAAAATAATAATTTTTTTTCCGCAATAAATTGGGCCAAAATATTTATTGGAATTTTTCGCATATTCGGATAAATTTCGGCCTTGGTAAAAGTTTTTTCAAAATCTTTTCTATCAGCATTCTTCCTTAAAGTGTTTATCGTAGATTACAAAAAAAAATAAGCTTTTTCCGCAATAAATTGGGCCAAAATATTTATTGGAATTTTTCGCATATTCGGATAAATTTCGGGCCTTGGTAAAAGTTTTTTTTTCAAATCTTTTCTATCAGCATTCTTCCTTAAAGTGTTTATCGTAGATTACAAAAAAATAATAAGCTTTTTTTCCGCAATAAATTGGGCCAAAATATTTATTGAATTTTTCGCATATTCGGATAAATTTCGGGCCTTGGTAAAAGTTTTTTCAAAATCTTTTCTATCAGCATTCTTCCTTAAAGTGTTTATCGTAGATTACAAAAATAATAAGCTTTTTTCCGCAATAAATTGGGCCAAAATATTTATTGGAATTTTTCGCATATTCGGATAAATTTCCGGCCTTGGTAAAAGTTTTTTCAAAATCTTTTCAATCAGCATTCTTCCTTAAAGTGTTTATCGTAGATTACAAAAATAATAAGCTTTTTCCGCAATAAATTGGGCCAAAATATTTATTGGAATTTTTCGCATATTCGGATAAATTTCGGGCCTTGGTAAAAGTTTTTTTTCAAAATCTTTTCTATCAGCATTCTTCCTTAAAGTGTTTATCGTAGATTACAAAAAAAATAAGCTTTTTTTCCCGCAATAAATTGGGCCAAAATATTTATTGGAATTTTTCGCATATTCGGATAAATTTCGGGCCTTGGTAAAAGTTTTTTTCAAAATCTTTTCTATCAGCATTCTTCCTTAAAGTGTTTATCGTAGATTACAAAAATAATAAGCTTTTTTCCGCAATAAATTGGGCCAAAATATTTATTGGAATTTTTCGCATATTCGGATAAATTTCCGGCCTTGGTAAAAGTTTTTTCAAAATCTTTTCTATCAGCATTCTTCCTTAAAGTGTTTATCGTAGATTACAAAAATAATAAGCTTTTTTCCGCAATAAATTGGGCCAAAATATTTATTGGAATTTTTTTTCATATTTCGGATAAATTTCGGGCCTTGGTAAAAAAGTTTTTTTTTTTTAAAAATCTTTTCTATCAGCATTCTTCCTTAAAGTGTTATTCGTAGATTACAAAAATAATAAGCTTTTTTCCGCAATAAATTGGGCCAAAATATTTATTGGAATTTTTCGCATATTCGGATAAATTTCCGGCCTTGGTAAAAGTTTTTTCAAAATATTTTCAATCAGCATTCTTCCTTAAAGTGTTTATCGTAGATTACAAAAATAATAAGCTTTTTTCCGCAATAAATTGGGCCAAAATATTTATTGGAATTTTTCGCATATTCGGATAAATTTCGGGCCTTGGTAAAAGTTTTTTCAAAATCTTTTCTATCAGCATTCTTCCTTAAAGTGTTTATCGTAGATTACAAAAATAATAAGCTTTTTTTTTCCGCAATAAATTGGGCCAAAATATTTATTGGAATTTTTTTCGCATATTCGGATAAATTTCGGGCCTTGGTAAAAGTTTTTTTTTTCAATCTTTTTTCTATCAGCATTCTTCCTTAAAGTGTTTATCGTAGATTACAAAAAAAATAATAAGCTTTTTTTCCGCAATAAATTGGGCCAAAATATTTATTTGAATTTTTCGCATATTCGGTTAAATTTCCGGCCTTGGTAAAAGTTTTTTAAAAATCTTTTCTATCAGCATTCTTCCTTAAAGTGTTTATCGTAGATTACAAAAATAATAACCTTTTTTCTTAATAAATTGGGCCAAAATATTTATTGGAATTTTTCGCATATTCGGATAAATTTCCGGCCTTGGTAAAAGATTTTTCAAAATATTTTCAATCAGCATTCTTCCTTTAAGTGTTTATCGTAGATTACAAAAATAATAAGCTTTTTTCCGCAATAAATTGGGCCAAAATATTTATTGGAATTTTTCGCATATTCGGATAAATTTCGGGCCTTGGTAAAAGTTTTTTTTCAAAATCTTTTCTATCAGCATTCTTCCTTAAAGTGTTTATCGTAGATTACAAAAAATAATAAGCTTTTTTTTCCGCAATAAATTGGGCCAAAATATTTATTGGAATTTTTTCGCATATTCGGATAAATTTCGGGCCTTGGTAAAAGTTTTTTTTCAAAATCTTTTCTATCAGCATTCTTCCTTAAAGTGTTTATCGTAGATTACAAAAAAATAAGCTTTTTTTCCGCAATAAATTGGGCCAAAATATTTATTGGAATTTTTCGCATATTCGGATAAATTTCGGGCCTTGGTAAAAAAGTTTTTCAAAAAATTTTCTATCAGCATTCTTCCTTAAAGTGTTTATCGTAGATTACAAAAATAATAAGCTTTTTTCCGCAATAAATTGGGCCAAAATATTTATTGGAATTTTTCGCATATTCGGATAAATTTCGGGCCTTGGTAAAAGTTTTTTCTAAATCTTTTCTATCAGCATCCTTCCTTAAAGTGTTTATCGTAGATTACAAAAATAATAAGCTTTTTTCCGCAATAAATTGGGCCAAAATATTAATTGGAATTTTTCGCATATTCGGATAAATTTCGGGCCTTGGTAAAAGTTTTTTCAAAATCTTTTCTATCAGCATTCTTCCTTAAAGTGTTTATCGTAGATTACAAAAAAATAATAAGCTTTTTTCCGCAATAAATTGGGCCAAAATATTTATTGGAATTTTTCGCATATTCGGATAAATTTCGGGCCTTGGTAAAAGTTTTTTTCAAAATCTTTTCTATCAGCATTCTTCCTTAAAGTGTTTTATCGTTAGATTACAAAAAAATAATAAGCTTTTTTTTCCGCAATAAATTGGGCCAAAATATTTATTGAAATTTTTTCGCATATTCGGATAAATTTCGGGCCTTGGTAAAAGTTTTTTCAAAATCTTTTCTATCAGCATTCTTCCTTAAAGTGTTTATCGTAGATTACAAAAATAATAAGCTTTTTTCCGCAATAAAAATTGGGCCAAAATATTTATTGGAATTTTTTCGCATATTCGGGATAAATTTCGGGCCTTGGTAAAAGTTTTTTTTTCAATCTTTTTTTCTATCAGCATTCTTCCTTAAAGTGTTTATCGTAGATTACAAAAAAAATAATAAGCTTTTTTTTTCGCAATAAATTGGGCCAAAATATTTATTGGAATTTTTTTTCGCATATTCGGATAAATTTCGGGCCTTGGTAAAAGTTTTTTTAAAATCTTTTCTATCAGCATTCTTCCTTAAAGTGTTTATCGTAGATTACAAAAAAATAATAAGCTTTTTTTTCGCAATAAATTGGGCCAAAATATTTATTGGAATTTTTTTTCGCATATTCGGATAAATTTCGGGCCTTGGTAAAAGTTTTTTCAAAATCTTTTCTATCAGCATTCTTCCTTAAAGTGTTTATCGTAGATTACAAAAAAAATAATTAATAATTTTTTTCCGCAATAAATTGGGCCAAAATATTTATTGGAATTTTTCGCATATTCGGATAAATTTCCGGGCCTTGGTAAAAGTTTTTTTTCAAAATCTTTTTTCAATCAGCATTCTTCCTTAAAGTGTTTATCGTAGATTACAAAATAATAATAGCTTTTTTTTTCCGCAATAAATTGGGCCAAAATATTTCTTTGAATTTTTCGCATATTCGGATAAATTTCGGCCTTGGTAAAAGTTTTTTAAAAATCTTTTCTATCAGGATTCTTCCTTAAAGTGTTTATCGTAGATTACAAAAATAATAAGCTTTTTTCCGCAATAAATTGGGCCAAAATATTTATTGGAATTTTTCGCATATTCGGATAAATTTCGGGCCGTGGTAATAGTTTTATCAAAATCTTTTCTATCAGCATTCTTCCTTAAAGTGTTTATCGTAGATTACAAAAAAAATAACCTTTTTTTTTTAATAAATTGGGCCAAAATATTTATTGGAATTTTTCGCATATTCGGATAAATTTCCGGCCTTGGTAAAAGATTTTTCAAAATATTTTCAATCAGCATTCTTCCTTAAAGTGTTTATCGTAGATTACAAAAATAATAAGCTTTTTTCCGCAATAAATTGGGCCAAAATATTTATTTGAATTTTTCGCATATTCGGTTAAATTTCGGGCCTTGGTAAAAGTTTTTTAAAAATCTTTTCAATCAGCATTCTTCCTTAAAGTGTTTATCGTAGATTACATAAATAATTAGCTTTTTTCCGCAATAAATTGGGCCAAAATATTTATTGAATTTTTCGCATATTCGGTTAAATTTCGGGCCTTGGTAAAAGTTTTTTTTTTAAAAATCTTTTCTATCAGCATTCTTCCTTAAAGTGTTTATCGTAGATTACAAAAAAAATAATAAGCTTTTTTTCCGCAATAAATTGGGCCAAAATATTTATTGGAATTTTTCGCATATTCGGATAAATTTCGGGCCTTGGTAAAAGTTTTTTTTCAAATCTTTTTTCTATCAGCATTCTTCCTTAAAGTGTTTATCGTAGATTACAAAAAAAATAATAAGCTTTTTTTTCCGCAATAAATTGGGCCAAAATATTTATTGAATTTTTTTCGCATATTCGGATAAATTTCGGGCCTTGGTAAAAGTTTTTTTTCAAAATCTTTTCTATCAGCATTCTTCCTTAAAGTGTTTATCGTAGATTACAAAAATAATAAGCTTTTTTCCGCAATAAATTGGGCCAAAATATTTATTGGAATTTTTCGCATATTCGGATAAATTTCCGGCCTTGGTAAAAGTTTTTTCAAAATCTTTTCTATCAGCATTCTTCCTTAAAGTGTTTATCGTAGATTACAAAATAATAATAAGCTTTTTCCGCAATAAATTGGGCCAAAATATTTATTGGAATTTTTCGCATATTCGGATAAATTTCGGGCCTTGGTAAAAGTTTTTTTTTTAAAATCTTTTCTATCAGCATTCTTCCTTAAAGTGTTTATCGTAGATTACAAAAAATAATAAGCTTTTTTTCCGCAATAAATTGGGCCAAAATATTTATTGGAATTTTTCGCATATTCGGATAAATTTCGGGCCTTGGTAAAAGTTTTTTCAAAATCTTTTCTATCAGCATTCTTCCTTAAAGTGTTTATCGTAGATTACAAAAATAATAAGCTTTTTTTCGCAATAAATTGGGCCAAAATATTTATTTGAATTTTTCGCATATTCGGATAAATTTCGGGCCTTGGTAAAAGTTTTTTCAAAATCTTTTCTATCAGCATTCTTCCTTAAAGTGTTTATCGTAGATTACAAAAAATAATAAGCTTTTTTTCCGCAATAAATTGGGCCAAAATATTTATTGGAATTTTTTCGCATATTCGGATAAATTTCGGCCTTGGTAAAAGTTTTTTTCAAAATCTTTTCTATCAGCATTCTTCCTTAAAGTGTTTATCGTAGATTACAAAAATAATAAGCTTTTTTTTCCGCAATAAATTGGGCCAAAATATTTATTGGAATTTTTTCGCATATTCGGATAAATTTCGGGCCTTGGTAAAAGTTTTTTTTCAAATCTTTTCTATCAGCATTCTTCCTTAAAAGTGTTTATCGTAGATTACAAAAAATAATAAGCTTTTTTTTTTCAAAATAATTGGGCCAAAATATTTATTGGAATTTTTTCATATATTCGGATAAATTTCGGGCCTTGGTAAAAGTTTTTTTTAAAATTTTTTCTATCAGCATTCTTCCTTAAAGTGTTTATCGTAGATTACAAAAAATAATAAGCTTTTTCCGCAATAAATTGGGCCAAAATATTTATTGGAATTTTTTTTCGCATATTCGGATAAATTTCGGGCCTTGGTAAAAGTTTTTTTTCAAAATCTTTTCTATCAGCATTCTTCCTTAAAAGTGTTTATTCGTAGATTACAAAATAATAAGCTTTTTTTCCGCAATAAATTGGGCCAAAATATTTATTGGAATTTTTCGCATATTCGGATAAATTTCGGGCCTTGGTAAAAGTTTTTTTAAAATCTTTTCTATCAGCATTCTTCCTTAAAGTGTTTATCGTAGATTACAAAAAATAATAAGCTTTTTTCCGCAATAAATTGGGCCAAAATATTTATTGGAATTTTTCGCATATTCGGATAAATTTCGGGCCTTGGTAAAAGTTTTTTCAAAATCTTTTCTATCAGCATTCTTCCTTAAAAGTGTTTATCGTAGATTACAAAATAATAAGCTTTTTTTCCGCAATAAATTGGGCCAAAATATTTATTGGAATTTTTTCGCATATTCGGATAAATTTCGGGCCTTGGTAAAAGTTTTTTCAAAATCTTTTCTATCAGCATTCTTCCTTAAAGTGTTTATCGTAGATTACAAAAAAAAATAAGCTTTTTTTTTTCCAATAAAAATTGGCCAAAATATTTATTGGAATTTTTCGCATATTCGGATAAATTTCGGGCCTTGGTAAAAGTTTTTTTCAAATCTTTTCTATCAGCATTCTTCCTTAAAGTGTTTATCGTAGATTACAAAAAAAATAATAAGCTTTTTTTCCGCAATAAATTGGGCCAAAATATTTATTGGAATTTTTCGCATATTCGGATAAATTTCGGGCCTTGGTAAAAGTTTTTTCAAAATCTTTTCTATCAGCATTCTTCCTTAAAGTGTTTATCGTAGAACAAAAATAATAAGCTTTTTTCCGCAATAAATTGGGCCAAAATATTTATTGGAATTTTTCGCATATTCGGATAAATTTCCGGCCTTGGTAAAAGTTTTTTCAAAATCTTTTCTATCAGCATTCTTCCTTAAAGTGTTTATCGTAGATTAAAAAAATAATAAGCTTTTTTCCGCAATAAATTGGGCCAAAATATTTATTGGAATTTTTCGCATATTCGGATAAATTTCCGGCCTTGGTAAAAGTTTTTTCAAAATCTTTTCAATCAGCATTTTCGTAACCTAACTTATGGATGACTTTGAATAATTTCGCTCGAACCTAACCCAAGTCTTCGCGATATTTTCGATGTTTTCTCATTTCTGTAACCTAACTTATGGATGACTTTGAATAATTTCGCTCGAACCTAACCCAAGTCTTCGCGATATTTTCGATGTTTTCTCATTTTCTGTAACCTAACTTATGGATGACTTTGAATAATTTCGCTCGAACCTAACCCAAGTCTTCGCGATATTTTCGATGTTTTCTCATTTCTGTAACCTAACTTATGGATGACTTTGAATAATTTCGCTCGAACCTAACCCAAGTCTTCGCGATATTTTCGATGTTTTCTCATTTCTGTAACCTAACTTATGGATGACTTTGAATAATTTCGCTCGAACCTAACCCAAGTCTTCGCGATATTTTCGATGTTTTCTCATTTCTGTAACCTAACTTATGGATGACTTTGAATAATTTCGCTCGAACCTAACCCAAGTCTTCGCGATATTTTCGATGTTTTCTCATTTCTGTAACCTAACTTATGGATGACTTTGAATAATTTCGCTCGAACCTAACCCAAGTCTTCGCGATATTTTCGATGTTTTCTCATTTCTGTAACCTAACTTATGGATGACTTTGAATAATTTCGCTCGAACCTAACCCAAGTCTTCGCGATATTTTCGATGTTTTCTCATTTCTGTAACCTAACTTATGGATGACTTTGAATAATTTCGCTCGAACCTAACCCAAGTCTTCGCGATATTTTCGATGTTTTCATTTTTTCTGTAACCTAACTTATGGATGACTTTGAATAATTTCGCTCGAACCTAACCCAAGTCTTCGCGATATTTTCGATGTTTTCTCATTTCTGTAACCTAACTTATGGATGACTTTGAATAATTTCGCTCGAACCTAACCCAAGTCTTCGCGATATTTTCGATGTTTTTCTCATTTCTGTAACCTAACTTATGGATGACTTTGAATAATTTCGCTCGAACCTAACCCAAGTCTTCGCGATATTTTCGATGTTTTCTCATTTCTGTAACCTAACTTATGGATGACTTTGAATAATTTCGCTCGAACCTAACCCAAGTCTTCGCGATATTTTCGATGTTTTCTCATTTCTGTAACCTAACTTATGGATGACTTTGAATAATTTCGCTCGAACCTAACCCAAGTCTTCGCGATATTTTCGATGTTTTCTCATTTCTGTAACCTAACTTATGGATGACTTTGAATAATTTCGCTCGAACCTAACCCAAGTCTTCGCGATATTTTCGTTGTTTTCACATTTCTGTAACCTAACTTATGGATGACTTTGAATAATTTCGCTCGATGCTAACCCAAGTCTTCGCGATATGTTCGATTTTTTATCATTTTCGTAACCTAACTTATGGATGACATTGAATAATTTCGCTCGAAGTTTACCCAAGTCTTCGCGATATTTTCGATGTTTTCTTATTTTTGTAACCTAACTTATGGATGACTTTGAATAATTTCGCTCGAACCTAACCCAAGTCTTCGCGATATTTTCGTTGTTTTCTCATTTCTGTAACCTAACTTATGGATGACTTTGAATAATTTCGCTCGAACCTAACCCAAGTCTTCGCGATATTTTCGATGTTTTCTCATTTCTGTAACCTAACTTATGGATGACTTTGAATAATTTCGCTCGAACCTAACCCAAGTCGTCGCGATATTTTCGATTCTTTCTCATTTTTGTAACCTAAATTATGGATGACTTTGAATAATTTCGCTCGAACCTAACCCAAGTCTTCGCGATATTTTCGATGTTTTCTCATTTCTGTAACCTAACCTCTGGATGACTTTGAATATGTTCGCTCGAACCTTACCCAAGTCTTCGCGATATTTTCGATGATTTCTCATTTCTGTAACCTAACTTATGGATGACTTTGAATAATTTCGCTCGAACCTAACCCAAGTCGTCGCGATATTTTCGATGTTTTCTCATTTCTGTAACCTAACTTATGGATGACTTTGAATAATTTCGCTCGAACCTAACCCAAGTCTTCGCGATATTTTCGATGTTTTCTCATTTTCTGTAACCTAACTTATGGATGACTTTGAATAATTTCGCTCGAACCTAACCCAAGTCTTCGCGATATTTTCGATGTTTTCTCATTTCTGTAACCTAACTTATGGATGACTTTGAATAATTTCGCTCGAACCTAACCCAAGTCTTCGCGATATTTTCGATGTTTTCTCATTTCTGTAACCTAACTTATGGATGACTTTGAATAATTTCGCTCGAACCTAACCCAAGTCTTCGCGATATTTTCGATGTTTTCTCATTTTCGTAACCTAACTTATGGATGACTTTGAATAATTTCGCTCGCACCTAACCCAAGTCTTCGCGATATTTTCGATGTTTTCTCATTTCTGTAACCTAACTTATGGATGACTTTGAATAATTTCGCTCGAACCTAACCCAAGTCTTCGCGATATTTTCGATGTTTTCTCATTTCTGTAACCTAACTTATGGATGACTTTGAATAATTTCGCTCGAACCTAACCCAAGTCTTCGCGATATTTTCGATGTTTTCTCATTTTCTGTAACCTAACTTATGGATGACTTTGAATAATTTCGCTCGAACCTAACCCAAGTCTTCGCGATATTTTCGATGTTTTCTCATTTTTCTGTAACCTAACTTATGGATGACTTTGAATAATTTCGCTCGAACCTAACCCAAGTCTTCGCGATATTTTCGATGTTTTCTCATTTTCTGTAACCTAACTTATGGATGACTTTGAATAATTTCGCTCGAACCTAACCCAAGTCTTCGCGATATTTTCGATGTTTTCTCATTTCTGTAACCTAACTTATGGATGACTTTGAATAATTTCGCTCGAACCTAACCCAAGTCTTCGCGATATTTTCGATGTTTTCTCATTTCTGTAACCTAACTTATGGATGACTTTGAATAATTTCGCTCGAACCTAACCCAAGTCTTCGCGATATTTTCGTTGTTTTCTCATTTTTGTAACCTAACTTATGGATGTCTTTGAATAATTTCGCTGGAACCTAACCCAAGTCTTCGCGATATTTTCGATTTTTTCTCATTTTCGTAACCTAACTTATAGATGTCTTTGAATAATTTCGCTCGAACCTAACCCAAGTCTTCGCGATATTTTCGTTGTTTTCACATTTCTGTAACCTAACTTATGGATGACTTTGAATAATTTCGCTCGAACCTAACCCAAGTCTTCGCGATATTTTCGATGTTTTTTCTCATTTTTGTAACCTAACTTATGGATGACTTTGAATAATTTCGCTCGAACCTAACCCAAGTCTTCGCGATATTTTCGATGTTTTCTCATTTTTCTGTAACCTAACTTATGGATGACTTTGAATAATTTCGCTCGAACCTAACCCAAGTCTTCGCGATATTTTCGATGTTTTCTCATTTCTGTAACCTAACTTATGGATGACTTTGAATAATTTCGCTCGAACCTAACCCAAGTCTTCGCGATTTTTTCTCATTTCTGTAACCTAACTTATGGATGACTATGAATAATTTCGCTCGAACCTAACCCAAGTCTTCGCGATATTTTCGATGTTTTCTCATTTCTGTAACCTAACTTATGGATGACTTTGAATAATTTCGCTCGAACCTAACCCAAGTCTTCGCGATATTTTCGATGTTTTCTCATTTCTGTAACCTAACTTATGGATGACTTTGAATAATTTCGCTCGAACCTAACCCAAGTCTTCGCGATATTTTCGATGTTTTCTCATTTCTGTAACCTAACTTATGGATGACTTTGAATAATTTCGCTCGAACCTAACCCAAGTCTTCGCGATATTTTCGATGTTTTCTCATTTCTGTAACCTAACTTATGGATGACTTTGAATAATTTCGCTCGAACCTAACCCAAGTCTTCGCGATATTTTCGATGTTTTCTCATTTTCGTAACCTAACTTATGGATGACTTTGAATAATTTCGCTCGAACCTAACCCAAGTCTTCGCGATATTTTCGATGTTTTCTCATTTTCGTAACCTAACTTATGGATGACTTTGAATAATTTCGCTCGAACCTAACCCAAGTCTTCGCGATATTTTCGATGTTTTCTCATTTCTGTAACCTAACTTATGGATGACTTTGAATAATTTCGCTCGAACCTAACCCAAGTCTTCGCGATATTTTCGATGTTTTCTCATTTCTGTAACCTAACTTATGGATGACTTTGAATAATTTCGCTCGAACCTAACCCAAGTCTTCGCGATATTTTCGATGTTTTCTCATTTTGTAACCTAACTTATGGATGACTTTGAATAATTTCGCTCGAACCTAACCCAAGTCTTCGCGATATTTTCGATGTTTTCTCATTTTTGTAACCTAACTTATGGATGACTTTGAATAATTTCGCTCGAACCTAACCCAAGTCTTCGCGATATTTTCGATGTTTTTTCATTTTGTAACCTAACTTATGGATGACTTTGAATAATTTTGCTAGAACCTAACCCAAGTCTTCACCATATTTTCGATGTTTTCTCATTTTTCAAACTTATCGTATTGATGTCTTTGAATAATTTCGCTTGAACCTATGCCAAGTCTTGGCGATATTTTCGATGTTTTCATATTTCTGTAACCTAACTTTTGGATGTTTTTGAAAAATTTCGTTCGAACCTAACCCAAGTTATCAGCGATATTTTCGTTGTTTTCTCATTTCTGTAACCTAACTTTAGATGTTTTTGAATAATTTCGCTCGAACCCAACCCAAGTATTCGCGATATTTTCGATTTTTTCTCATTTCTGTAACCTAACTTATGGATGACTTTGAATAATTTCGCTCGAACCTAACCCAAGTCTTCGCGATATTTTCGATGTTTTCTCATTTCTGTAACCTAACTTATGGATGACTTTGAATAATTTCGCTCGAACCTAACCCAAGTCTTCGCGATATTTTGGATGTTTTTTTATTTTCGTAACTTAACTTATGGATGACTTTGAATAATTTCGCTCGAACCTAACCCAAGTCTTCGCGATATTTTCGATGTTTTCTCATTTTCGTAACCTAACTTATGGATGACTTTGAATAATTTCGCTCGAACCTAACCCAAGTCTTCGCGATATTTTCGATGTTTTCTCATTTCTGTAACCTAACTTATGGATGACTTTGAATAATTTCGCTCGAACCTAACCCAAGTCTTCGCGATATTTTCGATGTTTTCTCATTTTCGTAACCTAACTTATGGATGACTTTGAATAATTTCGCTCGAACCTAACCCAAGTCTTCGCGATATTTTCGATGTTTTCTCATTTCTGTAACCTAACTTATGGATGACTTTGAATAATTTCGCTCGAACCTAACCCAAGTCTTCGCGATATTTTCGATGTTTTCTCATTTTTGTAACCTAACTTATGGATGACTTTGAATAATTTCGCTCGAACCTAACCCAAGTCTTCGCGATATTTTCGATGATTTCTCATTTTCGTAACCTAACTTATGGATGACTTTGAATAATTTCGCTCGAACCTAACCCAAGTCTTCGCGATATTTTCGATGATTTCTCATTTCTGTAACCTAACTTATGGATGACTTTGAATAATTTCGCTCGAACCTAACCCAAGTCGTCGCGATATTTTCGATTTTTTCTCATTTCTGTAACCTAACTTATGGATGACTTTGAATAATTTCGCTCGAACCTAACCCAAGTCTTCGCGATATTTTCGTTGTTTTCACATTTCTGTAACCTAACTTTTAAATGTTTTTGAATAATTTCGCTCGCACTCACCCAAGTCTTCGCGATATTTTCGATGTTTTCTCATTTTCGTAACCTAACTTATGGATTACTTTGAATAATTTCGCTCGAACCTAACCCAAGTCTTCGCGATATTTTCGATGTTTTCTCATTTTCGTAACCTAACTTATGGATTACTTTGAATAATTTCGCTCGAACCTAACCCAAGTCTTCGCGATATTTTCTCATTTCTGTAACCTAACTTATGGATGACTTTGAATAATTTCGCTCGAACCTAACCCAAGTCTTCGCGATATTTTCGATGTTTTCTCATTTTTGTAACCTAACTTATGGATGACTTTGAATAATTTCGCTCGAACCTAACCCAAGTCTTCGCGATATTTTCGATGTTTTCTCATTTTGTAACCTAACTTATGGATGACTTTGAATAATTTCGCTCGAACCCTAACCCAAGTCTTCGCGATATTTTCGATGTTTTCTCATTTCTGTAACCTAACTTATGGATGACTTTGAATAATTTCGCTCGAACCTAACCCAAGTCTTCGCGATATTTTCGATGTTTTCTCATTTCTGTAACCTAACTTATGGATGACTTTGAATAATTTCGCTCGAACCTAACCCAAGTCTTCGCGATATTTTCGATGTTTTCTCATTTTTGTAACCTAACTTATGGATGACTTTGAATAATTTCGCTCGAACCTAACCCAAGTCTTCGCGATATTTTCGATGTTTTCTCATTTCTGTAACCTAACTTATGGATGACTATGAATAATTTCGCTCGAACCTAACCCAAGTCTTCGCGATATTTTCGATGTTTTCTCATTTTTGTAACCTAACTTATGGATGACTTTGAATAATTTCGCTCGAACCAAACCCAAGTCTTCGCGATATTTTCGATGTTTTCTCATTTTTGTAACCTAACTTATGGATGACTTTGAATAATTTCGCTCGAACCTAACCCAAGTCTTCGCGATATTTTCGATGTTTTCTCATTTCTGTAACCTAACTTATGGATGACTTTGAATAATTTCGCTCGAACCTAACCCAAGTCTTCGCGATATTTTCGATGTTTTCTCATTTTTGTAACCTAACTTATGGATGACTATGAATAATTTCGCTCGAACCTAACCCAAGTCTTCGCGATATTTTCGATGTTTTCTCATTTTCGTAACCTAACTTATGGATTACTTTGAATAGTTTCGCTCGAACCAAACCCACGTCTTCGCGATATTTTCGATGTTTTCTCATTTCTGTAACCTAACTTATGGATGACTTTGAATAATTTCGCTCGAACCTAACCCAAGTCTTCGCGATATTTTCGATGTTTTCTCATTTCTGTAACCTAACTTATGGATGACTTTGAATAATTTCGCTCGAACCTAACCCAAGTCTTCGCGATATTTTCGATGTTTTCTCATTTCTGTAACCTAACTTATGGATGACCATGAATAATTTCGCTCGAACCTAACCCAAGTCTTCGCGATATTTTCGATGTTTTCTCATTTCTGTAACCTAACTTATGGATGACTTTGAATAATTTCGCTCGAACCTAACCCAAGTCTTCGCGATATTTTCGATGTTTTCTCATTTTCTGTAACCTAACTTATGGATGACTTTGAATAATTTCGCTCGAACCTAACCCAAGTCTTCGCGATATTTTTCGATGTTTTCTCATTTCTGTAACCTAACTTATGGATGACTTTGAATAATTTCGCTCGAACCTAACCCAAGTCTTCGCGATATTTTCGATGTTTTCTCATTTTTGTAACCTAACTTATGGATGACTTTGAATAATTTCGCTCGAACCTAACCCAAGTCTTCGCGATTTTTTCTCATTTCTGTAACCTAACTTATGGATGACTTTGAATAATTTCGCTCGAACCCAACCCAAGTCTGCGCGATATTTTCGTTGTTTTCACAATTCTGTAACCTAACTTATGGATGACTTTGAATAATTTCGCTCGAACCGAACCCTAGTCTTCGCGATATTTTCGATTTTTTCTCATTTCTGTAACCTAACTTATGGATGACTATGAATAATTTCGCTCGAACCTAACCCAAGTCTTCGCGATATTTTCGATGTTTTCACATTTCTGTAACCTAACTTATGGATGACTATGAATAATTTCGCTCGAACCTAACCCAAGTCTTCGCGATATTTTCGATTTTTTCTCATTTCTGTAACCTAACTTATGGATGACTTTGAATAATTTCGCTCGAACCTAACCCAAGTCTTCGCGATATTTTCGATGTTTTCTCATTTCTGTAACCTAACTTATGGATGACTTTGAATAATTTCGCTCGAACCTAACCCAAGTCTTCGCGATATTTTCGATGTTTTCTCATTTCTGTAACCTAACTTATGGATGACTTTGAATAATTTCGCTCGAACCTAACCCAAGTCTTCGCGATATTTTCGATGTTTTCTCATTTCTGTAACCTAACTTATGGATGACTTTGAATAATTTCGATCGAACCTAACCCAAGTCTTCGCGATATTTTCGATGTTTTCTCATTTTTGTAACCTAACTTATGGATGACTTTGAATAATTTCGCTCGAACCTAACCCAAGTCTTCGCGATATTTTCTCATTTCTGTAACCTAACTTATGGATGACTATGAATAATTTCGCTCGAACCTAACCCAAGTCTTCGCGATATTTTCGATGTTTTCTCATTTTAGTAACCTAACTTATGGATGACTTTGAATAATTTCGCTCGAACCCAACCCAAGTCAGCGCGATATTTTCGTTGTTTTCACAATTCTGTAACCTAACTTATGGATGACTTTGAATAATTTCGCTCGAACCGAACCCTAGTCTTCGCGATATTTTCGATGTTTTCTCATTTTTGTAACCTAACTTATGGATGACTTTGAATAATTTCGCTCGAACCTAACCCAAGTCTTCGCGATATTTTCGATGTTTTCTCATTTCTGTAACCTAACTTATGGATGACTTTGAATAATTTCGCTCGCACCTAACCCAAGTCTTCGCGATATTTTCGATGTTTTCTCATTTTCGTAACCTAATTTATGGATGACTTTGAATAATTTCGCTCGAACCTAACCCAAGTCTTCGCGATATTTTCGATGTTTTCTCATTTCTGTAACCTAACTTATGGATGACTTTGAATAATTTCGCTCGAACCTAACCCAAGTCTTCGCGATATTTTCGATGTTTTCTCATTTTCTGTAACCTAACTTATGGATGACTTTGAATAATTTCGCTCGAACCTAACCCAAGTCTTCGCGATATTTTCGATGTTTTCTCATTTTTGTAACCTAACTTATGGATGACTTTGAATAATTTCGCTCGAACCTAACCCAAGTCTTCGCGATATTTTCGATGTTTTCTCATTTTGTAACCTAACTTATGGATGACTTTGAATAATTTCGCTCGAACCTAACCCAAGTCTTCGCGATATTTTCGATGTTTTCTCATTTCTGTAACCTAACTTATGGATGACTTTGAATAATTTCGCTCGAACCTAACCCAAGTCTTCGCGATATTTTCGATGTTTTCTCATTTTCTGTAACCTAACTTATGGATGACTTTGAATAATTTCGCTCGAACCTAACCCAAGTCTTCGCGATATTTTCGATGTTTTCTCATTTTGTAACCTAACTTTATGGATGACTTTGAATAATTTCGCTCGAACCTAACCCAAGTCTTCGCGATATTTTCGATGTTTTCTCATTTCTGTAACCTAACTTATGGATGACTTTGAATAATTTCGCTCGAACCTAACCCAAGTCTTCGCGATATTTTCGATGTTTTCTCATTTCTGTAACCTAACTTATGGATGACTTTGAATAATTTCGCTCGAACCTAACCCAAGTCTTCGCGATATTTTCGATGTTTTCTCATTTCTGTAACCTAACTTATGGATGACTTTGAATAATTTCGCTCGAACCTAACCCAAGTCTTCGCGATATTTTCGATGTTTTCTCATTTCTGTAACCTAACTTATGGATGACTTTGAATAATTTCGCTCGAACCTAACCCAAGTCTTCGCGATATTTTCGATGTTTTCTCATTTCTGTAACCTAACTTATGGATGACTTTGAATAATTTCGCTCGAACCTAACCCAAGTCTTCGCGATATTTTCGATGTTTTCTCATTTCTGTAACCTAACTTATGGATGACTTTGAATAATTTCGCTCGAACCTAACCCAAGTCTTCGCGATATTTTCGATGTTTTCTCATTTCTGTAACCTAACTTATGGATGACTTTGAATAATTTCGCTTGAACCTAACCCAAGTCTTCGCGATATGTTTGAAGTCTCTCATTTTTGTTACGAAACTTATGGATGACTTTGAATAATTTCGCTCGAACCTAACCCAAGTCTTCGCGATATTTTCGATGATTTCTCATTTCTGTAACCTAACTTATGGATGACTTTGAATAATTTCGCTCGAACCTAAACCAAGTCTTCGCGATATTTTCGATGTTTTCTCATTTTCGTAACCTAACTTATGGATGACTTTGAATAATTTCGCTCGCACCTAACCCAAGTCTTCGCGATATTTTCGATGTTTTCTCATTTTCGTAACCTAACTTATGGATGACTTTGAATAATTTCGCTCGAACCTAACCCAAGTCTTCGCGATATTTTCGATGTTTTCTCATTTTCGTAACCTAACTTATGGATGACTTTGAATAATTTCGCTCGAACCTAACCCAAGTCTTCGCGATATTTTCGATGTTTTCTCATTTCTGTAACCTAACTTATGGATGACTTTGAATAATTTCGCTCGAACCTAACCCAAGTCTTCGCGATATTTTCGATGTTTTCTCATTTCTGTAACCTAACTTATGGATGACTTTGAATAATTTCGCTCGAACCTAACCCAAGTCGTCGCGATATTTTCGATGTTTTCTCATTTCTCTAACCTAACTTATGGATGACTTTGAATAATTTCGCTCGAACCTAACCCAAGTCTTCGCGATATTTTCGATGATTTCTCATTTCTGTAACCTAACTTATGGATGACTTTGAATAATTTCGCTCGAACCTAAACAAAGTCTTCGCGATATTTTCGATGATTTCTCATTTTCGTAACCTAACTTATGGATGACTTTGAATAATTTCGCTCGAACCTAACCCAAGTCTTCGCGATATTTTCGATGTTTTCTCATTTTGTAACCTAACTTATGGATGACTTTGAATAATTTCGCTCGAACCTTTCTTCGCGATATTTTCGATGTTTTCTCATTTTTGTAACCTTATATGGATGACTTTGAATAATTTCGCTCGAACCAAACCCAAGTCTTTCTGTAACCTAACGATATTTTCGATGTTTTCTTCGATGTTTTCTCATTTCTGTAACCTAACTTATGGATGACTTTGAATAATTTCGCTCGAACCTAACCCAAGTCTTCGCGATATTTTCGATGTTTTCTCATTTTGTAACCTAACTTATGGATGACTTTGAATAATTTCGCTCGAACCTAACCCAAGTCTTCGCGATATTTTCGATGTTTTTTCATTTTCTGTAACCTAACTTATGGATGACTTTGAATAATTTCGCTCGAACCTAACCCAAGTCTTCGCGATATTTTCGATGTTTTCTCATTTCTGTAACCTAACTTATGGATGACTTTGAATAATTTCGCTCGAACCTAACCCAAGTCTTCGCGATATTTTCGATGTTTTCTCATTTTTGTAACCTAACTGATGGATGACTTTGAATAATTTCGCTCGAACCTAACCCAAGTCTTCGCGATATTTTCGATGTTTTCTCATTTCTGTAACCTAACTTATGGATGACTTTGAATAATTTCGCTCGAACCTAACCCAAGTCTTCGCGATATTTTCGATGTTTTCTCATTTCTGTAACCTAACTTATGGATGACTTTGAATAATTTCGCTCGAACCTAACCCAAGTCTTCGCGATATTTTCGATGTTTTCTCATTTCTGTAACCTAACTTATGGATGACTTTGAATAATTTCGCTCGAACCTAACCCAACTCTTCGCGATATTTTCGATATTTTCTAATTTCTGTAACCTAACTTATGGATGACTTTGAATAATTTCGCTCGAACCTAACCCAAGTCTTCGCGATATTTTCGATGTTTTCTCATTTTCGTAACCTAACTTATGGATTACTTTGAATAATTTCGCTCGAACCTAACCCCAGTCTTCGCGATATTTTCGTTGTTTTCTCGTTTTTAAAACCTAATTTATGGTTGATTTTGAATAATTTCGCTCGAAATTAAGCCAAGTCTTCGCGATTTTTTCGATGTTTTTTCATTTCTGTAACCTAACTTATGGATGACTATGAATAATTTCGCTCGAACCTAACCCAAGTCTTCGCGATATTTTCGATTTTTTCTCATTTCTGTAACCTAACTTATGGATGACTATGAATAATTTCGCTCGAACCTAACCCAAGTCTTCGCGATATTTTCGATGTTTTCTCATTTTCGTAACCTAACTTATGGATTACTTTGAATAATTTCGCTCGAACCTAACCCAAGTCTTCGCGATATTTTCGATGTTTTCTCATTTCTGTAACCTAACTTATGGATGACTTTGAATAATTTCGCTCGAACCTAACCCATGTCGTCGCGATATTTTCGATGTTTTCTCATTTTTGTAACCTAACCTATGGATGACTTTGAATAATTTCGCTTGAACCTAACCCAAGTCTTCGCGATATTTTCGTTGTTTTCACAATTCTGTAACCTAACTTATGGATGACTTTGAATAATTTCGCTCGAACCTAACCCAAGTCTTCGCGATATTTTCGATGTTTTCTCATATTTGACAACTAACTTATGAATGATTTGGAATAATTTCGCTCGAACGTAACCCAAGTCTTCGCGATATTTTTCAATATGAGCCGCAGTCACACCAGTCATCATTTCATCATCATTTTCAGCCTATAAGTTATCCACAGCAGGACAAGGCCTTGCCAGACAATTGCGGCAGTCTATGCTATACCTTACTGCGCTAGCCCAAGTCGTAATTCGTTAAGGGACATGTAATATAAGAGCCAGTCCGCCCATGCCAACGAAGAAGGCTCTCAGACCAACGATACGCGTGTCTATGTGCTAGACTTTGTGGTCGCTGTCTCTAGCTGTCGCTGTCGCTGTCGCTAGCGGGTCGCAATGACCACGAGCGGGACAGACGAGTTAAAGACTGAGCAGACTGCGCCCTCGCTGACCACTTTGCGATCCTTATGACCACCAGTTTGACAGACGAGGCGAGACCGTTGGTCCTACATGGCTCAGACCTCGGTAGAACGCACGTCATTGGCCTTTACCATTACCAAAGAGTTTTTGTATTTTTAATTAACTAAATGATCATGCAAGTTATTTTCCTTCTTAATTTGTTAATGCGTTCATCCCATTAGGTGTATCTCTGAATTTCATTCGAAAGTGAGTTAGCTATTGTTAGTTGATTTTTTTGAGTCAAAATTTCTTCAATTTAGATTAACCAAAAGAGCATGCGGTTAATTTTAATTAGTTTGATTTATGGCATGACATTAATCAAATATGTTGGCTGATATTAGTCGATTTAAAATAAGTGGACGTTATCTATGATTTTAGTCAGGTTCATTGTTGGTTCTTTACTTTAAATGGTTATTAAGTTGGCCCGCATTAAGTATAAGGGATATAAAATGTAGGGTTATAGGCTATTTGCTACTAATGTATATTAACTATGCTATATCATATTCTGTTAAGGGGTATTAGTTATATTAAAAGGGCATATAAATATTATTGATGACATTTTTCTATGTAATGGTCATATAATATAGTGTTAATTTGGGTTGGGCATCTAAATATGTTCAACTGATTGTGAGAGGAACGGTTGAGATCTACTGGAGGGTGGTTGATCCTAAGTTAGAGAAGGGGTGGTTGTCGATCATTTCAAAGGAATAGTTACTTTATTTTACTGTTGATTGGGTGAAGAGCGCGACGAAATTCAGCATAAAAGTATATACATAGATAAAGATGTTGTATCAATTGACGGACGAAATAAATCGGTTGACGCACGTGAGAAAAGTAAATTATCGTTTTTCCCCTTTCTTTTTTCCTTTTTTTTATTTTTTTTTAATTTTTAATTTTTTTAATTTTTTTAATTTTTTAATTTGATTATTACCGTCCTTCGAATGGTGACAATATCCTCAACACGAAATCGTATTTTCTACCTATCCAGGTAAAGGAGTGTTTATTTTAGTTTACGAACTCATCGTGGAACAAATTTGTGATGATTGATTAGAAAGACTTTTAGTAACGAAATCGACATATGTTATGCACGTGAGTCAATCGCGAATAGAAAGGAAGGTCACACCAGTATAATTTATTAATTATAATAATTAATAAATTAGGATAGAAGCTATAGGAGTAACGGAGTTATAAAAGTCCCGGGGAAGACTCTGTATATGGTCTCAAATACAGGGTCTTCCCAGAAACTTTGATAACTTCTAATCGGATTTAAAGTGACTTAGAGTCATGATAGAGAAGTGTCACTTTAAATCCGATTAGAAGTTATCAAAGTCCCGGGGAAGACCCTGTATAATGATACGTATACTAGCCCACAAAACCAGCCCGTGGTGTAGTGGTTTGTTCCACGAACTATCATTATATTGATGATGGTTCAAATCCCGGGTTGGCCAGAGCAGGACCCCGTTTTTAACACCTACTCGATCGTCTCAGATGGGAATTTAACCATTTTTCCCAAAAAAATGAGAGTCAAATCTTTCGTTTAATGAGGCGATTCCAAAAATGGTTCCGATGTCATTCTCTGTCGTCCGCCATACAAATTATATGTACCGACACCGCGATTGCTTGTAACAATTATGAGCGGTCGTTGGCGATCGGTGCACCAGTATGTGCGGTACGCGCGTTTGGATCGGTCCTCCTTCCTATCCCAATGATCTAAAATGATTTGGCCGTAATGGCAATTTGGAGGTTACATCTCTAATGTCATCTTATCATATTGATAAGATGATTAATGATTTAGCCACCATGACGACTTTGGGGTAAAACCTGTAATGTCATGGTGGTGTGTTTGTATTTGTGTGTGTACACATTTAAATGAGAAAAAAAAAAAAAAAAAAAAACATTTAAATTACTGTACATTGCAATGTTCAATGGGTTCAATGTTTAGTTTTTATAATAAATTCACAACTAAAAATTTATTTTCGATACTAGCAACTATTTGTTAGGCGAAAAGGTAATTTTGTTGCGAATTTGACGTTTGATATATACTGTGAATTTGTAATGTAAATACTAAATGTCCCATGCTAAATTACACTGCTACCATTGGTGGCCAGAAGATAACTCACACGAAGCAAACGCACACGAAGTAAACTCACAGGAAGCAAGCTCACACGAAGCGAGCTCACACGAAGCAAGCTCACACGAAGTAAGCTCACATGTTTTCGAAAATTTTCAAATTTTCAAATTAAAGTGAAAAACGTTTAACACGAAACTGAAAGCACCAAAATGCGTTTTTGTGTTAAAAGAATTTCACCTTAGACGTAATAGTATACGTCCATAATATTTTGTCAGTACCAAAGTAATATTTCTTGTTAAATGATACGAAAATTTTCGAAAGCATGTGAGCTTGCCTCGTGTGAGCTTGCTTCGTGTGAGCTTGCTTCGTGTGAGCTCGCTGCGTGTGAGCTTGCTTCCTGTGAGTTAACTTCGTGTGCGTTTGCTTCGTGTGCGTTAGCTTCTGGGAACCGCTACCATTATACTTACAATTAGCCGAATATTGGTGCCATTTACCGTTTACCGGTAATCGAAATTTGACGGTAAATAGCAAGCCCTAGTTTGAAGCGGGCTTGGTTTCGCGGGTGGCCGCTCGCGTCGCCGGCGTGCACTTGTCAGTGTGGAGTCGAAGTGCGGCGTGCGTCAAGTGTCCGATGTGATATGTGATGGGTCCCGCGTCGCCGTCCCGCTCGCCCTCCTCGCCTCCCCTGCCATGACGGCCGACATCCGCATCCGTCGCAGGACGTTCGTCCTCTACTCGGCGCTGCTATGCGCCGCTCTGCTCGCCTTCGTCTCCACGAACGGCTCGTTCCAGTGCACCAATGCGGATTCTGTGCACGCCGAAGGCCCTTCCGCAAAGCCTCCGCCCCCGCCCCCCCTCCCGGAAGCCTCGCCCCTGCGCTCCCAACACAGGTAAATGCATTGCCTTCTTTTCCTGTTCTGATTTCTTTTCGCATACTATTTGCATCGATTGTATTGTTTTCGATTACTTATCGAATCGAATAATTAACCCGTATGCGCAAATCGTTATCGTGCTCGGGATTTGTTCTTAACCAGGCTCGTTCAACGTTTCGGTGTACGTGCTCTTTTCAAGAGAACATATTCTCTTTTTTTTTGCAATATACCCAGAATGTCCTCTTTTTCAATTTTGACAATAATTTTACGCAATCCTTACTATCTAAATAAAAGAAAATAAGAAACTTTTGGACCAGATTAGCAGGGTAGATAAATATAACAACAGAGATGATGAAATTGAGAATAAGACTGATGATGATTAAATTCAACAAATAATTTTTAAGCACACTTTTCATATACCTATTATTATTATTATTATTGTGTATTTATTAAAAAAAATTCGCCTTTTTTAATCTCATATTAAATTGTTTTAAAGGGGTGGTTTGAAAATCATGGTTACAGCTGTGGGTACATTATGATTACATAAGCCTTATAGATATAATCTTTCCTGTACTGGTGGAAATTTATGATTACCTTGTGAAAAAATGGTATTTTTGGTACGTTAAATGACTTATTTCATTTTAATAATAACTAGAACAATTATAAAGAAAATTGTTAAAATTAAACAATTTTTTGTTAAATGTTCTCTTTTTTTGACCATAAAAGTCGACAACCTTACCTTTGGCCGAAATGTACAAACATTGGGGGCCCCTTACAAATTTCAATATTTCAATCATTGTATCGAAATATTGGTGAAATTATTTATTTCCATTATAAAACTATTTCAATGAGTGCATTTTGGAATAAATACTGATTGTTATATTTGTTTTTGAAAGTAGGGGCTACTTTGGCCCCGAGGTGGCCCTTTGGACGAGCCTGTTCTAAACGTTTCGATGAAAATTTGTTTCAGTTTCTGTAATAGATATTGTGTTGTAAACTGATTCACACCCACCGTTTTATTGAGTGCAAATCACATTTTAATTCAACACGACTTTGGGCAATTTTCAGTTGTGGGCAATGAATAGGTGTACCCTCATTTTTTTATGCGCTAACATAATTCACAGCCCAATTTTAACTATGCAGAACCGTTAGCGTTTCTGATTATTTCTGGTCATTGTTTCCTGTTGTACGCGGTCCAAAGATAAAAATGTATCTTGCACACAGCGTTTGTTTCCTGCCGTTTCTACGAATACAAAATTTGTGCGGTTTTCTAATTTTTATTACTCTCTTTTAGCATAATTTACTTTGTAAAACAACCTATCATAAATCTGTCCTTTACAACATAACCACAAATAATAAAAATCGACTAAACTTCTTAACATGAAATATCATCGACTATAATATCTTACAATGATTTGCCTATTTTGTCATAAAAGGTTCATGTAGGATATAGATTTGATTAGTAATGAATTGTGCATTATTAAACTTGACAATTGTTACTGTTCAGCCTTTTAATGTTTGATCTGATCAGCTTTTTCCTGTTCATCTTCTATTTGCCGACAATGGTCATGGAAAATTTTCATGATTATATTATTAATTGTGCCACTTTGCACCGTTTCTCTGCTTCCATAACATGTACTATACTTAGATTACTTATCATTTGTAAGTATTTTATTTTATATAATTCTGTTGAAATCCATTTTTTTGTCATTTCATCATGACTCATACTTTTTGCATGTGTTTCTTGAGAGCTGCTTCTTGTTTATTTTTTTTCAATTATAACACCATAATTAAAAATATATCATCAAATGTGTTGAAAACGAGATCGTCTACGTGTCAATGTACAAATATTTAAAATCGTATTAAAATCTTAAGCTAATCGATTTATAGCTGTTTCAAAGAATTGATTGAAAACGATTACCTTTTTTTTGTTGTATTGGAACACTGATAACTGTCGTAAATTTCAGTAAGGTCAAATAAATAAAATTTTCTTAGAATTCGACGGTAATCGGAATCGCATTTGATCTTATCAAAAGATCTTAAAACCGTCCTGATAAATGAATACACACGTATAAATAGCCCATGTTATCATATTCTATTTGATTGCATGACTGAATAACGAATAAAATAATACACCGTGTGAATAGCGAATTTCGACACATACATACGAAGTACGTAATCATGATCGTCATCAGTAATGTCAAAAAAACTCCTAAAGCCTTACTATTCTGATTGTGAGTGGAGAGTTCAATGTTTCGTCTCTCACGACGATACCTTCCTTTTATGTTTGCTTAATTTTTTGTTGTTGCCAGTGGCGGGTTTGCTTCACTAGAAGCTCGAGGCGTCGAATATTTTCGGACCCCTATACATACGCGTATACAGGATCTGATTCCAAACCTCGTATATAAATTATTAAAATTGAAACATTTCATCACTTATTATTTGTTTTTGATATATAATATAGTCCAGGGAATATCGACATTTGCTTCTGAAAAAACCGTCTAAGTACAACGGGATTTTGGTATAAAACTTGATACTATGGTTCTTGACAAAATGACAAAATTCCCTGTCGATATGAGAATGATATAAGATTTTACGGAGGGCTCAAAGGTTAACGAAAACGGTTTTTCGTGAATAACAATCATTTTGCACACTGGGTTCTACACAATGCACAGTGCCATAGAAACCCATTGGCAATTGGACAAGCGCTAAGGGCGCAAAAGGCGCCCTTTCTATTTTTTTAAATTCATTTTTAAGTGAAACGCATGTAATAAAATTCACTTTTTCATAAATTTGATTTACACTATAAAATTTCCAAATCATCACTTTCAAACAATTCAGATTTTAGAAAATCTGAAATGGCGTTCTTTATAGAGAGGAGCGAAATTTTATATTTGCCCAGAGCGCCAAAAACACGACTGTGTTCATACCAAAATCCCGTTCACGGTTTTTTCCCTAGATAGGGCTTTATTCCCTGAACTAAATAGTCGTTTTCATAAAACAATGGAAAAACGAAATTCGCTTTAATGCAAGCGAATGCCTTTTTCTTCAGCAAGTGATAAAACTTTAATAAAGTCTATTGGATCGGTATAGAAAAACAATAATAATCGACAAAAAACGGTAGGGGCCCTGAGCGAACGCCTCCACTGTGCGTTGCACGCTTTTAAAAATACGAAATATAAAAAAACATCGTGTGGAATTGAGGGGGTCAGTGTGTTCTCGTCGGTAATAAGATCGTGACGTCATGCATGTGGTGACCAACAAATGGCGCCAAGTTTCCGCATTCGCGGCGATCGTCGCTTCGAGTTTTTTGATAGTGACGTATGTCCACAGGAGCGGTTGCGTCCCGAGGGAGAGACAACAGGATCCAGATTTGCCCATGATATATGCCATCACACCCACGTACACTAGGCCGGTGCAGAAAGCCGAACTCACTCGGTATGCTCTCTCTCGAAAATTATTTTTTTTATATACATATATTAGGCTGCGGTTTTCACGTGTTTGCACTTTTTCAGACTTTCACAAACGTTGATGTGGTTAGATCATTTCCATTGGATCATTGTAGAAGATGCTGAAGCGAAAACTCCACTAGTCGGAAATTTTTTAATGGAAACGAATCTTCAGTATACTCATCTAGTAGCTAGGACAAAGAAAAACAAACAATTAAAGCCAACTGTGAGTTTCCTGTTTTTACTTTTTTTTTATTTTACAAAGAAACGTTCAAAGTCAGATCATATATAATATTATACATGACAAATTTACTGTCACTAAACATAACACAGATATTAATATTTACTTATATTTCTTCCAAAAAACTTTTACTCAACATTGATACATACTTATATACTTTTTTCTTTCGAAATTATTCTAAGAATAAATTATAAACAATTCTCTTGTCAAATGATAGTAATGTAAATTGTGTTTGTACATAAGTTAATCTATACTCTGGAATTTTAATATATCAATATAAAAAAGAAATCAATCTGTGGTTTTTACACACTTGAAAAATAAGGCTATAGTTTTCATTTTGAAATATTATATTTGAAAATACTATGTGATAATTATACTAGCTTTTGATTAATGTATTTTGAAGATGAATATTGTAAGTATTTTCATAATGTTTTATTCCCATTATAATACATCTCAATTTTCCCAACATTTGTTCTCCTCAACAACAATCATTTATTTTTCTCTAATATTTTGTTTACTAATGTGTTATTATTAATGCTTAGAAATATTATACAATTTCGACAACATTTGCTGAAAGTTTTAGTTTGCATATTGAGATGTGAAAAAAAAAACACCTCGTACTTAATCAAACTTATCTGATCCTTCACTCACCACACTGCATTTTTGTTAAACTATGCAATTTTACATTTCTTTACACATCTAAACTTATTTTTGTTTTTATCAAAAAACAAACTGCTCTCAAAGCAACAGAATATTTGGTTTTGATTTTTTTTATTTAGGCATTTTTGCATTCGATAGTATTTTATGTGTGAAATTTTGTTTTTCACTAATATATTTTTTTTTATTTATGTAGTCGCTAACAAGCTCATTTGAAGCATTATATTTTTCATTTTCCTAAACCCCTACCACCTCTCCGGATTTTATTGTCGTCTGCCATTATATCAATAAAAATAAAGGAACCTCATTGGATGAAGGCTCGAGGTGTCGAACAAAGAAATGCTGGGTTAGAGTGGCTCCGGAAAAATCTAAACGATGACCAACTCAATGGCGTTGTCTTCTTTATGGACGATGATAATACATATTCCTTACAAATATTTGAAGAGGTATTATTTATTATTAAACATATTTTCAATATCGAATTACAAAACTAACCCGTTTTTTTATTGAATGATACCAGATGCGGAAAGTTCACAAGGTCGGTGTTTGGCCAGTAGGATTGGTGGGTGGTATGATGGTGGAACGACCAATAGTTGATACATCAGGGAAAAAAGTTTTGAGCTTCAATAGCGTATGGAGACCTGAGCGTCCTTTTCCTATTGACATGGCTGGATTTGCTATTCATTTACATTTATTGAAAAAACATCCAAGTGCTGTATTTACGCATAAAGTTCAAGCTGGATACCAGGTATTGCACTAGAAAAAAAATATGTATATTTTTTCATATATAATATTTGAGATAAAGACTTTCTTTAGTAAAAAAATGTTTCTCAAATTCAATAAAGACCTTGTGAGACTAATAAAAAAAAATTAATTTTATATTTTGATTTTATTCCAAATAACTAGATGCTGCGAAGTAAGAAGTTCACTTTTAAAACTCTTGAACTCTCTTATAAGGCTTAAATGCTATCAAATTACTTTTTTACTCAAAAAAACTTTGATTTTAGGAAAGCGAAATCCTCAGACAACTGATCACCAGGGATGAATTGGAACCATTAGCAGATAAGTGTACAAAAGTGTATGTTTGGCATACTAGGACAGAAAAACCTAAAATGAATGAAGAAAATAAGTTACGTGCCAAAAATTCCAAAGGTTCAAATGATGGTATTGAAGTTTGAATTTGCAATATTTGTCTCATTTATTTTCATACTTAAAAATCAGTCTTCTTCCATTGTAGTGTAACTTGAGACTTATAACTTTTTAAATAACAATAAATTGTTGCTCACAAAACAAACATGTCGTACCTTCGTCAAAGAAGTGTATGATTTTTAATATGTGTATAAAGCACAAGTATTTAAAATATTGCAATTTTAACTATCCATCGATATGTATTTATTTTATTAGGTGAGACACACAAATCCAAAATGTCTAGTGCAAGTTAATTGAATTTATTTCTGAATACTGCTCGTATTATTATTTGCGTAAAAAATATGAATCATTGTATGTATAATATCTCAGCTCTTTTGCTGTGATTCATTTTTGAGTTTATATTAATCCATCACCTTTTCTACTTGTAAATTTTTCTGATATTGAAACACAACATATTTCAAAAACATGTTCAATGTTTTGCTGTGACATAATGTCGATTTTGATCATTGTAATACAATACATGTTTTAATTTTATTTAAAACAATATAATATAGATCATCAACTCTCTAAAAGATTACCATTAATGACTGAACTTTTTACATATATGTGTGTATATTATATTATATTCAACAAAAAAAAATTATTGATATAAGTAAAATGTTTTATAGAAAAAACTACAACTGTTTGACCTGTAAAATTCAACACTGAAGAAATAAACTGACTTTTCAAAATGTATTAAATAATTGTCAAAACGAAATATTTGATAATATTTAAAAATTTAAATATATAAATAGCCGATAAACTTTTCAATATTTTAGAATAAATAATTAACGATACCAAAAAATCAGAAATATGATAAAGTTATAAAAAAAACAAATAATATTGTAAAAATATTATTTTCTCACTTACATTTAGCCCTACCACCCCCACCCCCGATGTGTCTCCTGCACTTTGTACGTTATGTGATGTATATTTTTATTTTAAATGTTTTTTTTTCAATTTTGTGTAATATTACATAGTTCAACTACCTTTTATAGCAGAAATTTTTTTGTTACTGTAAAGTACAAATGTCAATAATTCTAAATTGCAATATACGTGCATTTTAATCATTTGTATATTTATGATGTTTAAAATCCTAATAAATTAGTGAATTTACATTGAATAATTAGATATTTTCTCAAATAATATTTATGAAGTTCTAGAAAGCTCAGGAGGTAGGAAACCTTTTTTTTGTTAGAAGTTTTGTTGAGTTGAAAGCTGCATTCTAAAATCTTTGAAATATACGTTATCTTCAATTTTATCTTTGTATGAATGTATACTATTTCTAAAATAATCTCTATACTTCTCCAGTTATATTACGATCTTAGTTTTAGTCAACGCGTTTGAAAATAATAGTATTTGGGTTTATTTGTAATACTGCAGGTTTCCTACTATTTTAGCTTATATAAATTATAATATAAATAAAAAAAAGTAGTGTTTTCATTTATTTTCGCTTATAATTTAGAATCAAATTGACAACGAAGATGATTTCATCGTTATTACAGTATTTTATTGTCTTTTTCATTTTTTACAGTATACATCATTTATTTATTATATGTTTATTTAAATTTTATGTTTCTATTATACTTAAATATCAAAGACATTTACTATTTGAATATTTGATAGGAAAACTTTAAATATTTTATTTCTTCTCTAAGACGGCTTAATACATGTATTAAAAACAATGGTAAAATTAATTATATTTTCTCTAGTCTAGATTTCTTTGAAATATATTTATGTATATGGTTTTTGTAAACAAACATATTTGTATATTATTGATAGTTTTTTTTAGTAATGTGATATAGTATACTTTTGATTGAAATTCAAATATATGAATTTATTTTAAGAAAAATAATGTGTTTTGATTTTCACCAGTTTCGATTGAATAAAACAGTACACATATGTTAGTTTTATTTAAAAATTTATTTGTATTTAAGCAAATTTTCCACCCCACAATTAAACATTGCAATACAATAAATATAAAATAGTTTTCAGGATCAATTACACGCACAATTATTTTAATTTTGATTTCATTAAGTTATTTTAAGAAAAAAAATCAAAATACCAAATTAAATCATAGTGGTAATTCTTAACAATAATAAAATATAAGTGCTTTGGTTAAGATGAAATACAAAAAAAATAATCTAATGTATTTGACTAGTGGATATGTGTTTTGCACTCAAAATTAAAAATAATGTCTAAATATTAATTTTGTCATGAAATAATAATAATCATGTGATTCTTTGTGTATTCTCTAATTTGGAATGAAATCAAATGCATTTTTCGTCAATTTCGTCAAATAGACATTAATTTAGACTCACATTTTTGATTTTATAATAACTATAGCAAACATTAAATTATGTATTAACTTTTTCAACATAAATAGTGTATATTTATTTATTATTGTTATTGTTTTTGAGTTCCTGTTAAGTGTATGATCAACAAGAATTTGCAACAAAAGTAGCAAATTCTGTGACATGTTTGAAGAGAGCACAAACATAATAAATTTGAATGTTAATATAATACGAAAAATACAATTAGACATTTTTGATTTTATACACATAAAACATAAATTACGCTAATCAAAATTTTATCTAATTGAAAGTACAAAATAATATTTAATAAAATATACATCTATAGTTTACGAATGTCGTATATATATACTATATATTATATTATATTATACATATACATAATACTTTTAAATCTCATATAACTGCAATCTTTCATTGATTATACACAACAACAAACATTTTAAGCACTTAACAATAAGAACAGACATCTCTCAAGCGCTAAGAGAAATTCACACGCGCCTTTTTAAAAAAATATTTTTGTCAATTATTTTTATCTACCTATAAACGAAAATAAAACTGCATAATTTAGAACTAAAATTTTTTATGGATTCAATACTTGTGGAACAGGATCAGTACAGATAATTACAATAACAGTTTACGATAAGTACGATTTATAAATTGAATTTCATATTATTGAGTTATTAATGATTATAATATACATATTTAACCTACACGTGTGCCGCTGTTTATGAAAATTTCTATTCCTCCAAATCTCAACATAGTATGGGCGCGCACATGAAATTTTTATGTTTTTGCAGTTACTTAATCATCTCAAATATGTAATAAACCAGAGGTTTTTATAACCAAAGTAATTTTTTTTTAGCAATTACAGGTAGTCCTCGACTTGTGACGGTTTGCACTTATGACCGAAAAAATTATACAATTATTTTTCAAAAAAATATCTGCTTATATATTTTGGAAAAAATATGGACTCATATTCATAAACATAAAAATTTTGATATAAATAAAATTGATTGATTTTTTTTGTATGGATTCGACTTACAACCGAGGCTCAGGAGTGTATCTCTGTCGCAAGTTGAGGAATACCTGTGTATTTATTCTGTTGTTTGATATTTTCAATTCAAAAATATTGTGATTCAAAGAATTATAAATACCTTTATATACGTCGGAACGATCCCGAGATAAAAATGCATGTGAGAAAAAAACTTTGAATTATTTTATAGTATTCACAGATTTTTTTATTCTCATAATCAAATAAAAGGTTAGGAACCTTATTTTTATCATCTTGTATAAATTAATTATTTTATCGGGAATTGACCTCGCCTCCAAGATGAATTAAGGCTTATTTACTACACACACGCACACACATACATACTATCAAATGCAGTTATTGTTTAAATGGTTCACTTTGACGTATTTCATTGTGCACTTTTGAACACATTTTTGTAATTAATATCAGTCTCAAAATCTAAATACTTGAAAATAATCCATAATAAGTATTAAACATAATCTTATGCAAATAACGTATGAAAAATAAACAAGATGGTACATGTACATTAAGGAAGTCTTTTTTATCAATACTAACCCAACAATAATCCAAAATACATATTGTGAAAATTTTTTATTGTCTTTGAAATATAATGAGTGATAAGTTAATACCCTTGATACAAAGCAATATTCGATGTGGATTATTGTATATAGAGTATGCATGAAATATATTCACGAAAATATATTTTGGGTTTATGACATATATATGTATATATATTATATATGTATATCATATTTATAAAATTTACCTTATAATAAAGGCAAATTAAATAGTTAAAAAGAAAATTAACAATATTATGAGATTATGACATACAAGTTAATTAAACTTTAAGGATATATTTATATGTATTTTTGTAATTTGGTCATTTAATACTCAATATGTGAAAAATAATCCTGAAAATTAAAAAAAATTAATTGAAAAATTTGCTTTCCCCAGTTGGATTAATACAATAATAGTTAAAAACTTAAATTTTATCAATATATTATACATGTATGTAATATTTTTAAGATAATTTACAATAATAATAATTTCTCTTTGCTGACTGAAAAACTTATATTAAAACGCTTATCATCGAGCGAACCTCATGGCAATGATTTGAATTTTATACTTAACTATAATCGATAATAAGAAGCTTACTTTACGTAAATAACAAGGCTTTTCTCATTAAATATGGTTATTTACATGGAATATGGAATAACTTTGAATTATACATTATTACAAGCTGCGCACAATACAACATTTCACAAGGTTTTTCCCCACCTCAAATAAATTTACACAATATATTAGATAGAATCTTCTATGCAAAATATTGTGCCCATGAAATATATTTATGAGTAGAATCAATCACACATAATAAACATTTGACAATCGTATTAGACTGCTGAATTCTTCCCGATTATTTCTCCTGCCATTGCATGAACTCTTCGACCGTCGAATTCCACTGAAGTATTTCGCATCATCGGTCCATCTATTAAAACTCGATCCTTGCTGTCCTTAAGTGGTTCTTTCTCGTCTCTGAAATTAGCAATACAATTTTTTTCAGTTAAAAGATTCTTCTCAATGTGATTTTCATAAATAGCAAAAGGTTGACATTTTCTGAAAAACTATAAAGCCAGCTATGAACCTATGATGATAAAGTGTCATAAGATTTAAACAAAAATTGATGAATGAAAACGTTTCATAATTAGAAAATAATGAAAGGACACATACTTAATTTGATAGATGATGATTATGGTTATTTACACAATTTTATAAAAATTTCAAACTTAACTTTATATTAAATTGTTAGGAAACGTGGAAATTCAATACCATTTGATTAAAAAAATGAACGGGTTGAAATATTCTGATGAATAAAACGCCGGAAAGTCTTTTGATGTTACAATATCAAAAATAAGTTCACGTTGTCTTTTCCATGAAAATATAATGAAACGCTATCAAATGGATATGTAAATGGGAAATGATTTTATCACTATATATATTTTTTTTTTAAATATCCACTAATTAAATATTGGACACCATCAACATAGTATTTCATTTATATATTTATACGCACACCAACAAGCAAGCAAATGTCAACCAAAAACATGCATCTTTAAATGTTAAAAAACAACATTTATTAATTGCAATATTATTATACACATTCACACATCAAATATTGTATATAATTAAATGTATAGATTTGATACGAAATTTTTATATTTACACATAGAATTTATTTAAAATTTATCACGAGGACATTTCTTGAAAAGCAAATAAGCTTAGGGCCGATCTTTCAATCGTCGGTTAAGAGTTATTCTCGGAATAAGCCTTTTAGTTTTTATGGTTATTCGCGGCCGGTCACGGATAAAGTCACGTATAAGGTCACGGATAAAGTCACGGACAACTAGCTTATAGTTGTCCGTGACTTTATCCGTGACCGGCCGCGAATAACCAAAAAAACTAAAAGGCTTATTCCGAGAATAACTCTTAACCGACGATTGAAAGATCGGCCCTTAGTAGTTTGATATCTAATTGACTAGTCATGTCTAATTAACAAAAATGAAATGCAACAACGAAAAAAAATCAAAACATTGTGTAGCTAATGATAAAATATAATATTTGAATAGTGATTCTATTTTCCAATATAAATTATATCTCATAAAAGTCAACATTTTTTTTATTACCAGATAATAAGTATTATAATAAAAAATATATAGAAATCAAATATTATATGTTATATTAAAAACAAATTAATAATAATGTAATAATATATTATAAAGATTCCTATAATTCTAGAAATTTTATAGCACTTCACATAATTGCCAAACACAACACACAAGTTTTCTAAAAGAGGAAAATGTAGTAATGTTTCATTTAATTTCTTACATTGGCGTGGTAGCTACATAACTATTGGATGAGGAACGTGAGACACCAGATGCGATTTGAGCAAGCATATAAAAGAACGGGAATACACAAATATTTAATTTTTTTTTATTAATATATACACATAGCCCTCACCGAAATACGATTTGGGCTAGCGCGGTGAGGTATAGCCTAGACTGCCGCATTTTTCTGGCAAGGCCTTGTCCTGCAGTGAATAACTAATAGGCTGCTAATGATGATGATGATATATACATAAATATTAATAACTTTATGTTGGTTTCTCAAGAGTAATTAATTAATGGATATTGATATCGTAGTTTTGAAACTACACATATTCGATATTAAATAAATTCTTGATTTTTCTAATTCATATAAATTTATTTATTTGAATTTAAAAAAACTTAAGAGTAAGAATAATGCAACGAAAATTATATTTTGAATTTTGCCCGAAATAAAATAATTGAATGAAAAACATCATAGTTAGAGCCTTTTCCCTCATATTCATAATATGATTGAATATGGTTTTAAATATAACATATGTAAAAGTCAAATGTGATTAGCATGGGAAAGGTGAAAATATCTAAAAATCGTAAAATCATGCAAAACATTCAGATCGCCTACATTAAAAACTTCTTTTATGCAAGCTGTGACCAAAATTTTTCAAAAACATAATTCAAAGGTATTCCAATAATATATCTGATATAATTCGATAAAAACAGATCGGTTATTAAACAATAATGAATTTTTATTCTCTGAAAAGCAGTGATGATTAATTTTGAATAGAAGTAAGTCAAACGATCAATATAGAATGATATACCAATGAATTATTGTTTTGGATTGATGTTCATTCGATAAGGTCTTGAGTTCTTACGTTGGGGTCGAAGCGAGCTTGACAGGGGGCGGCAAAGGGGCGGGTGATGGGGGCGCTGTAGGCTCCTTATTGCTGCAATAAGGTAGCGGGAAGCGCCAGCCATAAAGACTGAGACAACAATATTCGCTGTTATGTATACTTATTCAAATTCAGAAATAATATTCAAACAATTTAAGTTGCATCACTTATTCATAAACACAAATTCCCTTTGCAACTATATTGAATAAAATGCATGAAATGTCAATACTCGGTTACTCAAAATTAACGATTAACACTAATGGTTTAGTCTTGTCAAACGCACCAGTTACCACTATTCATCGACATTGAATGACAAGTGACGCTATTAGTAAATGCTGACCATTTTGCAAGAGATGGCTTTTGGTTCTCAAATTCCTTGAGTTATCTACCCTCATAACTACATATTGGGTATACATGGTAAGGAATAATAATCGAGCATCTTACGGTACACATGAAAGATGTTGTCCTCTAATGGACGTTATTTAAGCTCAATATGATGACAAAGAGTTAATATAGGTGTGCGCAATTTTACTATATTTGTGAAAATTTTTGGTGTATTAGTGCAACATGCTCTAATTCTTTTGATAAACCATCTATTTCTATATAAATAAAATTTCTATAAAAACACAAACAAGATGATTGTGAAAACGAAAATTTGATCGAGTGAAAATGAAGAAATACAATAATGATCAAATGTAGAAAGAGAAAATATTTAAATATGTAAACATTCATGCCAAATGTTGAATTGCATGAACTTTATAAAAAACATCAATATTTTATAAACTTATTGAAATGCTAAATCATTCACAAATAGAATTATAAAGTTTTTGAAGTGAAATTGGGTAGGAAAAAAATGAAATAAAAGACTGACCTTCCTAATTTAGCTTCATCTTCATCGTGTTGCTTCGATTTTTTATAGCATATTGTAGCAATAACGCCCTGTCGTCTACAGCAACACAGTAATACATCAACGACTATCAGCATGAGTATTACACCGGCAATTACTATACCAATGATTGCAGCACTTGACAAGGCAGGTCCTTCGTATGCGTACACTGTTGTATCCAAACCTTGAAAAAATAACGATCCTTTATTAAAAACTGTATTACATAGTCGTTCCCTAGGCATCTATTGTGAGATTAATCAGTGAGATTTTACTACATATACGATATTATGCCTCATTGGTCATCCATTTGTAGATTTAACTGTATGATCACATATTAAGAGTCAGATGAGACAACCTGTGCATGTTAACAATCAGACTATTTATTATATAATATATACAGATTACTTTATCATACCTATTTACATAATATATTTATGAAAAATGAGCACTAAAAAATATCTCCAGAATGTCAACAAATTTCAAAAATACATATAAAGTACACATACATCAGATTCATAAAAAAAATACACGTATTACATTAATACTTCAGTTATTCCGAAACCCATAACCCGTTAAGAAGCAACAAAGAAATCTTTAAGTATATAGAATAAAATCGTGATATCAAAAAAAGATTGATATTAGAGTGACTAATAGTTCTAATGAACATGCTTGAAACAATACAAAATGGAGATGACTAAATGAATAAAGATAATATGCCACATTCAATTTTCTCATTTATTATACATCGTCAAATACTTGTATAAAAAACGCGTGAAATTAAGATCCTTCAAAATATTTAAAGCAATGTCATGCTTTATCTAACGTAAATTTTCATTACCACAAACAATATTAATATCATTGAACGATCGAAAAAACCATAGCATTCCTGAAAAAAAACACAATGCAAAAATTATGATTTGAACAATAAAATAAATGTAAACGTGACATGATAGTGAATAAAATCTTCATGAAAATTAAGAAATAGTGAAATTGTTTAACACAACTAGAAGTTTTTTCGTAAAGAAAGAAAATATTTATAAATGCACTAAGTATATAATATATTATACAATAAAAAGAACATGTCCTAGTTTTTTCATTAATGCACATTCAGTTGAATATAGATAAATTGTTGAGTAACCAAAACAATTTAATTGCATGCAAAACTATAAGAATATTATATGAACATGCTTAAAAGCAATATAGTTGAATAATCCACAGTAAAATGTATTTAAATCATACAACTTTGAATTAAAAAAAATATCTATTTTTTTTCTCTATGAAACACCATTTATATAATCACATATGCAACAGACCATAAATGTAGCATTTGAGTGTAAACATTAATTTAAGCAATAATGTATCATAAAACAATTAACAATAAATTAGTAGTGCTAGCATTAGAAAGCGACAAATTATATGTAAGTATATTTACTACTGTCTTACATGCAAATGTGAAATGTTATTATTTTTAGACGAACTATTAATAAAACGCAATTATTACCTTTGAACTAATCCACTTAGCATACAATACATAACAGAAGTATCGTGTTGTTTCTTGCAGTTCAAAAAATCTTGTAAATACTATGATGAAATTTATGTGAAATCGAATCTTGAAATCACACAAAAAAATTTGAGGAAAATGCCAAAAATAGCAAGATGTGATGATACAATACATTACATTTTAAAAAATTTTAAGGACAACTATCACAATCGGATTTACGCCAGTGAAACAGTTTTGTGCAAACTACTGATCAAATAAGTTAATTACACAATAATATTGAATGTTAAAATTGAGTTAATGTCAGGTGTTTAGTAATAGTCAATATATTATAATACCAAATGATTTTAATATTCAAATCCATGATATACATTTAAAAGGCAACTAATTACTTAATATTATGGAAATAATCAACGGATTTTTTAATGATTATCAACCAGAATCACCAATATGATCGATAACTTAAAATATTACCTCGATAAACTAAATAATATTGCAAATGATGAATATTTCAGACTTTTATTCAAATAATAATCTTACTGGCTAAATATTAACAGTGATTATATTAAAATTAAACACAGTTAAAACCATCGTTTTTTTTTAAGTTGTTTAATCATAGCAAAATAAGAAACAATATTCTTATTACTCATTGTTGACCATTCATAGTTGATACATACATCAGTTACATTTTTATTCTTTTGTATTATATATTTTGTAGTTTTATAAACTAATCTTTAAAGATTACAATAACACTATTTTGTAATTTAAAATTTGATAGTTAAATTTTAATTTTTCAGATTATTGTCGTCATTTCTTATAAGACAGGATTTTCAAATTCATATAATATTTACAATTTTCTTAATCGATTCATTGAAATTTTAGTCAAATGATATCATATCATAAGCATAGATAACTATAATTTTACTTAACAAGGATATATTAAATTTATTTTCAACTTTATATATATATATATATATATATATATATATATATATATATATATTTCAATTTACAATATTTTAAAAAGATTAATTATATTGAATAAAATAATTGATATATACAACTAACACATTGTACATAATAGCAATTTGTAGGCACAAATCATTTTAGATCAACTCTAATACACATGTAAGCAAATTATAGAACAATATTAATAATATGAATAAAAATGAATTATTAATTTGTTACGTAATTCGTGAAGTCAAAAGTCGTAATTTTTTTGATTATCACAATTATGAACATTAAAACTATTTCGCACATTTATAATACACTAGAAATGCCAAAATTCTATGGTTCCTATTTATATATTAATTTATATTATTTTATGGATATCTATAACAATCTTAAGAACATATTTGAAAAAGAATCTTTACGATTTCTCCGGAAGAAACATTGTTTTTAATTTTAGATGATTATAAAATATGTATACTTAAAATATGAAGTATAATACAAGCTGAATTCGTTGATGTTATTTTACAAGTTAAATTTTTTTTTTTAATTTGATGTAACAGAAAAACTAATACATGTGTTAAAAATCCCTAATAAAGTGAATTAAACTTAATTAACTTTGATTTACTTATTACACAACTAATACTGATAAAATGAGTAATTACTTCGATAAACAAATTTAATCAATTTTTTTGTAAGATAAAATGTATATGTATTAAAAAGTGTTCCTCATTTAATGAAGATTAAACATATTTAATTTATTTATACTATTTTAACATAATTAACTGATTTGACTTCTATGACTAAAAAATTCATATGAAATCAAAATTATAAAAATTCATAAATTTTTTGTTATTTTAAAAGACAAAGGTAAGAACACACTTTAGACTTTAAATAAGTCAAATCACTATTAAACCAAAAAGCGTTTGTGAAATAAATAAATAACGTCAATAAACATAAAACCCAACACCGATGAAACTGTTGATGAGATTATTGAAGCAGACGCATAGTACACACCTAAATAGGAAGATTTTTAAATTTGTTGATAATATTATATTGGTTAAATATAATTAAATAACATAAAGCATAAGGAATTCAAATTAAGCTTTGTTAAAAAATGGGATATGATTTTATATTAACAAATATATGACCATCAAAGTAAAATTATTATACTGAAAATAAACCATATAAAGTAACTGCAAAAGTTGTCATATATTTATTATTAACTTATTAAGGGTGACCATATTTCCCAAGACTTAAAAATGGAACTCTTAAAAAAAAATTCTTCTCTCTAATATAAAAGATTGTGTCGAAAGTTTAAAAATTTTACAATTTTTCAAGCTTTTTATTCTCTCAAAGGATTATTATGTCATCAAGGAACTATATATTCTTTTCAAAACGTACAAGTCTTGTTTAAAATATCAAGCAAGTTAAAAGAAAATATTATATGTTTATACTAGGTGTCCAGGAAGGGTGAGTGCAGTTTAAAAGTAAAATAAAAAAAGAAATAGCACTCACCCTTTCTGGATACCGTGTATAAAAATAATCATAGGTACCATAGACGTTTTTTTGTAAAGCATGTAAAATGAACAGTAAATTAACTACAATTTGTTTAAAAAAAATATTCTTAGTTTCTTGTAATCGCAAAAATTATGTGTATCTAAAGAGACTGAACTTCTTGAAGTTTTAAAAGGAAATGCTTGTGTAGTGCATCTGATACAAAACATGTTTTAAGCATGTTTTTTTTATTTTCGAAAATATGTAACAATGAGCAAACGAGAAGGGGTTTCTTAGATGTATGTAGTTGAATAAGACACAAAATATGCTGTTTTTCAATGGACAGGCCAAAACAGGACAAACAATTTTGCAAAACAACAGAAAAAAAACAGGACTTTCCTGGTCAAAACGGGACGTATAATCACCCTATTAATAAGCGACATATTGTTATCTGAAAGATGTAGTAAATAAATCGTTTATAAATAATATTGTACTCTACAAAAGGTCAAACTATATTTGACAAAAAAAAAACTAATATTGTTCTGACAGTTAAAAACTATCAAATGAAAATCATTTCCCCATACTTTCATCTTGTCAAATTAACTATTCAACAAATTCACAATACCGTTATTATTATGAAAATTAAATCAGAAATTATGAATGTATTGAATTTTCATTTTGAAAAAGAATATTTTTCAAAAAGTAATTGAAAACGTTCATGCACAACTCAATGGACTTAGAAATATCAAATAATAAAAGCCTGGTTAAATTTAAATCGAAATGATTCACAGAAAAAAGGAAAAGAAAAAAACGATTATGCTCTATTCATACTATCTGAAATTGTTCGTTTTCGAAGTGAAGATTAATTCAGCAATCTAGGAACTAGTACATCAAATTGAAAAAAAAATTGTTTTGCTTTTTTTTTCAAAGAACAACTTGATGTAGTTTGTAAATAATATTTTTTTGTATTTAATCTCGAACATAATTTCCAAAATTCACACCACTAAAACGTCCCATGAGTATCAACATACTTAATTACACAATCGTTTTAATAAAAAAATTCTGTGTGAAATTGTTACTGTGTGGAACGTTAGTATTATTAAAGCTTTAAAAATCCCGCATCATGATGACAATTAATATAAATTTGTTCTGAATAACGTTAGAGTACTGGGTACTTCCTTCCTTCCCTTACCTTTATTTCACCACACATGCTCACAAAGCGGAATATAAAAGAAAAGTTAAAAAGTTGATGGAAAATTTTCAACTTTTTTTTAATAAGACATTTCTTCAACATGTTCAGTATTTTTTTTCAATTTTAATGTTGCTATATATCAATAAATAGAATGTAATCTAAAAAAATATTACACGATAATAAAATTAGAATAGGGTGATTATTTGTAATGAAGGAAAAAACATTTTCCTTATGTAGAAATTTTTTTTAGTTTCATCAAATATAGTTTGCCTTATTTGAAATACTTATCAAAATTTAATAAGTTAATTCTAAATATGCACATACTTATGTAATTATATAAACCTAATTGAAAAAAGTACACTCAACCTAACATTTATAAGCTAGTTGCATTTGAATTATAAGATATGTATTGCTAGCTCGTTGAAAAATAACTATAGGATAAACCATGCTAAAATACATAAGACTTTATAAATATACACGAGTATAGCATTGGAATTGTAAGATTTGTTTAATGAGTACAAATCATTGAAGCTTGTTTATTTCATTAAAATACATCAAATTTTATTTAAAAAAAAAAAGCATTTTGTTTGCATATATTGCATATAAGCAGTTTGCATATATTGTATCTAAATTTTCAATATTTATCGATCGAATACTGAACGAACGCTTGCTCACTATTGGGACATACAAACAAAACAAAAATATGTTATCGTTGTCCAAGAATAATATAGTTTTTTTACATTTGTACTGTCATACATAATAATTCAAATAATAAATAATTTCTTTCAAAAATTAAAGCTAATGCAATTGAAAACATTTAAAACTTATAAACAAAATTAAAGTCTCAAAAAAATTGAACATAAAGTTTTTAAAAGCATGCTAATATAAATTCATATTTTCAAGAAAAAATACCAGAGACTAAACGAAAAACTTATTTAATAGATTATATTTTATTGTTATAGCTTCTATAATATTATACTAAGATTATACATATACATGCATGATAGTAAAAAATCCAAATAACATTATAATATGTGGCAATTTCACTATTTCTTATATGATCATCATGGAGGAGAGTAATAACAAAAAATATGAACTTTAGCAATTTTTATTAAAAAAAAATTATAATGAATGAATTTCAAATGAAAACAAAATTAGTTCAATAAAAATAAACTAAACACATAAATTCACATAAAATCTCATGCAGTGATGGCGAAATTATAAAATGAACATGAACATATATGTACAAGCACCCATACAACCCGGACACACACATAATACAAAAGTAAAAATTAATATCACAACTACTCGGCACAACACAGTAAACAAAACATTAAAATAAATCCAAGCATTGAAAAATTCAATTTAGCCGTCACAGCACTATTATTAGTATATGTGTGACTGTAATAATAGAAGCCAGCTTTCTTTTGGTCTTCATTTCCACTGTCTAAAGACTCACCTCTGGCAGTCTTGATATACATTTCTCCGGCCGAGGACTGTCCCATCCTATTATGTGCATATACACGTATACGATAATGTGTGTCAGGTCGGAGATGATTCATTTCGTAAGCTGTGTTGTCATACGATTTAATTTCTACTGTACCACACTCTTCTCGCATTTGTTTCCATTCTCCGTTTACTTTCATAACCTTAATTGATCAAAAAAATGAGCATAAATGAAAAAATTATCCAATATTTACAAAAGTATTATCAAGTTCATACTTCACAATAATCTATTTTATAGCCTTCGATTGGCTCTCCATTATCAGAGGGAATTTTCCATCGTAATTCATAATGATCAGCAAACGATGATTGTAAAATTTCACCTTCATTAGTTGACCCCATAAGAAGCTTAGGAGGTTCAGGTGATGACCTTAAATAATATAAATATGCCAAATTTCATTTACAGATTAATAACAATTACTTTTATACATATTTTACATATACAATTTTGAATTAAACTCTTGTTATTAATATATTATCCATACATGCAATACTTGGGGGAAAAAATTACCTTCTTGGCATGTTATGTTTTTCAGGAGCGCCCCATGTACCCAATCCAACATCATTTCGGGCAGCAAATCGGAATTCATAAGTGGTCATAGGTAGCAAGTTTTCAACGATATATGGAGAATTCATGCTCCATGTTTTGTTTTTTGATCGGTTCCAATCAAATTCTCGTTCATCTTTATATTGCACAACAATTGCTCTTAATGGAAGACCAACCCTTTCTGATGGTGGAGTAATAGAAAACATAATAGATGTGGCTGTGATACTATGTAATTGAACCTGTAATAAATAAAAAAAATAATCATAATGAACTAATCATACAAGATATAAAACGAAAAAACAACAATGACTTACTTGTGTCACCAGATCTGGAGGATAAGCTTTTTTCAATTCTATACCGTGTTCTGCTATTCCAAGTATATTGGTAGCAAAGCACCGATAAGATGTGTAATCCTGTTCTGCTGAGGGAGTTATTATGAGACTGCTAACGGGACCAGTACCTTCTATTATTAAGTGGCTACTTGGTATTATTGGTCGGCCGTTCAATCTGATAAATTTAGAAAAAAAATTCAGTAAAAAATATTTTATGTAGGAAAACTATTTTCCTAATACACACCTCCATTCAATAGTTGCATTAGGAATACTTTCAGCAAGACATGTTAAATTAGCAGGCTTATTATTCCAACTCCATTCAGGAGGTTGGTTAATTGAGGCTTCAAACGTTGGAGGAAATTGAACAGTGATATGACCTGTTTTATATGCTGAATCTCCGATATTTGATGCTTTACATTCGTACAATCCATCATCCGATCTATGAGTATTTTGAATAATGAGAGTCGAAGTGGTTTCACCCTTTTCCTTGTTTTGCTCCAAAATAATTCTTAAAATATATCAAGAGTTTTAATTTTGACGAAAAAATATAGATGCTTAATTATATAGGTATAATAATGATAATATAATAAGTGGTAAATCAACAAATACCTTGAATTATTTGGTTGGGTACCAATAGTAAAATCAATTTTTGAGCCAAATTTTTTAAACGTTACTTCCGGAGCAGGTCTACCAGTAGCTTTGCATTTCAATTTAGTTTCTTGATTAATCGAAGATGTCACATTAATTAATTCATATATTTTCGGTTTCACCACCACCTAAAAAAAAATCTCATTCCAGTTACAGTCTTTACAGTTATTAATAATTAATAAAATGATTTTAGTACTTCAACTTGGACAATCGCATCTTGTGTGCCTGCTTGATTTTCAGCAGTACATGTATAAGGACCAGAATCACCTTCTTCAACTTTCCTCATTGTAAGAATGCCTCTATGACGATCTACAGTAAATCTGTCAGCTTTTGAAAGGTCCTATAAAAATATAAATCGAAAGTATAAAAAACAAAAATAAGTTCAATTTATGGAAGAACTTGAAAGAATGTTCAATACCACGCCATTTTTAGCTGTCCATTTATATTCTGGCAGCGGTTTCCCTGTTGCTTTACATGTCAATGATGCTACTTCACCTTCTAATACTTCTTTGACTTTATCCATTGGTTCTATTACTGGTGGAGAATGAACCTATAAAATTTATTGATTGTTAATTTTATGTGCAAAACTTACAATTAGTAAGAATTTTTTTGAAAAAAATATATTATTAAAGTTTTCAATTTAATTATAATACTTCGAGACGAATATTTCTTTCAGCTAACTCTCCAGTTGAAATAACAGCAGCTCTACATGTGTAAACATCGTCATCTTCATCAGTGACATTTTTAATTAAAAGTCCTTTGGGACTTAAAACATATCGTTCACTTGCTAATATCTAAAATATATATTGAAATCGTTATAGTTATACTAGCCTCTCATAGATAATATGAATAATATTTAATGGTTTTCAATTGCTGAGAAATATAAAAAAAAATAAGTTAAGTGAAATGATAAATGTTTACTTGATCTCCATTGCGCATCCAATCAATGGTAGGAGGAGGATTAGCAACAACTAAACATTTAATAGTATAATCTTTTCCTTTTATAGGATATTGATTTTCATTTGCATCTTTCCATGTGATTGGAACTGCAATATTCATACAAAAAAATTAAACATGAAATCAATTGTATTAAATCGATTACCAATGTTTAAATCATTAAAAAAATACTAACGGATTGTTTCAATTGAAACTTTTGCACTGACACTTTTAGTAATGCTATAAACGGCTCTACAATAGTATGTTCCAGCCATTGATTCTTTCAAAACGGGTATATAGAGTCCTAGATCTGTCTGTCCACTTAAATATTCAGAATAAATAGCTGGACGAACTTCTTTCGGAGTGCTGAAAACAATATTTGGGAATTTCATGTTTTAAAAAATAATAAATTAACCAAATCAAACAATCCAAACACCTACAGTAAAGGTATCGTTTCATTTTTCGGATTTAACCATTCCATATTGGAAATAAGTTTAACGTCAGATACCGTCGGTCTGCAAGTGAGTATCAACGATTTTCCAATTGGTTTCGATTGGACACCTTGAGTTGGCAAAATCCGTATTAACGGTTCATCGGCTGACACGTCTGGAAAGAAACAAAAAAAAATAATATGCTGATGACAGTATAGTGATTGATAATAAAGAACGTGTTTGAGTGGTGCATTTCACGGCTAAAATTAAACTGGAGAGGGCTTTGTATCCTTAAAAGAAAGCTTCTCGAGGCAATAGCTCTAGCATACACTTGTGAAACACGAGTACATATCTAACAATAACTACATATTATACAATCTCCACAAATTTGTCGAACAATATTCTATTTAACGCGATTTTTCATTTAAAATTGAAAATTAACACGACAATTTGCAATAGTGACAAACGAGAAGTATAGAATAGTAAACTCGAACGAAATTAGAGATACTCTATGTCTATGCGAATGTAATACAGTGTAGTGTGCATACTTCCAGTGCTGATCGAAAATGCATCTCACGTAACTGCACCAGCAGACACCATGAACCGACGCTAATTCGCCGGGTCTATCTACTGGATATATCAAATGTATATTTACTTACATTACACATGTATCTGCATCTAAATATTATATTTTATGCATATGATATTCACGTTTCAGCCACTAAGGCGATGTGAGGAAATCTGTTATACCATGTTTCTATATATGTATATTTTTTTATATAAACACACATCTATGTATATGTCTTACGCAACGTTTGTGTAATCGTAATCTGTCAAATATGACAGTTGACGTGTCTTAAGATATACCTATGAAAAGCTGGGAAAGATTTGTATTGCTGAAACCAAAGTATTGCAATGTGGATAAAAGAGGCGTTGAGAAATACAGACGCAAGGCTCCGCTTTGTAAATGATAAAAGAGCTCCTTCTAATAGATGAGATTCGGGAAATTTCCAGTTTAAAAAAAAAACATTTTGATACGGATCTCTAATGTTACTTGAATTTCGCAAACGCTGCGTGACATGAACATGCGTCAATATTTTTAATTTCAACGGTGGAAAATCTGGGATATGTATTTAATTTTTCAGTGTTCAGCATGTACTTTCGACTCAATACTAATATAAACAACCACCAAGCAGTTCGCGATTATTAAACGTTAATGTACTACTTTCACACAATGAACTGGAAAAATCCATATAATGTAGTATGCATAAAAATGAATGTATTTCGATGACGAAAGTATTTTCTTTCACTTTGAGAACGTAGGATCGATTCTGAAGAAAAATTTGAATTTCTATAGGGCTTTTCTTTCGATAAGGGTTCCACGGTGGATCAAAGAAAATTTGATGTTATAATATTGGCATTTCTTCAATCGTAATCGTAACACGGGAACCGAAAGTGATCTTTTCAATCGAAATACGAAAAAAAAAACTGAAACAAATAGGCAACATTTCAGAAGCCGAAAATATTATAATTAACATTATAATAAAAATACATTACTCTAAAAATATTTGCACAGTTTAATGCATTTTAATACTCATGGGAATATTTGAAAAAATTTAATATAAACGAAAGACGTCGTCTTCTGTTTAGTTGAATGTTGAAACAATGTCATAAAAAATAAATTAACGCCTTCGAGCCATCGTTATTTCGGGAAGCACAGGAAATGTACAAAATTAATGCAACATTAAGCGAAATAAAACGGACGTTCTTTATGGCTGTATAATTTATTAAAGTAGATTTTTTTCATTGTTTTCAACTATCGTACGAAATTTCCATATACATACGTGTATAAATTGAAAATTTCAGATTATCTTTTTTTTTACATTAATTTATCATTTATCGATTAATTGACAAATTATAAAAATATGCATGAAAACTCCATGTTAAAAAAAAATTGAAATCTGTTCGAAAGAATCAACACACACGAGTCATTAATTTTTAACGTTATGAAAAAGGATTATTTTTAAAACGCCTTTTACATATTTATGCGTGCACATACATACATAGTGCATATGTATATTGTAATAAACATAATGTTAACGTTCTAAATGAGACAGAAGAAGCGTGTCGCCTCAGCGTTACGATTAGATTATTTATGCTAGCTGATCATATCATTACACCGTCATCTCTTTATGAACTGTCCTCTGCTTTTAAAGAAATTTTTACACTGAATACATTTCTTTGAATAACGAATGCTTTTTCGCACATCATGTGATATATAATACAAATTTAGAGTAAATTCAAAGCTATTTTACACGAAGCCTACACATAGTGTTTGATTGATTCAGCGTCGAATTTATGTCAAAGAGCTAGCGAAAAAATGAAAATTTCATTCACGGAATCGATTCGATCAAAAGCCCCTTGACGACAAAAAAATGCTTTTCTTCGGAACTATGTACAGATATGAAAAATATGTCGCCATTCAGGAAAAAATACACATATAATATAATATTATACTATCGATAAATATTTGTGACAAATTTAGAGTAATCAAAAAACTATTTTATAAAATATTTAGAATGTGAAAGAACGAGTGCAGCAAGCAGCCACATGCAACCCATGAGTTGGGGAGGACTATGGGGCACTAATGTCGAGTGACAGTGGGGAGGATGACGTACGTGCTCCGACTACCACACCAGATACAATCACAACATTCTCCCCTTCCACCGTTTTTTCTTATTTTCAGCGTTTTTTATTTCCCTCGTCTCTTCTTGGAAATATTCAAACTTTCCCTTCTTCCTTCACAGATTACGTTTTTCATAATGTCTTGACACCTCCGCGCACCGATAAGCCGACATTAATTAAAGTCGTTTCGCGGAAAAAATAATAGATAATAATTAAATGTACGAACGTGATTATATATTATAGATACAACACACCATATTACATGAAACGAAATGATATGAGCGCGACAGTCGCCGGATAAGATTCGGGAGTTAATCTTCGCGGATGAAAATCGAAAGACGAAAGCGCGGCGAAAATCTCCGAATGTGGGTGAGGATTAATTAAATGCCAAGAATTCAGATTTAATTCGTCCAAGCCGAAATAGCTATTATACGGAAAGGGCGGCTTGTACACGCGAATTGTTACAACCCGACGAATTCTTAGCCGCGCCACCGAATGATGAACGCCCTCTAAATACGCACACCAGCTTCATAAAATTTAACACACCCTCTCCCTTTTCCTTCGCCACACAAAACGCAACTTCACCTGGAACTTCATCATATTACAAAACGTCTACGTTTTTATTAACTAACTAGCGGTAGTACCCGGCGTTACCCGGGTTTTTTTGGATTTTTTTAGTTGTTTTTTTGGTGCCAGTATGTTTTCGACTGAACTGAATTTTGTTTTCCTAACCCAACCTAACCAAATCTAATCTAACCTAAACAAACCTAACCCATAAGTGCTTTAGGTGAATTATTCTAACCTAACCTAACCTAACCTAACCTAACCTAACCTAATCCAACCTAATTCATCCTAACCCAACCTAAAAGATGCAGTTCGAGGGGCATTTTTTTTTCTGAGCGTCCCGTTTTGAGTCCTGGAAAATATGGTCACCCTATGCTGAAACCTTCCTGGATGCGTAACCAACATATTTAAAAAAAATTTCATCGTGATCGGATACATACATACAACATACATGCATAGGTACATACATACATACATACATACATACATACATACATACATACATACATACATACATACATACATACATACATACATACATACATACATACATACAGACAGACAGACAGACAGACAGACAGACAGACAGACAGACAGACAGACAGACAGACAGACAGCAGACAGACAGGCAGACAGGCAGACAGACAGGCAGACAGACAGACAGACAGACAGACATTAATTAATTTTTATTTATATACATAGATATAGATATTGATCATTTTATCATTATACCTATTATACGAATATTAAAGGGATGAGATGTTGGAAATTTACAAGTTTCTGTGGTTATATTTACTTATGACGCTAGCTCATATTATTACACGTACACACACACATGATCGATCAATTTGCTAAATAAACTCTGCATAATTGTAGGTCAATATTGGGGAATCGAACGTATGTGTTACATCACTATCGAAAACGTTTTATGATATTTGGACAGGTTAAAAATATACACGAACCAATTTCAAACACGAATTTATATTGTATGGATAGTATTATATATTTGGGGATGTACATATTATATATTATATCGACTACGAGATGTGGTATGAATTTAATTATTCAAGTTTTATACGAGGGCGAATCAATGATTAGGAACTGCAAAATTGAATGTCAATTTGTAAACCCAACAAGGCGATTTATCGACATAATATACACATATACAAAGTTCAGAGATAACATAACAAACGAGAGTTCTCAGTCATTAGGAAAAAAAATCGTGACAATGTACATTTGCCAAAGTGAATATAGTGTACATACATTGTCGCAGGCGTTTATGAGCGGCGTGTTCTCGTTTGTCAGGATTTTCAGCTTACACAATAAAAATATATATGATAAATATACGGACACGGGATCTTTCAACACAATGCAATGTGTGTGAGGGCGTTTGATTGATTTCATAAGGCAAAATATCGCATGAAGAAAGGGCAGCTCTTGTAGGGGAGGAATCCAGAAAAACGTACACATTTTCAATACTCGGGTGTATGTTGAACAAAATCATAACGCATTAATACGTAAACCATGATATGTAATATCTATTATATAAAAGGGCAGCTGTATTCAATTGTGGTTATTCAAAATTTATCAAAAATAAATAAATTATAGCAAAATCTTCGTTCAGTATCTTTAATAGTAAATACCTATCGTTATCCGTCGGTACTATTGGAAATTATTTTATGTAAAATTCAAAATAAATAATAATAATATTAGAATAATGAATACTCAATTTACATATGATAAGCTCGCAAAACACAAGTAGAAAAGATGGAATTAATTTTGGGGAAAATGTGAAAATATACTTTAGGAAAAAGAAGTTTCCCTTCGGAAAAAATGTGCAAGAGGGAGTAACCCTCCGGGAGGATAGCGTGTTGAGTATTTCTTTATTTTGTGCAGCGTCCAGCTGAGATAACCCGCTGGGACCTTTCCTTAGGGCATATGGGTTTTCGAACATGTCGTATAAAACATACGCACAAAGTACAAACATTACTGCTCATTTATTTATGCATACGAACTACAAATATCCGAGTGCTGTGTACATATTGTACACATTCAAAGAATATGAATATTGAAAAAATCACACACACACACACATGACCGATGACAAGATCCGAAAGAAAATATTTTTCGAACTTCATAGACAGACATCTTTCTAGGGATCCTACCTAGACTAGTTTGAACAAATATCGAACAACGATTTTTTTACATTAAAATATCATTGTCCTTTCATTTATAGCACAAGATTATTCTTCATACAATTGACATAAAAAATATATGATATTACATTGAAAATTCATGTTTTTATGCAAAAAAAAAATAAAAGTTTAAGGTAGATACACAGAAAAGTTGATGGGCTATCTTATTTTGGGCAATTGTTCGACACCATTTTTTTTATTCAGGAACATATTGAAATTGTTGAGAAAAACGAAAGAGCGACAAAGTGGAAATAATCAATTTTTCCGCTGTCGAGCTTATTGTGTGAACGAGTGCCGCCAATGTATGGAATGCGATATAGGAGAATTTGACTTTTTCAAAGATCCCCTTTGTCGTCAATATTTCGATAACTTCGGTTAAATATAAATAACGCGCCTTTTTGCACGATATCATATTATTATTGGACGTTGTTTTCGAAAGCGAAATTTCCCGAGTTATATAGGAAATCCATTCACCTGTAGAAAGCTTCGGCCACCTTTGGCAGAATTTCCTTTTTTCGTTCTTTTTTTCGGGCCGCGTTTTAAGCTCTTTAGATATCTTCCGCACGATCGCAAAAGTCAGTTCCGTTTTATTTCGCCCTAACCTTTTTCGCTCGCAAAAAGAGATTATAGGCTCGTATTCGTTTATTATTCAATTGGTGATTTTTAAATTCTTAATGTAGAGGAATTTACGAAGTCTTTATATTATATATATGCATAAAGCTTTCGACTTTTACTTCGTTGTGCGAGTGTGTGACCTCTTTCTACAGCACATGGAAAATATGACCAGAAAAGCACGATTTAGCACGCCATATAAAATATTCTTAGCTATTTTTCTCGTATTCATATTCGTTCCAGTTTATTTCAACATACATATTTATTGTAACAATCGCTTCTATTATATTTGCCTTACTATGACGTTTATGAGAATTTCACCTGTTTGTATTCTCACAATCATTTGTATAATAAAAATGAAATATTTCATGTCAAAACAATCGATTCATTCACAGCAAAGACAAGTGTACGCTCGATCGCAAGTTTTATAATAATATACGGCACAAATCGAACTTCATCATACCTGTTAACAGAGTAATGAAGCTTTTGTTAATCGTTTGCGGTTCGTTTGAACCCCGCGATTTTGCGTACAATCAAAATTAAAGCGAGTTTACGTATTTAGACGTAAATATTGCGGGGGCAACTTTCACTGTCGAGATCTGCGAAATGAAACGCACATTTTCGGGCGCGCACACACGTCGACCCGAACCAAATTTGCACTGAAAGCGCTAAAGTTGCTCCAGTTTATTATAATAGCTGAGTGTAATAATAAAGCACGCGTTCGCGAACTTTGTGTGTAGCCGGGTATAATAAAATATAGCGAAAATTTCCACGGGAGAGAGACGATTCCGCAACCAACACCAGCTTCCACCCGTAAAGAAAAACAAACTTTTCTATTTGATATTACGGTGTTTTCGTCGGAAAATTTAAATCCATTACACACACGCGGCGTCCCTACGAGCTTACCTCGCTTCTTGCACATAATTGAAGCCTTAATTCGATGTTCGTCTCGTTATATTTCAATTCATGGATGTCGATGCACTTCCGAACTCGAGTTTCGCATTCGTTTATTTGCGATTAACCTTCCTTTACTCGCGTGGCGTCTGTCGGACACCAGTGAGTGAAAAAACAAAAATATTTTTAGAACCAAAAATGATTCATTACATTAATTTTCACTAGTCTTGAATGATATTTGTGGAATTTTCACTAATATGAAAATTTGATCAAACTAAAAACTAAAATAATAGGTATTGTAGATTATTTTTTTCAGTTTTCTATTAAGTCAATTTTCATAATTTAGTTTGCAAAAAATCTTTGTGTATGGTGCATTCGTTTTTATGACTGATTTTGTCAACGCGTATGTTTAATCTATGCGATTATGAAGGTGAATGGTGCACGAACACCAAATTTTGTTGGAAATTTAAAAAAAAAACATCATCTGAGACTTTTGCAATGCTTAGTTTCAGAAATATATCCATAGATCCATATTTTATCACTTGAAATTATTTTATTTTTTTTAAGGATCACTGTAATTATAAGTATGTATATCAGGGTGTTCAGTAGATACCACGCGAGTAACGGTGTCATAAAACGCCACGCGAGTAACTGATGGTTAAAAATCTAAAGCTTTTTTTAAACTCGTTTCATACTCTTGATTGAAAAAAAAAAGATACATATTTGGGCCAAACGAGTAAGCTTTTGCGAACATTTGCTCTCGTCTAATGAGAGAGAGAAGAAGACCATTAAAAATTATGCGAGCTCAAATGCTCCAATTTCAGCGTTTCTTATGAGTTTTCATTAAAAATCGTATCATGACATCTACATCGAATTAAAACATACAAACGAAATAAGCAAACATTCACTTAAGAAAAAAGCTTTCCAGATATAACTTTACATATCGTATTCAAGTAAACTGGAATGAAAATTAAACTATAAACTAGTCGGAATCCGATTTCCACTGTTTGTAAAGGCGTCCGTTAAGTATAATACGAGGGTTCATATTTGGTATTCAGGTGTGACGCTTTTCCCTCTTCGCGAAACGCAAATGGATAAATCATGTCGAACAACATGCGACCGCGCACACCTTCGAAACCATAATCCTCGTGTTCCCCCGGAGCCAGACCCATCAATCTATGGTGGAGCTGCATATGATTTAGAGCAGCGTGCACGTCAAATGCACGTGCACTTTTGTCGGCGGAATTATAACCAACGCGAGCTTCATAAATTTACGATTGCTCATTTTCGCGCAAGTTTTGCATCTGAAAATAATGGATAGTGCAGTTTAGGAGGCTATCGTGCACTACTTAAATCCTATTTTATAATATCTTATGTAATATACATATATTAGATCAATGCATAAGTTTCAACGTATTTTTTTGGTGATCAAATATTTTTCTCCTTTCTCTAACATCTGTATTCAAACTATTCTATTGTGTGGAGAATATTTACTTTTCAGTATCTGTTAAATTTCGGCCTAGTCAGTGAACAATAAAGAGACAAAATAAATTTTTGAAATACCTGATAAAAATGTGCATTTATGGTATTTTTCACCATACGAAATTTTGTAAAAATAATAGCACGACTACGGCAACCAAAAATACTTGTGATGTGAATAATAGAGATGGAATTAAAGTTAGGATCACTGAGTTGTGGTTTTCAAAATTCAGATCTGGGAATTTCTCATTAACTTATAAATCATAATTCTGACATGTTACTGGCCAAAATTAATGCTGATTCACATCAATCAAAGAGATCGTGTTGAAGATAAGAGTCAACCGATAAAAATGCGTGGTATCGGTGTGGTTTCAAAATACGATGTTCGATGAAATATACGACGAAACTTTCGCATCGACCTAATATCTCACACATAAACGATAGTCCCCTTTCCAAAAAAGTCACCCTTGCCGACGCAGTTTTGCATATACTGTGGTTAGCCGCAAGCACCTTTTTAACATGACGTTTCAGAAAATAAATCGCTTTTGACTTTTCAGCACTTTTTCTCACAAATCGGTCGTTTTTATGTCACATTTTATGTTTTTAATGTCCATATAATTTTAAAATACGGCAAAATTGCTTTGATCAGATAAAATATACAATTGGAAGAAGTCGAGAGAAATTGTCTCGAGGCTGTTACTGATCCGGCAATGAACTCATACGGTGAGGGTTTTTCTCTGTGATGATGCTTCCTCGGAGACCACGGTCAAGTCAATTAAAACGCTGGGCGATTTAATTCGGTGCAAATTAGTAGACGACCGCGTCGCTAAATTGGACGCGTTATTTTGAATTCAAATAGTTCACAACTATGCGCGCGAACAAAACAAAATGTTCATATATATAGTATATGTATATACGTATACTATATTCCATTTGATAATTTTATCTTTGAAAAGGCGTCATGATTGCGGTATTTTCAATATAACATAAAACAAACAAACAAACGTTCGTACGCTATAAGTATAGTATAGAAAATAAGCAAAACAAGGGTATCTCGTTGTACAGCACAAATCAATTATACGGATCAGATTCAAAAAGGTTGCGATTGTATTATCAGAATTTTCAAAGCACGGATTATAAAAAGGGGAAACGAACGAAAAAGTTCGAGATACGAATTCGTTTTTTTTTTTTCGGCGGATTACGTACGAAATCGTAATATAAATGCAAATTAAAAACACGATCGCCAACAAAACAAGCAAAACGTACTTTATTTCGAAATTTTGACTGGAAAAAACTCATACACTTACTCGCGAGCATACCATCACATAATATGTGTGCGTTTATATGCATGAAATATTAGACAGGCGGAGCTTTGGCTGGAAAAAATAAATGCAGGCAGTGAGTGAAAGCACATCCACCGAAAATGTGGATGACAAAAGACAGGGGATCGAAAAGGGAGAGCTCTGGCATATTTGTACAACCATTTTAAATTTTACATACAAGTACGTATGAAAAAAAACCGCAATGGAATCATATAAGCATTGACAGTTTTGTCGAAAAACACCTTTTAGAATTTCAACCATCCCAAAGGTGAATAAAAAATTGATCGAGTGAAAAAAGAGTACGATGCGTATATTTTTAATGATGAAAATAAATTGAAATGTCGACCCTGCTTTAATCAGTATCGATACTCGCGGTGGCACGTGGTCTTGGAACATATTGCTTTGTTTGCCCCTCTATTTGTACGGCTTCAGAGTGACTGATTTGGGGATATTGCATCGAGACTGAATTAATTACATACACACATACATATGTATGTGCTCATTGTGCATGAATAAGACTTGAACAATACTCTCGAGTGTATGTACATGTGTACATGCATTTCAAACAGGAAAAGGTGTACGATTAAAACAACTGACCACAATCGATTGCTCACAAAAGGGCTTCAGCATTGACACTTGATAAAGGCTTCAATGAATCACACTATAAAATAATATAAAGATCAGATTACTCACAAAAGTGAATCATCGAACCATATTTACGCGAATATAACCTGTATTTCGAGTGAAAACTCGTCAAAATTGATTTACATATCGATAATTTCGCATAACAAAACTCAGTTTTAAGTCCAACGAATGTTTTGTCGGAGAGTCTCTTTTCGTCACTAATTGAGGGTTGGTCATTCGTAGTATAGTAACGTACTCTCAGTTTGAAATTCGAGACTCGGCGACTGGAAATTTGCGCACGAAAGTCGACAAAGCTGGAAAATGAATTAACCGCAATGCAAAAGGATCGCCTTAATTAAAAATATACACAAATACGTATAGAAAAAAATAACAAGAATTAATTCGTTCGATAATTAAAAACGTCCAAACATAAAATTGAACGAATACAAAATTCGCGAGCTTTAATTTATTTTTTTTTGTGAAAATTTTTCCGACTAAATATGAATAAACCAAATAAAAACAATAGACTGGTAGTTTTATGAAAAAAAAAGAAAATGAAAAAGGAGGGTCGATTTAAAAAGTATATGCAAATAGGGCGGTGCAAAGTACATGTAAGATTACATTACCCGGAATAATGTTCTTTTGGACGCAGTTGCATGCAAGCACCGATAGAAAGCGCAATTTTATAACAAAAGTTCGGAGTTATACTCATAGGACCGGACTTGGCCGCGCAATATCTTACACTCGAAGAAAACCGAACATAAAGTGCAAAAGTCGGTCGGTGCAAACATAAAATCGGGTTAAGAGAATTTGCGTCGCTGAAAACACGTATACGACAAATTCGTGCTACATACAGGCAGGTCTTGCCAAAATCCTAAATTTTATATTTAATTGAACAAACAAAAAATTTTTAGCTCATAAATACGATAAGTACCTATGAAATATGTGCGTGTATAATGATGACAAAAAGAAATGTATAAAACTTGAGTTGTCCGTCCCGCAGAGAATTAATAGGTGACCGTCGTCCAGAACTTTTTTGCGGATATTTCTATCAGTTTTTTGTAGATTTTCCATCCCATGGGAATATTGGTTTGCTGTTCCCCTCTGCTGACCGAAACCCTCCGCTACTTTTCTATTCCCATCTGTCGCGTCAATAAGAAACCGCTCGACTGCCGCATTCGATATGATCAACTTTCAAGGCCTCTTCAATTTTCCCCTATGAATGTATTATATCATACATGTTTTTTCTCACAATCAAAATTTATCTTGACAAATTGGCTAATTTAAACAGCCTACAACTGTTTATCATTGTATAAATTAGTGTATATGTTACTTATATAATAGTGCGCGAGCTTTGACTTCGAATCTGGAAAAAGACTATCGCATTTTTTTGTTTTAATTCGATTACTTCAATTGTATCGTAACAAATTTGAATCGACAAACAACCCGAAATTTTAACATACCGAGCGTTATCACACAGGGCCGGCTCTAAAGCAAGGCGGACGAGGCAACAAAAAGCATCGAGTGAAAAAGAAAATTAAAATGAATGAAACAAATCTGTCACATACTTTCATATTTTATTAGTACCAGAAACTTTTGACAGGGTGCCACCATCGATAAATTCCTCAAAAATAGTGCGTGAAAAAGCTTGAAAACTATAAAATAATTTTGGTTTTCTTTTCCCATATAATTTATTTCTGATGTATCTACTTAACATATGCAATAAAATTTAGCTACGCGTTACACGTTTTGTATTTTTCGCATATTTTTAAAGCCAAAATTGAATTGAAAAAAAAATTAGGGAGGGGCCCGGTAATTGCTAAAGCCGACCCTGATCACAACCAGACGAAAATTAATATGACATATAGATACATATATGTTATGCAACTTTTATGTAATAGCGTTTTCCACAAAAAACGCAAAAACTCTTACATTTCTTTTATACAAACGTTGCATAAAATATACATATGGAATAGATAGATTTTCTATATTTCTAAGAATTGAAATGAAATAAATGCAAATATACACAAAAGCTGCGACGTTACATAGCCGAATCGTTCACATATTTTAACAAAATATGCTAATCGTACGTAATTGGATTCTTTGTGTAGCCGTACACGTGTGAAATAAATTCTGAACGTTATTATGCATGCGATACGCGTATTTTTCAACCCCCGTTTCGATAAGCACCCACCACCCACTTTCCAGCCAGTCCAACTTGGGGGGCCTTCAATTAGCCCCTTTTCCGCTGCCATGAATGCGCGCAAAACCGAATAAAAATTAGGTGATTGAAGAATGGGCACTACCTTTCACGATTGATTGCATACCTCTAATTCCACCATGCGGCTTTATACTTCGCTTACATCCCAAAGGGAAAAAATGAACGAAATTCCTGGAATGTTTCAGAAACCGAAAAAAAAAAATTTATGCCGGAGTGTCGTTTTACAGACGAAATTATTTCGCGGCGAAACATCAAAGAATTTTCATTTCATTAAAATAATAATAAACTGGATGGGGTAGGGCGTTTATGAAAATTTTCGAAATTATTGTTCTAAATTCAGCCATCGTTTTTCTTTTATTTTAAATGTCAAAATTAAACGTTGAATGAAACGGTTTTGTTTGTATTGTGACAAATTATAAAATAACATTTTCGGTTTCTTTTGAAATTATTAATTATTAATTATTATTTATAAAGATAAAGATGAACTTACAATAACATTGAAAAAATTTTCGTGTTTTATATTATTTTGAATAAAAAAAATCAAACAGTGATGATTCTTAAAATATTATAATATTTCAACCATAATGTACTTTTTATCTTTGAAAAAGACGCGTTCGTATTCAGATAGAAATGCAATAAATTGAAAGTAGCGACGATATGACTGCTAAAACGACTTTCGCATGCAACTGAGAAAACATAATGATCATTTCGCATTCGACGCTAAAAATATATAAAATTTTTCACGTTTTCACGTCGACAAAATTCGCAATAAACAAAAAAGAGGTACTGAAACCAGTCGAATTTGAATGGACCAGTCTACTTTTCATCAGGTTCCGTAGACCGCAGCTCTTTCTATAGTATGACTTATTAAGCGAAGTCTTATTGGGAAAAAAGACTGTGAGTTCCGCCAAAAGAAAATTCACTGAAGCTCGGTCGAAAATGGGAAAAAATATATAAAAGTTTTTCGAGCTAATATCGCGAGAGAAAACTTTAATTACAAGTTGGAAAAGGGGTGGCACTGGTCGAGAGCGCAAAATTAAACGAGACGTATCGCGAAAATTTCAGTTTCTCGCTCGATCGAGCAAAACGATGATTTACTTATTCCGTACCGTGATCAAACGAGTGACGATCGCGATCGATTGTGAAATATGCCAGAAATTTTATTTTATCCTTATATGCAAAAATGGAATTTATAAATTGATCACAGAAGTTGTAATTATAATGTAGAGATAAATATAAATTGGCATGAAAAATGTTAAATGCCACGCGTATATTTATCACAATATTTGCGACTATGTTACGGATTTCTATAGCGTTAATAAACGAGGAACATCGTCGAAAACAGAATAAACCATTCGAGTAAAATTGATGAATAATGTGAATGCTGGTGAAAGAATTCGAGATTTATTGGTTTCGCAAAAGCTACGACGATAGACAGAAAAAGAAATGTTAGCTTTCACCCAGTTTAGAGCACGAATTACACGTACGTAACTAAATATTATATTAAATTTTCCATCCAAAATTATTCACAAATATTTCTAGTATTACAAAAGACTTTTACGTGATACATATATAAACGTTAATAACTTTTTCCATTCAAATTTTAGGTACTTATATTATTACACTATAAAATATTCAATTTGACTAATGGGATTTTGTTCCGAGCGTTTATGAAAAATAATGTTTGTTCGATAAATAAAAATATGCTTCAAGTTATAATACGATATTATTCGGTGAGATATTCGATCATTTTTCATTACCTGTAACAAATAGTGTACATGACGTGAAGCAATTTCGGAACCCGACGATTACAATAGCGTGATTTTGATTATTAAAAAAAATTGAAATACGCACAAGATAAACAACCTTTTTTTTAAACCATAGGATGTACAAATAATATAATACATGCACATATGCACATACTGTTAGTGACTGCGATTACGGGACATTATTTTGAATATCGTATTAATTGCATCTAATTTTAAACCATCAGAAAGTGGATTGACTGTGAGTGGTAGCTAGGTTGCGTTTTGATTCCCGAAAAGTAGCACTCGCTGAATGAACATTTGATTGGAGAGGGTTTCTTTAATAAGCGGGTTTTGCCATTCGCATTGCCGGTTCAAAGGGCCTTTTTTTCTTTCAATCTAACACCGTCGTCGAGTAAAGACACCCTCGTCGTTTCCGTCTTCAGCAGACACTTTCTAAATTCGATTAGACCCTGTCGGTTTGTCCCTTTCGATACATACACCCGACTGGGACTCGCAGTCATCCAGTGAGACTTTTTCCATAATTGAAATCTTCATGGGCTCGAGAGCTAGGCGATTAAGTCAACGAGTTTATCGTCTCGATGCACTCAAAACAAATATTGTAGAAATTATCGATTAAAAAAACAGTACACATTTTTTAATCGAAAATATAAAAATTAGTTAGTTATTGAACAAAACCAGCGAACGACATTTTAAATAGATAAACACCTTGAGAAACAAAACACACAGTGTTTGAACAATGTCACATATCGCAATGATATTTTATTTTATATATTTTTATACAATAATGCAATTCTGATAAAAAATTAAAAAATTATGCTTACAAGTTTATTCCCACGGCTTCGGTTTAACCAACATGTGTATCTGGATATTATATTTATTTATAGTCAATTTATTCAGTTTAAAAAAAAATTTACTTATGAAAATATTTTTTGTATTACATGATAATTTCAAAAATAGTAATAGTAAATTAAAAGGACAAAAAATAGTCGATAGGCTTCAAAAAAAATTTCTAAACGCATATTTAATCTGACTCACTACTTATAAAATTAATTTAAAAAAAATGTATTTTCATATAAAAAAATACTTTTTAAAAACAAGCTTTTTCTGGTATGTAAATAGGTTGAAAATATAAAAAAATAAATTCAATAAAATGTATTGAAAAACATAAATAAAATGTAATATTAAAATGTGTGAAAGAAAATATTAAAAATATAATATAAAAAATACTTTTTAAAAACAAGCCTTTTAAAAAAAAATTATTCAATAAAATGTATTGAAAAACATAAAATAAAATGTAATATTAACGTTTATAATGAAATATTAAATGTTTTAGAGATTACTTGACACTTATGCGTATGCGTCGCATCGAATTCTAAAATTGAAAATCGTCTGGTTCCTGAAATGCAGACTCACTCAATAGCGATTTACGAAATGTCACTTTTTTAAACTCGAAATTAAACGATTAAATTCCTCCAGCCTCGTGCCGGAGATGATTTAATATCGTATAATTGCGTATTATTAGTCAGTTGGTACGAAATTTCAAATCGATCGGTGATGTGATATTTGAGATCGAGGCCTATGTTTTTGCAAAAGCGAACATACAAACATATCAAAATTTGATCAAAAATCTCAAATTTTGAATGAAAATTATTTAAAGTTTTAATACTATTACTTTGAAAATGCACCTCTCATTGTCAATATGTATGCAGAATGTAGAAAATTTACCTGAAACAAAAAAAGAATATTGTTAAAGCTATTATACGCATAAATAAATATCAATGAAGGTTGAAGTATAATATTTTCGAAAATAGTATTGAAAATTATTATACAAAACAATCATAATTTATACACAATTAAAACAATAAAACTTTTAATGATGCAAACACAAAAATCCCCAGAGCATACATATTTTCGTTTCAAAAATATTGTTATAAACGTTTAATATTACCACACATCTATGACAAATGATAATATGTACATATGTATGTAGTTCTAAATGCGTCACCTGTTTCTTCATCATCACCAAAGGGTACAAAAGCTCTCCTCTTCATAAAAGCGAAGAATTCTGAATTACTGGACATTCCATCGGAATGACCCTCCAGATCTTCGTCCCTCTTTTCTTTGCTACCTTAAAATTCCACGCACAGGACTCCAATATATTGCCGATTGTTCGACACGATTTACTTCAAACGAATCTCGTAAATATTCCAGAAAAAATATAATACTCGAGATTAAGATATCGATTTGGAATGAAACACATCGGCAACGAATATTTTTCAATTGAATACAATAAAGACGTAAAAAGATATAACTCAATAATACCAATTAGTACAATATTTATATAACCCCCTAGGGATACCCTCTTTCGGTACTCTTTTCCGTATGGTATTAAGCATTAAGGGGTGACGTTGGGACACATAACACTAAATACGCAATGACCGTTCTGCTCAATAAAGGGTAGTGTCGATAAGAGTTTCTCAAACTGTGTCACAGCATAAGTGAATCAGAAATTTTAAATACTTGAAGACTCGAATAAGACAATATGAAAATCCGTGTCATTCAATATGATAATAATTATAAGAATATGATTTTTTTCATCAAAATGTTGACTTTAGAATATAAAGTAGATAAAAATACATAAATAAACATAATAGTAATCGTATGCAATAATAAATTAATTGGATTGATTTCAACATTGAACGGTTGAAGAATCTGTAGTGTGGGTAGTAAGCGCGCTTTTATCGCGTAAAGCTAACTACTTTATTCATAAAACACATGCGCTTTTCCATCCGGATATTAGTAAAACGCTAAAACCTATTCGGGTGAGGTAAACCGTTCGTTTTCGAGGACATAAAACGGACCTTATCATAACGATAGTCGGTGAGCGGGTATTATTTATTATCGAGAAAGTCCATCGAAATATACCGTCATAACAATTAGGAGCACAACAAACGCGTTCAAAACGCACGTTGATGTTCTAATATTCATGATGCGCGTGTATCAGCAAAATACTATAGATACAAGATTTCGTATTAATGTTTATATCTATGTTGATTGGATAAATATCGCAAATTTTATGAAAGATTTTCAAAGTGAACAATTACGTTTTACAATCAATTTCAAATTTTCAGTACAATATATGTATGTACATATTATATCACATGTAGGTATTTGACTTTCTAATTTCCGAAAACAATTATAAAGTAAAAAATTATTATTATTATTATAAGCATGAAAACAATGCTTATTGTTAGATCTAGTTTTCGTTGTCTAATACGCAACCGACCTTACATTAGTTATATTTACTTTGGGGTAGGTTTCTCCGACTCTCTGATAATGACAAGTAATTTTCATTACGCAGCCCTTTCGTCATCTTGCATATATAATATAATATAATATTTGCGTGTGTGCTCGACAGCTGGTGACATATCGGCTTAGCGATTACTATACGAATTCTGGGCCAATTTTCCCGTCTCGTCATAAAATTTAACAAATATGAGAAATGCGATGTAATTAAATGAAAATATATCACAAATAATAATATTTGAATGCGAAAACGATTAATATAGAAAATTTCAAACATAAATATAAAACTTTAATTCATACCAACATTTTTTAAGTAACGAACTTGTTGTAATCATAATACATAGATGATAGTAGTGAGACAAAATAATATCGAACAGTTGTCAAATGTTCATATCGAAATAACGCGAAGGAGAATTCGTTCCCATTTCTGAGGTTTCATTTTCAGTTCTGTCAAAACCACTCGGTGGAAAAGCTTTGACATTTATCATGAAATTGAACATGCTGCACACAAAGGAGCCCCAGAAATCGAAAAATAAATAGTGACGGCGCCTTTGTAACTGCAACACAGCAGAAATTTGTAGAACAAAAAGAATTAGACGAAAAACATATACACAGTTTTTCGAATTGGATGAGAATATAAAAGCTTGAAAAAATAGGAAGGATAGTAAACATTTTCCCTCCAGCCAAAGAACGCAGAGAAAGGGTTTGCTAGATGATTTAGTTTCGGGTCATTAGAATACGCAGTTAATCACCGATAAAAATGCGATGGCCGCCACATTAAAACTTTTGGGTGCGAGTAAATTATAAAATACATACGAAATTATTATTTGAAAATAAGTTATTATTCATTGAGACGGAAATAATTTTTACCATAAAACTTAAAGCGCGAATAAAAAAAATCATGCTTTGAATACCAAATGTAATTTCCGTAAAAAAATATTATTATTTTTCATTTTTATTAATTTTTCACAAAAAAAGCATATTATTTGACGTTATAATTTAATTTAATTATCTTTCCGGTTTATTATATAAATTGAGAGTACGCGTATTATATTTAATTGATATTTGGTGTATTATTTTTCGTTTAAAAGAAAAATCGAATCTCCGTTAAAATAACAAATAAAAAAACAGCATAGTATTAATGCCAGCAGACCTTTTTTTTTGTAGTCAAGAACTCGATTGATAGCTTTTTTCAGACACGAACAAATTATACAGCAACGATGAAGCCAAACAAATTATTCGCATCCCAGAACAAATGTGCGAACATATTAGGTACTAGTAATGGTTTGTTTGCTGAACAAGTTATATATTGTATGTAACACGAAAATATTTAAAACGATAGGTCTATTTTTTTTTTTTTTTTGAGAAATCGATACATGTTCTTTCGCATAACTAATATAATACAGTTTTCTAGTGAGCAGCAGCAAAACTTCTACATTTAGAATCGAAATCAATCCATAACGTACCATTTAAAAACGTACAAGTATATAATAGGTAGTTCGGTGACTGTTTACAATTATGTTTAATCGTCCGTCCGTTCGCGAGAGTTAAAAAGTTAACAGAGCGTGCGGTTTGGGTTACACGAATGCAGACCAAGTTGAGAACGAAGTGGCAAATGGCAAATGGTAAATGCAGACGAAACGAGAGGGTCGAATCGGAGATAAACTCAAACGAAACTCGGTCGCATTGTTTGAGTTCTGAGAGTGGTCGGACATTCAGGACCACTCACTGGCCAGTTATGGCCGGTCCCCGCGACGATATTCCGAAGGTGGAAACTTCATCTCGATTCGTACGTCGTACAGCCTACACTAACCATCGTATTGTATTATATGTATAATATTTGTGCACACTTGCTTAACTCTGCGAAATACTTGCTGTTCGGCGGCTAGGTTATTTGCCGACACTAAACTTTCCGCGTTTCCACGGATCAAAGTTTGTGTCAATTTTAAAACTGTGATATAATATTGAATCTTGTACGTTGGTGCATAAATACAGCAATGCAACAATATTGAATATTCTAATATGGCCTAATATTTACGATGCAACTATAAAATTTATATAATAAATCTTCAAGTACAAACTTCGTTGGGAAAAAAGAAATCGCTCGTGAAGTGAAAAAAGATTAAAAAAAAAAGGAAAAGGAAAAGGAAAAGGTAGGTACGGTGTTAAGGTAGAAAAAGCTGGAGGATTTTGAAGATATCCTCTGCTTGGAACGCGGTAGAAAAGAAGTGGAAAAGTGACGACGACCATTGTGCACGCGACCGTCTCTGACTGGTTACTAAGAAGACGTGCAAACGTGTTGCGTTTGTATGAAGGTACACATTTAAGGTACATACCGTATTATACATATAATATTATAAATATTTAAAAGGAAATGCTGAAGAGAAAAAAATAAATAGACAATGGCATAGATTTTAAATATAAAATTTTTCAAGGGTTGCACATAGGGATTCCAATACCGGTATTACCGAAACCGGTACTACCGGTTTTTTGCGAAAATTTTGCCTTCGGTACTACCGGTATTTCGAAAAAATCTACCGGTAAATACCGAAAAATTAAAAAATTTAGTTTCATTTGAATTTATATTAATAATTTTTATTTTAAGGTCTATTTATTTTTGATTCCTATTTCTTGTTTAATAATTAAAATCATATTCGTATCGATGATCGCAAAAGTTGTATGTAACATATTCATTGGCGAAAAGAATCGCTATTCGTTTCGATATTACGATTCAAAAAAGTCGAACTTCTGAGAAACAGATCATTTTATGCGCCCCGAACCAATTTCGACAGAATGTTTTCTACGAAAATTTTATTTTTTCTTATGCATTCGACAATGAGTGCATTACGTACGAGTCTTTAAATTCCGGGCCCTGGTGTAGAATCGTGCGGACGGGCTCTCTGATTTATTTTTATTGTTTACTTACATTAATTCGAGTTAATACTTTTATAATTAGTTTGAATTTCATATATTTGACAATGAGTAACATATTGAAATAATATTAAATTAAATGGTTCAAAGTTATGAATATAATTAAAAATTAATAATAAATAGGTAAGAAAAACGATAGGTATCAATTAGGTGAAAATAAGAAAAAAAAATTTTATGAATAAAATTATTATACATACATTAAAATTTAATCTGTTTATTTGAAAAATCCGAGGTATACAAATGCAGCAGAAAGACTGAAACTTAATAATGTCGATGATTCATGAATTTTGGTTTTGTCGGAGAATTCTATTTTGAGAAATATTGGGAACAATGCATAATAAGGACACTTTACAAGAAACGATAGGACAAACGTAGGACCTCGATTATCCGAACTAATAGGAACCGAAGGTAGTTCGGATACGGGAAAGTTCGGATAATAGAAAAAAATATATATTTATACATATGCATGTAAAAATTTTCACAAGAATCGTATTTTTACAGGAATCGTATTTGGCATTGGACTAATTCTGAGAACAAATAAATTTGACGGGCAAAATGTAACGCATTCAGTCACGTACGTGTGATAAAAAGTGAGCGCAATTCGTCAAAATTCTTAAAAATCGATAAATTCGTAATATTTTTGATTATTTTGAGCAGTTCGGATAATCGAAAATTCGGATAATCGAGTGCGGATAAAAGTATGGGCCCATATATAATGAGCGAACAAGACGATTTATTTTACAATTATTTAAATTTCATTAATCTCGATCGGGACCCTGAAACTCAGTACCCCCTTCTGGTCACGTCCGTGTTTTTATATTATCCGTGCCCGCTCTCCCCCATTAGCACAGATAATTGAGAGTACACTGTACAATAGAATTATTAAATTCGAAGAATTTATTTTAAAAAAAGTACGTACATTTCGTACTTCATACGTATATTGGTTTGCAAATTTAAAAATGAGAAAATGACATTTGAAATACGTAGTATGATTGTATTTGTGTGTACACGAATAAATTAAAAAAATAATAAAAAAAATTAAAAAAAAAATTTTTTTTTTAAAATACCGGTAGAAACCGGTAATACCGAAACTTGGAAATTTTTTTTCGGTAATACCGGTTTTACCGAAAGTCGGTATTTTTGGAATCCCTAGTTGCACATCATGCAACACAGCAAAAGAGCATCGGTTAATAAGAAAAAAATATTTCAAAGATCACTACACAAGTAACGTGATCGAAATGATAAAAAATAAATAAATACTTATATATAAAAACTTGTGATTTCGGATATAACGAGGAAACAATTTTTCGGTGCAAAAATAATATTGGTCATTGAATGTTGCACTAAATCAAATAGACATCCAATTATAGTGCGCCCCTCGGGCAAATAGGAATTAATTACTTCAGCATCACTTAGCAGAGCCACTTTTATCACCTGGAGGAGGGGATCGGCAACGCAGTAGAGGGTGTAAGAAGGAAACCGGATGCACTCTATCCCCCGTCTTCCCGTTTATTCGAGCCGGTTGACTGAAAAAAGCAATTTATTCGGGAAAATTCGACTACGAAATTTTCCACGAACCCCCACCGTTGCTATTTCCATCAGCATCGTACACTTTTCAAGTGAAGAAAATTTGGAGGCAATGATACCGGTGAAAAATTAGTTTTCAGCGATTTATTCAGAGTCGAATTCGCATCTATGCGAGTCTATACTTCGTAATGGGCATACGTGAAAGTGAAAAAGTATATATTTTCCCGTGCTGAAAGCGATGCCGTGTTTTTCATATGAAATATTCCATGATAAATATCACATTTTCCGTTCGGGGTCGGACAAAAAAATGTTTTTTTTTCTTCTGTTGCTCGAGAAAGATTTGAAAGCGTCGTTTCCCGGTTGGAAGGTTGAAGGGATATTCCGATTTGAGCGGCTCGGAAAAATTTATCATTGTGTGGGGTGAATATCCTTCGGATGTGACAGTTGTTGATGGTTCAATTGGGCAGAAGACGGAAGGAAGACGACAGCGTGTAAAATGACACCAGAGTCTTTCTCTTACAAAAAATCTGAAATGTGTTCGACGAGATCCACTAGGCACTAGGTCTGCATTAGTGGGAAAGTCACGGCTGAATGATAATTGAAATTTTATTTTTCACAACACAATATCCGTTTCCACATCTTGAAAACATTACGCAAGTATGCATAAAGAAGAATTCTATCAAAAATGCTACAAACGTTTATAATATCTATTTTTCACGTGATAAAATTTGAACAATTAATTAAGTTCACAGTACACTTACAAATCATGCGAATTCTAATGTTCTCTCGGTCCGCAAGTTGATTCTTCGCGATTTAATAAAGAACTTCCGGTTATCTTTTGAGAGCAAAAAGTTTCATAAAGATCCTTTTATTAGACACTGGCAGATGCTTATAAGCAGTCACTGTGGAAGAAGGTTATGGAGGGTGGAAAGAAAATGCTCGAGAAACCACTCGCGACGATGAAAATTCGAACCTATTATTACGATTTGATATGAATATACATATATATGCCTATATGTATACTCTGGCCGAAATTATGCTCTGAAAATGTATATTATATAAAAACTTTCATTATAATATATTATTTTTATACTGAATCATATATCAAGTGGCGAACATTGTATGCGGTGTGATAATTCACGTTTTAATGGCTCCACGCTGAAAATGCATCCTCTGGGACTCGTTCAAATTACATCATTCCCTCTTTCATAGTTCGTCGGGTTGAAACTGTTTTAATTGTGCGATATCCTGTTTCGTTACATTGTCATAACGGGACCCACTTACTCGATAAACAAATCTTTGCATAGCATGCACATGCTCGTCAGAAAGATTTACTCACAAGATAAACCAAGTATGTAATTGGAAACAATCTTGATAGTATGACGAGTATAAAACAAACACAATTTTGTATGCATACATAAATATATGTATGTTATGAAGCATTTTTTTAATCGCGTTGTACATGAAAAAAGCAAAAAATCTTGTGTTTTTTTGTGAAATTTAATTTCATTTGTTGGTGTTATTAAAAAAAATATTTAACGTATCTATCAAATATGACAGTTGACGTGTTTTAAGATATACCTATGGAAGGCTGAGAAAGACTTGCATTGGTGTTGCTATACTAGGATTTTAACAAAGCTCGGAATTGTAAATCACAGAAAAGCTCATTCTAAAAGATAAAAGTCGAGGAACCGCCAGTTGAAAAAACCGTTTCGATACGGATGTCAAATGATACTTTAATTTTATTTAAATTTCACGAAAAACGCAAGATTTTTTGCGTTTTTCACGAAAAAATATTGTGTAACACATTTCGAGAGCCTTATACACAACGAGCAGGGCTTAAAACAATACTAAAAAAGGCACATTTGTAAAAATTCGATACGACACACGAACATATTATTGTACAATATATCATAGAAGATTTTATAATAGATGCATTCTTGGTAAACGGATACGGTAAGGAAAAATCTTACATGCGAAGGGTAGATACGACGTGAAAGAGGACATAACGCGTGCACAGAGATACAGCCGCAGAGTGCTTAACACGTTATACCGAAAGGCCCACAGAATGTGAGAAACATTTCCCGGGTGATGCTAATTCCTCAACAATGCTCTCGAGGGCCGTAACAAGACACCGTGCCCAGATCGTAAATCTTGGCCCGGCTACCCAAACCCATACCATACTGCTCCCGTTGCCGTTGCCGTTGCCGATGTCCATGGCCGCACTTACGTTATACGTGCCCTTCCCCGCTTAATTGTTTACTTTACTCACGTTTTTAAAACGCACACTTACCACTAATTGGAATCAATAAAAAAACACACACACACGTGATAAGATGACAGCGATGTAGTGCAAAAAATAGTGTTGAAACGTTCAATTTTTACACCCCTCCTACAACACAAATTATTTTTAATGATTTTTATTTTAGACATTGAACAAAATAAGAGTTTTTTTATAACATGTAATTTTTATAATATTTTCATATATGTATATCCAACAATAAGAGGTTATAAAGAAAGAAAATTATTATTATTATATACTTGTACATAGATTTTATTTTTGAAAAACGTTCAAATTATTAGATTTAAAATTTTGAATTACGTAAAACAAGCTAAAAAGACGCCGCAGACGAAAATTTTTTTCCAAATGTTTTGCTTACCAAAACACCAAAAACTATCAATTTTCTTTGGTTTATTTTCTAATATTTTCACAAAAAATTTTCTCATATTTAGAAAAAAGTACCGGAACGCGTTCCGGCTAAGAAATAAAGTACCGGAACAACGTTCCAGCGCGTTCCGACCCCATTACACCACTGAAGATGATCAAAAAACAACATTCCGAGTTTCGTTTTCATTGAAAATTTATAATTCACAAAAGTGACATTCAATGATAACGCTTTCTTTTTACAGTTAATTTTTATTGTTCCATGCTGAGAAGCCGATCAAACAATCAACGCTCCGAGTTACACACAATAAAAATTAATTAGTAACAAACGCTCCGCAACATTATCCCGAAACGAACGGTTGTTAAGTGAAATTTACACTCTTTTTTACTAATTACTTTCCCTGCGGCTCTTGAAAACGCACATAAAAACACACATATACACACACGTTAGTTTACCGGTTGTTCGAGGATTCTCGCACATGGGACTTTACTGGTGAAACTCCCGCCTAGTTAGGGTAGCTTCGTAATTGAAGGCTCCCGCGTATATAAGGTGTGCCATAAAATTGGGGTGTAATTGCACATTTTGCAAGGTGCACCGTGCATTTCCGCCCAACGGGAGGGAACCGTGACAGGAGGGATGAGGCTCAGGTCATTCCCATGGGTCAGGGGTGGACGGGAAGGGGGCGTGTGTACTCCCTAAGAGCAATCCAATGTTATGTTAAAACTTGGCTCAGATTAATGCACGCGCTTTTGCACCATCCCCTTAATAGGATACATAATGTTGAGGTAAAAGGAAAATTATATGCGTTTTGCCACAGAGCCTCTGTTTAGATCGGTCGACGTCAATTTACGGTAAAGCACTATATCAGTTCGTAATTACTTCGAATTATGGTCTAATTAAATGTGCTTTGAAGGTATTAATACAATACAAATTGTCATTATTTATTACATCTAACAAGGTGAAAGCCTAATTGAATTAATAGCTAACTTTACCGAGAAAATTAAAAAAAGACCACATTATACGAGATTGATGTTCTAATAATAATATAATCAACAATTTCCGTTGAAAATTCAGTTATGCTCAAAACGCATTAAAAGTTATTGTAATAAGAAGCCGTTTGGGGGGCGGAAACCTAAAGAAAAACTTAAATCTATATTCTTATAGCGAAAAAAAGTCATTTTCTCCAACCCCTATGCGCAAACTAAGTTAACCGCATTTGTTTTACATGCATAATGCGTTGAAATTCTTAACGACGTTAAAAGCGGAATTTCAAATTCTGTCGCCGAACTCAACATTCAATACACGCGTGTAACTCAAGTATTTATCCAAATTATTAATAAACTCAAACTTATACATAGTATAGGTTTGTGCAGTCATTTGACGAAAGTAAGAAAAATACATTTCATTGGTATAGACATAGAGGTTTTGTATTTGACAACGTCAAATATTCAGCAATAAATTCGGTTCGGGAAAAGCACGCGAGGAGTGTACGGGCTCGGTCGAAGCGCAATTTCAATTTTGAAGTGGACGTTTCGAAAAACGGAAGATATTAATTAGAACGCCAACGGATCGTTGAACGTTCCACGGACTGCTCGCGGATTCGTTTCGTTTTAATTGAAATTAATTTTCGACGGTCAACAAACACTTTGTCACTGTTTTGAGCCGGTCGTTCTGCCGCCGACTGAAATTAATTGTTAATTTTTATTCTTCCCTTTTTGAAGCCGACTGACGACATGTGAAAGCGCCATCTGAAAACCTCCCACATGCAAATGTACTCGTACCACGTTATATTCTCGACAATGTTTCTCTTGAACCTTTGAGGCGAAAATAATTTTCGAAATCGAGCCTTTATTACTAAATCTAAAATTCGGAATTTTGGATTTTTCAGATCTACAAAAAAGGGTAGTGCGTACTGAAGGCGACTCGGTAAAAAGGACCACCTTCTAGAAACGCGGTGGATATGTTACACGAATAACCTTAATAGAGGTGGGAAGTCATCCCACATTCCTATTATGTAAAACGCTCCCCGCATATATACATATGACATAAAAAAATCGTCATGTAGGTTTTCGTTTATTTTTTGAATTAAAAATAATAATAATAACAAAGTGTGCGTGTTGGTGACTAAAGAAGATTGAAAATATACGTTTAGTAGAAACTAAAGAAAAATGCAATAGCGAAGAAAAACAACGTTAGAAACTTTCCTATTATGAATTTACGTAACGTAAGAAGATTGTAGAAAATTTAACCGAGAAAAACAAAAAGAAAAAAGGAATGTTAGTGGAGTTCTAGGCGTTCGAGGCTTGGGTGCGTAATTATACTGTGATGTGCAATAATAAATCGTTTCCGAAATATTATCGGACCCGGCGGTCTCATTACATCAAGATGGCGCCTTTATAGCCGAAATTGGGGTTGCACAAGGGCAAGAAGGCAACGAAACGAAAGAGAAAATCGCGCTCTACCTCACCACCACGACGTCAGACGGAGAGGGGAAAGCACATTTAATAAGATATTTTTTCGACAGAGTAAACAAGATTAAGGGTCGGCGCGTGAGAGTTTCGCCTCGATCGGAAAACGTGCCAAATGTAAATAAAAGAAGATTCTCTCTTTCTCCACAGGGGTGGATATGTCGAACGAACAATAACCGCGAACGCCGCTGCTATCAAAAGCGTGACCAAGTGGTCAACTCAACTCTCGCCGATATTTCGACTGTCTTACACAATGCTTGCATACTTTCATAACATATATTACATGTATACGTTCGTGGTCATTTGTAACATAAACGGCGAGTAAAGCGCTAAAATTACCAAATAAAAGGCAAATTAATCGTGTAAAGCAGCATATTATATTGTAATATTAAATCGATGCAAAAGTTTTTTCGTATTTTTTTGATCAATATTGTAACCAATTCGATGCGATGCAGATACGGTACTTTTTTTGTTGGTTAAATTCTATCTTCAACACGATCTTTTTGATATTTTGACGTGGACCAGAATTAATCATGGTCAGTAACATATTATCATCAGTCAATGAGAAATTTTCAGATCCGAATTTTAAAAACCATAATCGAGTGATTCTAACTTTAAATGCATCTCTAACGTACACATTACAAGTATTTTTGTTTGCCTTGATCGCGTTATTATTTTAACAAAATGTATACAGTGAAAAATTACATAAATGCACTCTATTTTTAGACATTTCAAAAATTTCTACGGGCTGTTTATTGTTCACTAGTCAAAACTTAATAGATGCTGAAAAGGAAGTTTTTTTTTCACATAATAGAACAGTTAGAATACGGATGTTATTCATTATTTCTGAAAAAGGAGAAAAATATTTGACCGTCGAAAAAATACGATGAAACTTATGCATGACCTAATAATATATTTATACGTCGGAATCTCGTTCAGAACTGAAATTACTCCTGAAAAAATTGTTGAATGTTATTTACTTGTGCAGTTAGCTATATATGTATAATATATTATAGATTCAGGATCATGCGAAACGAGGGAAGCGTAACTGACGTAGTTAACTGAACAATAAAAAAGTAAGATTGTTAATGCAGTTAGACAACTCGACACATAAAAATGTATTACAGTAGGGGTGAGTGGAGGGATTGCGGTTTTGCTGAACGCATTAACCCCCAATGTACACTATATGCACTAAATTATACACACCGTGCTACTGATATAAATGTAAAAAAATCGATTCTAATTATTTGGCGAAAGTTAACAGACGTATAAAACGACGAGTATAAAATCAGATAATCAATATCGAATAGAAAAGTTCTCGCGTTTTACAAGGGGGGTCATATTTACAGATTTAACGATGTTTTATGAGCGCTCAGTAACTTTCGCCTTATGAACAATTTATAGAAGGTCGCAATATGGAAACTTTAATAAAACATCCTACAGGATAATTGATCGCCTAACAAATTTCGCTAATTATTTCAACCATTAACGTGGTTAATAATGTTACCGTTAAATAACCGTATACATGGTGAAAATAATAAATAGGGGGAATTAATTGTATTTAATTTATACGCACAGGCATCAATTAAATCATAAAGAGCACAATAAAAAAATGCAAACGACACGTAAATAAATAAACGACCATTTAAATGACACATAAATTGTTTATAATGTTTCAAGCGTTTACAGGAAGAAAAACCCGCGTAAAGCAGCACTGTGAACGAGCGTATCAAAAAGCAATTTTTTCCGCTTATGTTGCGTTCTTTTTTTTCTGCACGCATTTTTTTCAGAGGCGTTTAATTGTTCCTGCAAACGTCAGCGCAATTTTTCATAGAGGTTTGCTCATTTTTACTTTCAGATTATTCCATATACATACGTACGTACACGTTCATATGAATATTTTTGCACACTACATACAATATTCTTAACGTTCCATTTATGTATGAAAATATAATAATTTCAGTGTCTATAACACGAAAATTTGCTGATATGCCATTGGTAAAAAAATTAGAATGAAAATAACAACGTCGAGAATAAGTTTATTTTGTTGTTCTTCGAAGTGAATAAAGTCAAAAGAGAAGAGAAGAGCGAACATCGCAAACAATAAAACACTCCGTATGACAAATAAATAGCATTCGAATCATATTTGTATAGGAATCGAACGGAAAATAAATTTGAATCGTACGCGAATAAACTCGGGACAATTGAGCATAATGATAAGTATCGTGTAAGAAACCATATCAAAGAGAGAGAGAGAGAGAAGAGGCGTAATTTTCAGTTAATTATAATGAATAAACTCGTGTTTGTTCGGCAGAGAGCGGGGAGAAGGAGCACAATGTGTTTATTATAACGAGGAGCGAGTTGAAAGTTGAGTCACGGGCGCAAACTAACGACAAGGAAATTAGAAAAGCTCAGAATATTAAAACCTTAAAGTTGTCTCTTTCGTTCCCCGGTGGCAATGAAAGAGTAATTCGCGAACTTTCGCCAAGTCACAAGTCGGCGAGTCCTCGTTTAGACACCAGCCTGCCTGCCTTATCTTGATCCAGTCTGACAGAGTAACTAACAAGATGAAGATTGTGTGTGCGGGTCGCACCGACGAAGGTATATCCCATATAATGGACTGCTCTGTGCTACATAATAAGGGACCAAGGAGACCCCGAAACGCTATCCTCTTGTTTTCAACTCAATACACGATGATCTACCACGCCTAATGAATGACAAAAGAAAACCGACACCTTCACAAAAGCAACTGCTCACTCTTCCTTTACACTCTACTCCCCTTAATGAACTAGATAGATTAAAATAAATATGCACGTATGTACATATGTATATTATATGATCAATATTTAGGTATTTTCGATCGGGCGGGAGCTCGGAAAAGATATTTTTTGATAAAACCAATGTATCGCATCCGAATGGTGATAAATGTATTTTTCCAACTCGTCGTCGAAGCGAAAATCCCGCGGGCGATTTTCACACATTCGGTACTGTAAAAAAGGACGAAAAGAGGTCAACGGGTCTATGGGGCATTTATGTTACCGAAAAAAATTACACACGAAGCATTTGAAAAAAGGAAAACTGAAAATTATACAAATTAACAATGCAAAAGGTCAACCTTATTTCAATATAAATTAGTGCATTTGTTTACTCACAAAGAAAATTTAAATACGACGGTATATTCATTCCTTTTCTTTCTTAACAGCGGAGAAACATCTAAAAGTGACACAATGGAAAAGAGACGATATCGCCGAAAAAAGGTCTTCACAGATCGTATCGGTTCGTTCAAAACATGATCTTGCGACAACCACCCATCGATGTGGGCCAAAGAACAAAGAAAATTCAACGACAGTGTTTAAAGGAACATCTATTTTCGTGTATTGGTTCGTTCAACTCGTCAACTTGCACTGTTATGAAACGAATGCCGTTACAGTACCCACTTTAATTCAAACTACATATTATAAATATTAATATCGATATTTTTAAGCCGAGATACTATTGATGCTGAAACGAATACCGTGTCGTACATAATAGGAAGTGATATATCGCCGTATGAAACATTCGCACAATTTTGGATTGTAGCACGCCGGGTAATATCGCACGATTAATATGTTGCGTAAGTGTTACACTCGAACAGCAAGAAATACGCGCACAATATTCCAGTAACATATCTGAACCAAGAGAAAGGAATTGTTGGAAGTCCTCGTCTTAGAGACGACTACGACTCACCATTGGTTCTCTTCTATAATAAGATACGCGCATTATGCTTTTAACCCAGTATTTAGTAGTGATTCAAATTAGTGCCTTTTAAGCTAGTTATGTAAAATATACACGTGCGAAATATTTAATGCTTTATTATCGTTCAAATTTACTTGATATTAATATGGAGTTGTAAATACAAATATTATATAATCGATCATCGAAACGTATAAATTGTTATTTTGAAAAATATTATGATATATTTGAAAAACTTTTCCAATTTCAAACGAAATCGATATTAAAATTAATAATTTAAAAAATTCCGGTCGAGAGCATGAAACTTTTCAGCAAATTAGAAATTTCAATATGACACTAGTATTATACTTTTGATACTAAATGATAGCCATCAAAAGAAAATTTAATTCGTTTTTTTTTTTTTAATTTGAAAACTTTTAAAAAAACTTTGTGATACGAGTTAAGGGTATTTTAGAATTGTGACAAGTAAACGCCGAATTTCATCGTGATGGAAAAAAAATGTTGAAATTGTGCGTTTTTTATCGTCGGAGTTTGAAATTAAAGAAACGGGGTGAATTAAAAATATCTAGGAAGGACGACAGATTAAAATCGCCATTTTTGTAGGGCAGTTCGTTGATTAATGATGTGATTCAGCGAAAAAAATATGGCAAACGCCGACTAGGCTATCTGTCTTAATCAAAGATACAAAAAGTCAAATGCACATACAATCAAAAAATACATATTATAAATATTATATTACGCGCAATGAAAATTAATTAAAATTGTCAATTGTGATTCTAATTCTATGAATTTTCGGAATGAAATAATAAAATAAATGCCGAATTAAAAAAAAAACGCTGAATTAAAAGATAATAGTTATTTGAATCAAATAATCCTGTCGAAATACTGTAACGTATAAAAAGATAAATCTTATAAGTTTAACTAGTATTTGCATATAATTTTTTTTTTTTTTTTTAGATGAACGTGATACATCGGCACATTTAACACGTCATACGACAAACAATACAGTTTCACATAATAATGCTAACGAAAAAAACTTTCATATCGCTAATAATAACGGAAAAGCTTCGGAAGAGGGAAAACGACGAGAAAAGCACATTTGCTTCATGCGTGCGACACGTCCTTCGAAAAAAAGCTCACATTAATGTTTTTTTCGTAACTTTTTTGATATTTTCTCATACACATACGTTTGTGTAAACGCAAAATAAGAATTGTCGACTCGATATATTTACCTAACAATATGTTTCGAGTGTAATCAATTACGATGAAAGCAAACAATATACTATATAAAATAACACTTAGCTAATAAGCCTGACACACAATACGCATTCTTCGGGCATTCGATCATTTTCCATTTCGAGTTTTCCATCTAATTACGTGTCCGCTTACACGTTGCTTCCCTTATTCTGTTAACCCAATAATGAATTGGTCCGAAAAACATTAAAAAAATACAACAACAAAGATAGTAATCAAACTCAGATACTCGTTCGTATTATAATAGAAATAAAGACAATGAAACATTTTATTGTAACCACTAGCAGTACGAATTAACAGCGTGACGATCTGTTGATTCAAAAATTAGTTTTTTACTAAACGAAAAATATATTATTCACGAAATATGAAAAAAATGGTAAAACGAAGCATGGCGCGGCGATGATGCACATCGTACAAAATGCATCAATTAAATGTGATATTTGCGACATAACATGACACATCCCTGATATTGGTTAAGTGGACATCCTGTCTGGAACGAGTCATGACATTGAACCGAATGGTTAATTTACATACGGCTAACAACTAATTAAGAACAAACTAAACATTAAGTTCAAAGATTCACGCATCAATTTGCGTCAACAGTTGCAACGACCTCGAAGTAAATACACGTGTGCACACTTGAGATTCATTTGATTGCGAAGTCTAAAAGCTCGGAAAAATTCACAAAACAGAAGTAATCGGTAGTTCTGAAGATATTCAAGATGAATGTATGCAATACGTGAATACATAAAAATCCATAATGGAACCCGTGCACGTTTTCAATGTTAGTTCTTCGGGTCGGACACATTCGTCAGTTGAAAAACGATCGTAAAAAACCGTAAAAAGGATGCCAAAAACCTTGCGTACGTTACGCAAAAGTGTTTATTAGGCACAAATAAGGATTTATGTCCCGAAAATTGCTTTTAATTTGCAAATAACACAATGATAATATTTCGATATTTTTCTTGTATCAAAACAACCAGATATTTTATTTAAATAATATTATATAAACGATAAACCCACAAGGAAAAAAATAGTACAATTTTTTTTACATAAAATATATAAGAGGGAAACGTTCGACACGGTATTACACTTTCGTCTCAATTTTCCGGAATTAGTAAACATTAGGAGAAAGAGAGTGAACGCTTGATAAATTCCCGGGAGATAAACCGGGCCACATATCGCATCCATTTTCTCAAATGTCGCACGTTCGCATTTTTTTTGTACTCGCTTATCATTCGCAATCGTTTCACGAAAGGAAGGTAATTTTCGCGGATTTTTTTCTTTTCTGTTTGCCCGTTAGTATTTTTCGACCATTATCTCGGAATTCATACGATTTTACCGACTGAACGAATGTAGAAGCCAAATTTACTGCTTCTACACAAACGTATACGACGTATTCTGAATTTTTTAGTGTTCGTATCAAAGATTTTATCAAAATATATCGTGATAATTATGGAACGCGAATAGCTTTTCTATGAAAATATTATACAAAAATGAAGACAGTTTACAAATGAGTTTATATGTCGACAAAAATTCTGTTTCTAGTCCTAAATGAATAGTTTCAGACATTTACTAATCTAGACGTACGACAAAGGAAACGGGAAAACCTCGATGCAATGTTATACAGACAAAACGATTTGACATTGAGAGAGGGGATAAATTTTGAACGAACGTAGGTGCGAAGATATCCGATTGTTTGGTATTGCAACAACCTAAAATCGAAGGGATTCAGAAGTGGACACAGCGGTCATTAATCTCAGTCAAGACTACGGAGGGCACTAGAGCTTCCTTCGTCCATAGGGTAAGCAACAAAACATCTACTGCTACATCTATAAAAGCTATTTTTCTTACGATCTTTGCTGGATAAAAATACGCAGGGAGAATTCCAAGGGATTCACTATCTAAAGAAATTTACACAATAATAGTAGGAGAATGTTTATAGGTATATCGTGCGATTCAAAGAAGTGAGGTATCACGTGGCAGAAAAGAAAATTCGGAAATTAATTTGAAGATCGTCATGTTTCCGGCCAGGTATAAACGTCGTAAAAAAAGATAATTTAAAATGAAAAGACTGGACGAATTCCAGTTAATTTCTATAATAGAAAAGCAGACTTCAAATTTCGAGGCTCTTAATGAATTTCCTCTTCATCAAAAAGACAAGCGGACAATGAATATTGAAATATTATATTACGATACAATATTACAAAATAATTTATTCCTTCTGCAAAACATACAACCAGATAATTTCATTCCGATTTCTCGTGACCATTTTTCATCAAATTTCTTTAGAAAATTACGCCATTAAAACTGCCACGTATAATGTGCCAAGGAAAAAAAAACAAGTACGTATACAATACAATATAATAGTTGAGAACTGATTTATGTTACGACTTTTAAATTAACATCGATTAAGTTTATTCCAGAAAATAAAATGAAAGTTTCACACATAAAATGGTTATTTCGTTCGGTGAAAAAAGATAAATAACAACAACACATGCCAGAATTTTTATCTCTTACGAAATATTTTCTTTTTGGAGTTTTCGATACGACATCAAAGAAATATGTTGTGAGAGCCTATTCCTAACGCTAGAGGTCTAAGATAACACGGACAAATGTAATACAAAAAACGGATGAAAAATAAAATTTTCCCACAAAAAAGAGAACATCTAACGATTTTTCATAGAAAGAGTTTTTCGGAATAGATATTTTTTCCCATTCGATTATTTGCAATATTGGCTATTATCATAAAAAAATAATCGACATCCAAATTTCACACCTTTCACCGTCCAAGATAAATAATTTGAGTTCATTATAACATAATAAATCTAAAAAAAAATCTTTGAAAAGATCGTTAATATCTGAGACACATATTTTGTTGCAATTTAATAACGTGTTTATATGCACACAATGAAACGCATATATCACACAAAATAAATAATGATAAGGCACATGAGCTCGCAGTAACGTTCAACCGAAGCATAAATACATCGGTATGCGATTGCAAAGGAATGCGTGCGAAATCATAAAAATGGCCCTAAATTCAAATAAAACGCATGCGCACTCATATTTCTCCCGGCTGCATGCGAATAAATATACACACACATATTTCAATACGCGAGGGATTTTTATTTTCCGAAACAAAGGAGCGCGAAAACCTGTCGCGTAAAATTTCGCACGGCATAAAGTCGTCGCATGGGAAATTTATGTTCGGCCTGTGAAGAAAGTTTTTTGTTTTCGACCGGTCGAAACCAGCGTCAATAATAAATCTTGTTGTCGACGGTGGTCGTCTTCGTCCTGAGTCCTGACGGAGGTCCAGAGGCCTCTGACACGTGACCTCACCAAAACATCATCGCCCTCGCACAACTCGCAAGCTCATATATCATATGGACATACATATTTATTTATTTATTTATTTATATATTCGTATATAAACTTTAAAAAAACTGCTTATTTCGTAACAATTTTAGTATATGTTTCGGGTCAAAAATTTTAGAAACACTTTCTTTTAACGAATTTTGAAATCGATAAAGGGATAACTCGACGTATGTGCAGTCGACTGGCTAATTCAATATCCTTTTCGTCTGGTGCGCGGACTATATGTGGAGCAGATGATTTCCATTCGAATGAACGATAGAAAATAAGTCAACACCCCATGATATCAGATATAGGAATGAAAAAAGTTAATTATTTTATAAGTCTTCACAAACACACTTTTTTCATATTCATGTTCAAGTGGTATTCGTAGAAAGATCAAAAGATCTTAAGTCTACTCGAATCCTCTGTATGTAATGAGGACGAGTGGATTCGAATGGTACACAAATAAAATTCTCAAAATATTGTATAATTTTATTTCATAGAATGAGGAATCCGTTACTGGTAAAGAAGTATTCTGACAGATGTTAGATAAAGTAAATTATATTTTCGTGGGAATTTTAATAATAAAATAAGCTCAATATAATTCGAAAAAATAAACTTAAATGAAAATTAGTCAATTCATACCATTCAAAAGATTGATTGCCTTTTGAAGAGACATTGAGATGTGTATGATTATGAATATAGGCCTTAATTATAATGAGCGCCGCAAATTGCTATATTTTTCCTTTGCAACGTGATCTCCTACAAAATTGCCTATTCAGAAGATTAAATATACATATGTATAATCATAAAATATACATAAATCACGACATGAATAAAGTTTCTGAATTGATTAGTACTCGCGCCTGAAATAATATTTTAAGAATAAATAATTTTCGAAAAATGGTCGTCGTTCCGAAAACCTCGAAAATTTGTTCGATTTAAAATTCTAGCACACACGTACAAGAAAAGAGAATCGCCTCGGACAGGTGATAAAAGGTGGAAATATTATTCTTCTCGTACACATGTCTGACAAGCGAGCTAGCGTTGTACTTTCGACGAATGGAAATGCGAAAATGTCAAAAACAAAAACGGCACATTTATAATACTCGAGTAAACGAGACACTCGCATTAGTCAGAACAAGCTTTCAGCGTTCGAACAAATCAATTTCAATTCATGCGATAAAAGCGAATCGCAATAATTAGATGGTCGTTGATGGTTTCCGGTAAGTCGAGATGACCACGCTCGAGGGTTAGTGCGAATCCATTATTCCACTCGAGGAGGCCGTTGAGCTCTCTCGTTTTCATGATAAGTCGAAGAGCATTTTCAGCCGAGATTCATTTCGTCCACCTCCTTCTACTCCGTGAAAAGATCTCACACTACCGGAATACGTACACACAAAGCCCCCTGAAGGTTTCAAAAGCCAAAGAAACGAAAGAATTCCGAAACGGTTCATCCAATAAGCACTTTATATTTTTGGCCAACACTCGTTACTTTCAGAAAGCGGAAACGAACAAAATATATATGTATATTATACAAAAATATACATTCGAACATACGTTCGGCAAAAAAAAGTGTTTATGTTAAAATAAAGAAAACGATTCTTGCTGATAAGAGTGGTAAGATTTTTAGTTTAGCAATGAGTGAAATTTTCATAGTTAAAGCTTTCAATAAATCAAATATCTGTATAAAAATCGATAGTTAGCAGAAACCGTGTATATTCCTTTTTTTAACAGGGATTTCAGACGAGGAATTTGTTATCGTTAGAACGCAGGCGGGCTTAGAAGAGAAATCAAACCTCGACCAGAAGATACACGCTACCAAACCGATGAAACTTTTACCAGCAATTTTATTTTCATGTAGGGAAGAATTAATTTCTCTGAACACATTTTTTTTCAATTCATGTGTGTATGTGGAAAAATAATAATTCAACGAACGGCATTAAATATCCATAAAATAGCATCATTGCGATTTTTGTAGTTTCCACATAAATTCGCTACATCGGTTGCCTTCATAATTTTGAGGATTATCCTCGCGCGTGCGGTAAAGTAAAGAAATATTTTACTAAGCCGCTACATCTGTAAAAGAATATTTTCAACATTTCTCGTGTGTGATAAAATGGAAGAGAACGTATTCAAAACCTTCAAAAGAATTAAACACTTGATGACTCAAGAGATGACTCGGATGTATTGAAAATGAATGCTTGCTTATCAGAGTTTACACAAAAGCAAAGCTAACAAAAGCGTATGTGATAAATGAATTGAAAAGTGATATCTATGACGTGGGATACATTTCATGAAATTACGCATTGTCAACGTGTCGACTTGGAATTGAATAATGAAAGAAAAACACACGTTTCGTGGGGTTCAATTTTCATGACAATCGATCGATACGAGCGTATCTGAAAAGGCCATTACGAAATTACACACTATGCTCGCTAATGAATTCATGAAACTAATTTCGAGTTGAAACGAAGCCGATACCCTTTCTATAATAACTATCGATCATTGAGTTAAATGAACGTTTATACACAATAAACGTTTTGAACGTAGATAGATTTTTCATATATGATATTATACAAACTAATGATGAAAATGAGTTCAAACAGATGAAAATATAATTGTTGTGTATATGGACAATGTTAATTATTTCAATATAATTGTCAATCAAAGTCAACCTGATTTTGGTGGTCGAGCTTCAATTGGGAACGCGCACATGACCGTTGCATTATTAAAGCCTCAATCAGGGATACACCGGGTATACTCTCGCTTCGAACAAATGTCAAATATTAATATTTGCATTAACGGCGAACACACATACTTGCGTCCGTGATGGACATTAAAATCGCTTAATTTGTCATGTTAAATGCAAATACTGTTTTCGACCAAAGCGCCGAATAGTACGTTCAAGAACATACAACATATTATACATAGTATTGTATACATACTCGTATACGCGCTTCAAAAGTTTCTGTGAAAGAAAAAGGGCGCGATTAGTCCCCAACAAATCTCAGGAATTCCGGGATTTTTCAGGAATCGGGCAGCAGCAGATAAGTCTTTTGCAACTACCGGCGCTACCCTCGACGACCTGAAAAGTCGCAATCTCGTCCAAATATTCTAAGCTTCAGATTTATAACGCTATTCAGTTGAAATTAGGTCAACATTATGGCAAATTCTTGTTACTCGAATAATATACGAAAATATATACATACTGAATCGAAAATATAATACATTTCTGATGTTTTCAATTAAAAAATATGGAAATGTTTTAAGCACACAAATAATTTTTTTTCCGTATATCGAAATATATTTCAAAATTGCAAGCATCTAGTCCAGATTCAGATCGCAATATATTTATCTACAACATATTTTATGATGCTATTTGGTCGTAAAATGTTTTGCCCATTTAGGTGTTCACATTACACGAAAGCAGGTGTTTTGGTCGTGGAAAATTGACGTTAATAACATTTCTAAAGGTAACGTTTCGAAATTTATTAAGAGGTTTATTGAGAAAAGCGCGTAACATAAGTAGCATTTATAAAGGTGCGTTCACAATTAATTAATACTAACGGAACAGCCACGAAACTCATATAAATACATTAGTAACTAAATTACCCAAATATATAATACAATATACAAATAATTCATCACGAACATTAAAACATTTACAAATATTACGTTGCTCATATATTAAGCTGTAGGAATTTACTAGTATTTAAAAAAAATATTAAATTAATGTACACCGAAAATATTTTTGAGAGTATTGAAATAAATTTTTGTCATAAGTATGCTGTCGCATGGTTTATTAAAATAGGAAACCGCATATTGACATAAGGCCATTGAAATTCTAGATATTAAAAAAAGAGTGTTTTGTAAATAAGCCATCAAACGAAATCAATACTCGGTCAAAGCATGGAGAAATGAAAAAAGACGCTTTTCGCAGCTTGAAATAAAGTGATTTTCGCTCACGTCACTCTCCCCTTCAGTTGGTCGATTATTAATTATAAACAAAAAGGTTTCCATTAATGCGAAAGCGGAAAATTTTGAGGATAAAAAACAGTCGCACTTTTTCCATCCTTTCTGCTCCTGCTTACTATGGAGCCAAGGGTTATCTGAGATGTAGAGGAGGCAGCAGGGTTGCGCCAGATAAATTAATCTTAATTAAACATCTGTGTGCACTCTGGCGAGGGGAGGTAGTCGCCCTGTTCGGGTGGTTTTTCTCTACAGTGGAAAATAATATCGGTATAACACATTAAAAAAAAAACAACTTTTCCTTTTGCGTTTTAAGCACGATCATAGAACGCGAAAAGAGATTAAAAGGTAATATTAAGCAAAATTTTTGTTTAATTCAGGAGATATGGGATACTTGTATCACATAATACAAGTGCATAAAATATTTTACAATTTTGAAATTATTCATATTTTTATAACGAAAACATATACAGTTTCAAACGTATGACTACTTTTGTCACATTAGTGTCAAAGTCATGACCGAAAGAAATAATACAAAAGTGAAAATCACAATTATGCAAAACAATGATTGCTTATCAGCCGTGGAAAACAAAAGTGCTGTTGCGTGACAGGATTTCGAGTCAAACAATCCCATAGTTTCACACTGAATGCTCATAACACGAAAATCATAAAATACAAACAGAAGATTTAGAAGTATACACATATTGTATAATAACACAGTTAACATTAGGAATTTTGAATATATAAAAAATATATAAAAATCACAGGTCCTTTGTATGAGCAAAGAAATACTTCGTATCGTAAAAGTACCTAAATAGACCACACGCAAGGTAAAAATATGATCTTGCCCGTAACTATGGTTTAGGTAGACCACCCACAAATTCAGGCAATAAGTTGAAGATGAATGTGCCTCTGTTAAGTAGCCCGTGTCCTTGTGTGACTATAATTTAATTCGACCCCTTTTCAGTAATATGAACCGAAACAATAATTATTTCATAAATCAGATAGTTTAGAATAGTAGTTAAATAAATGACTTAGTGCCTAGGCGTGATACGATAGTCATTAAAAATGAATGATATTATTATATTATTCAGCATACATGCACTTACGTTGAATTTTCGTTATAAATTCGTAAAAAGAAACTGGAAACCACAACTTATTTCAATGATACATAATATAAATATGTTTGAGCATTCGCGGACGACAATAAAACCTTACCGCGTACAACTTGGATCGTTATTTTCGTTTTACGATTAGTCGCAACGCGAATAAAAGCCCACAAACTTTTAACAGCAGCATCACTTTCTTCAATCGAGCTCGGTTGTCTCTTTTTCGGGTTCCGGCCACTTTTGGCACTTTCGAAATATACATAATTTTGAGTGCAAATTTCGTTTGTAAAATTCACTCGGAGCAACCTACCCTCGAGGCGATATAAAAGTTTGTTTCAATCTGTTGTCGGAAACGAACGAATATCGGCCGGTTAAACAATTGAAATTTCGTTCTAAACATTCCGCAGTTATATAGAAAATTTGCATCGAAACGATTCGGCACTAATTGTAAATCATTATGTAAATACTGAATTTTTATTATTATTCAAAATGATAAATGAAAATATTTCAATCAACGAAACGGACATGAAAATTTACGAGACAGCTCAGTTTCCGTCAAAAGCGAATACGTAATAAAAATTCGACCCGCATTCTTGATTGACGGGCATGATTCCTCGGACAAGTAAACAAGCTCGTTCTCTTTGAGCGACTAGGCCCCAAAAGTTATTTTTTACACGACTCCATTGTTTTCGAAGAAATTACGGAAAATCAGATATCGGCTGGGAACAATGTTCGCACAAAAACGCTATTACGCTGCATTTTTGTGTTCCGCGTAAATAAGCCGCGAATTAATAGGCGGCCCTTTCTCGTTACAAAAGGGGCCTGTGTTGTGTATCGCATTTTGTACAAATTGCAGTGTGTTAAAAATAATTTTCGCAATTTCACCGATTCGCTATCGTGACCGAAACTCTTAAGAATATAAACGCCTTCTCGCGCTGAATTTTGGAAATCGTTTCATATTTCATACAGAGCAAATATCGATCAAATTTTAATTATCGTTCTAAAATGTAGAATCAAATTACGAACATGAAAAATGACGGGGAAAATCTATTAAAAAATAAAAATCGTCGAGTATAAATTATTTTTATTGTATTTTACATGCGGACTTCTCGATTTCAACAAATGCGTTTTGCGATCGTTTTCGAACCAACTTAAAGGGTTTGCAAAAGATCGTTGACCGATTTGTTGTCCTTTGTTCGGTCAACAACCGAGAGTCGAGTCATCGGCAATCAACAGCCGTTGTTTCAAATGTTAAAAATCGACATCGTGAAAGTTAATAGCTGCTATATGTTAAAAGTAAATATTTATCTTCCCATGAATAATGTTTTCGAATAAAGAAAAGATAAAATTAATAGGATAAAAATATTGAAAACATACTCAAAATATGCTAGCAAGGAAAACTTGTTTATGCATGTAAATTATTTGAAAATTATCTGATAAAAATACCTATTACACCACAAAATTGAAAACGGATGATCGAAGATTTTGACAAACTGAAAAATTAGCTGATTCACGGTACAGCAACAACATACCTGAAACAAATAAATAAAATAAATATAGTAAATAAAAAATGGTATACACGAGTTTATTTTATTCAAGCTTTTTTTTTATTTAACCAGAGCTTTAGAGCAGAACCCGAAGTTGAGAAAAAAAAAACAGTAAAACGATGAATTTTTACAAATAGCTGAAAAGACGCCGGGTTTACAAAATTTCGACTGCTCCAGATTTTATTACTAACGAAAATTTTTTTTAATTTTCTTAAATAGAATCTTCGCATGCGTAACTCAAATGGTTACGGCCATCTGACAGGCGAATTACATAATTACATTTCGGAATTGAAATTTGTATATAGAAAATCAAAATTTTCGTAACCCGAATAATTTTGTAATTGTTTTGTAAACGAATTACGTATGCCGTTGAAGAATTATCGCCGAAAGTATTTAAAAATTCTTCTAGCGTAAAGTGGCCGCGTTGAGTAAGAGATACCCACTCGAAGAGTCCCCCTTTTACGTGACAAGGAAAAAGATTTTTTTTGTACTTTTCACGACAAAGTTGCTCCCCTGTCCATTATACCAACGAGGAATATGTAATGTGACAAAATTTCAGGCAAGAAGTAAGAGAAATATTCACATTTTCATTATTAAGAAAGCAAGGGTTGGAAAAGAATAAAGTCATCTTTCTCGCGGAAATGGTAAGTATTTGAAAGTCGAAAAAAATTCAAGTTGAATGTGGAAAAAAATCAGAGGCAGTACAGAAGCAAAAGGAAAGCTTTTTGTTTCCCCTACTACCCAATTGCTTTTTTGTGTTGAGACTGACTCATTGTCTGTATTTAGACCGACACACGAAATTGATCGTTTACGGTCGAACCTTTTGAAGAAAATACAGAACGTTTCTTTCGAAAAATTGGATATTTCAAAAAACGAAGGAAACATTATTTATATGAATGAAGGACTGAGATGAAAAAAAATCATTGATTTAGTGTTTTTATCTTATGAAATATGTGGGTTATATTTATCATATTAGATAATAAGAAAGATTTTTCAATTTTTTTGCTTTTCCAAAACAATAAAAACAAGAATTTCTTATTTAAAAAAGTGAACGAACAAATAGAGAGTATATCGTGACTTTTTCAATTAAAACAATAATGACGTTACATTCTTACTAATGAAGCCACTTGCTAGTTTTAATTAAACCTATTCCTCATTCTTAATTAAGAATGCATATTAAACAACTGAAAAATATCTTGTATACTATTATTTGAAATATTCGCAAATTATAATAGAAACATTTATAATATATGAAAACATAATAATAACGAAACCTTGAAGAGATCCAAGTCAAACAAAAATATAATAAAAGTTACTTTGCGCGGCTCATTTTCACAGTCGAAATGGATCAGGTGATCAATCGTCGTGTTAAAATATTTGCTCCAAACAAAAAAACTCCAACACCGAAACTTGAGAATTCCTACCAGAAGAGAACTAATAGATACGTTCACTCTGCATAATATATTTACCGACCCTATACTATTTCGCAGTCGAGCGATATATCTTTTTAACGTTTGAAGAGCCCCGAACCCCTTCGTGCGCTTTCCAACCATAGAAAAAGTGGTGAGAATAGTGGCTGAGAAGATTTGTTTTAAAACAATTTGAATAATAAAAGAGAAGTTGTGACTGGACGGGAAAATCCCGGGATAAGTTCCGTCGTCGGGGTAAATATCTGCCACTATCGGATATGCGCTTTTATACTGCTTTTGGCAGTTACTGTCGGCTTTCTGCGGTGTTTTTCTCAAACATTGGAACTGATCATAATCCGAACATGTTAACTATCACGAAAAATACACTTGTCAATTCTTAAGAGCGAGAATGGCGTATTAATAGTACCGATCCCGTCTGCGGTACGAGTTAGCAAACATTTGAAAATTATGCGGGATGCGGGAGGATGACTAGCATCCATCGTCGGTCGTACGAAAACCACGGTTATTATTTAATTGTGAATCCTAACTGTATATACATTATACATTAAACGAATTTCACCTCTTGAGACTCGTCTAGTGTTTGTCGGCTGATTTTTGAATAATTGGTTTCCATGAAAACATTAATTTGCTCCGACTACGTATAAATTAATGCTCAGCCAATATAAACTAAAATCGCGCTCATTTAAACAAACATACAGATATTGGTGGATGTTTTGGTTGAAAAGCGAAATTTGATTTATGAATATATGAAAATTTTATGAGACGACTCTACATATATAATTATTTAAAAAAAGTCAACGTCGGCTTTTAAAAAATAGAAAAAGGGCTTTTCGGTACGTATAAATCCAGCTTTCAGTTATGAGTGTCGTTTTCCCGCACAATGGTCGGTTGCACGAGGTCAGTGTAAAATCGTTCCCAGTAAACGTTCTTACCTCCGTATATTTTACATACATATGTGTTTATGAGTGTGAAAAATGTCTCATACCAACACAGCGGAAAGGCACAAAGGTCTAATCTGGAGAAAGATCTATTTATATCGAAAAACGGGGCGGTGACGATCTGATTAGCGACGAAAACCGAGAAAAGGTTTCAATATGAAGAGTGTGAGGAACGGCCAAACGACGGACTTCACATTTCGGCCGACTTGAAAAAACAGCCCTCAAGAAGGGGGCAATTCAGTATAATTTATGTGTCGAAACCATAATAAAGTAGGAAAGAAAATAAACGACGTCGTAAATTTATTGCACGGAGTTACTTTATTATTATTGTAAGAATTATAATTAATTAGAAATGAACGTGTTACAATATCGAGTTGAATTATACTCTTACTCATAAAACCTAACCTCTTTTATATTATACTAATGAATAATTTTTCATGTGTGAACAACTTTAACAACTGCACGTTCGATCATAAAAATATATATAAATGGATGGACACATAAATAAACAAAATAATCATAACTATTCAATATGAAAGGGAAATCATAATTATGAACGATCGCACCCACGTTTTTATGAAAATTTATGAACGCAAAGTGAAAAGATATTAATCTAAAATAATTTTATTGTAAGCATCATCAAGCGCTCATCTTAGAATAAACATCATTACACGTCTTCACGGAGAGGAACGAACGCGTTTAAAATTACCCAAAACAACCAATCCAAAGTGATAAATCTACTCTTGAATTACGCCACCGTTAGAAATATCTCAATAGGAGATCACTCGCTGTTCCGAACCGAAATATAAACATGATAATCCAGTGGCACGAAACGTGGAATAAATATTAATTTGAAAAAGTATATTGATTTTTATCTTTCCAATTTTTAAAATGTATATCATCATGTCTAGTTTATATACCATTCACTGTAAAACAAAACCTTTTCGATACCATTACAAGCTCAGGAGTTTTTTTTCAAATAGAGCATGATGAATGAATAGTATATCAATCCGTTGACCGTGTCAATTGATATTTATATATACACATAAAGTGCATTTTGTCCATTTTTAAGAGCTAAAGATATTTCGTAGTTCACAAATTCATTCGAGTAAAATCGGAACAAAAGCGGAATTCTTCCAAAAAAGGTTGACCGCCACTAATGCACTATGCTGAAGCAAAAATAACCTTTTCGAGATCGAGAGAAGGTAGGAAAATAGCGTGTCGGGTTTATGGGTAGGAAGAGGTTTTTGAGAGATGAAAGTTGCCGCTTGCGAAGCGTGCACAATAACGCACACTCCCTTTAGATGTATGATATAATACACACGTACAACCAAGTAAAATATGTATACAATGGGTAGTGAGGGCGCAATGATAATAAACAAGCTGTCACACGAGCACGCAGGTGTCGCTTTAACGAAAAGATGGAGCCAAAAGGGTTAAAATAAAACTCGAATCGCAACATATTTCACTTACGGAGCGCACACAATATGCATGACGTTTCCCTCGCTTTTATGCGAAAACGACGTTGCACATGCTCCAAGCAAAAATGCAACTTGCTGCGAATGTACATATGCATATAAGGAAAGCTTCATATGTACACGAAGAAAGTCATATGTCAGATTTCAATCGAATAACTCTATGATAGATGCGTTATAATATAATAGGTTCGATAAAATAAATATAATATGTGTTGTCATCGCTGTAGGGATGTCGCTAATGGACTCGGTTTCCGATTACAAATAGGAAAAGAAAACGAAACATAATACTGATGAGCTGACAATTATGCGATATTGGTTCAATGTAAAAAATAAACCATGATTAGCATCAATTTCATTAAGTTCAATATCACAAATTAACAATGACATTGCTCAACATTTATAGTTTTAATTCTACAAATAAAATGAATATTCACTTCGAATATAACGAAAAAATAACAATAATTTCAAAATTGAAATAATCAAATGGGGCGAATATAATCTGACGGATTATACGAACAGTTGGAGTTGGACAAAATAGAAATAGACGGATGCATGACGGGATGTACACTGAATTAGATATGTCGCAGATAACTGACATTTTGTTGACATTTTTGCACCCTTATCCACTGCGTTTGATTAATCATTATTTTACCACCCCCTTTTCGACCATTAAAATAACAAAATATATACTGAAAATATTTTCCATTCTATCGACCATGAAAATTTAACCGAATTAACTAAAATTTTCAATACTGCGATAAAACAGAAAATATAGGAACGACAACGGTTATTATCACGATAACGGTCACACCGTTTTTCACACTATAATAGGATGTTAGAAATCCCGTAGGAACGAAAATGACTTCCGAAAAGGGTTGTATCACGCAACACGATTACGCGCCTTCGAGCCCCCAAATGGTCAGTGGTCAGTATAATCATAAAATCCCCCGAAAAAAACAATAACGCTACATACTTAATGAAAATAAAAATTAAACATATTATAATATCATTATTTTTTTCTATATTTCATAAGCGAAAAAAAATATTTGATGAATTAATTAATTCGGGATAATGTATTTTGCACGGCAATGACATAAACATTCACGAAAAATATCAAACGTCATTATAATGTTAAATTCATGACGTAATCAGCATTTCGCCCCACAAATAGTTGCCAGTATCAAAAATACGATAGCAATAAAATGACGCTAGCACAAACGTCGTCGTTACTTCCATTTTCCTTTTAGAAAAACTGAACGTAGGGAGTTGGGTAAAGGCTGCATTTCTCAGTCAGTAAAACTAAACGCACGTATTTAATGCCGCATGTGTTACTTACAATTAGTCAAAAGTCTGAACGTATTTATTACTAAACGCGTGTTTAGGTTAGGCAGAGAACCTTTTTTTGCGTCACATTTACTGAACGTATCTTATGCAATTAGGTATTCAAATAGAAAATATTTTATATGTGTCGCTATATTGATATGGTACGGGGTGATAGCGTTAGTGGCCCCAACATTTTGTCGAATGTTACATGTACGCTTAAAAACTGACATTTTAAAGATCATTCCTTGTACGTCGATTATGCTGTCGTTATTTTCTGTCCATCAAACACAGCAGAAGCGTAAAAAATATTTTTTATTAAGTATACGCGCACTTGACAGACGAATCTGATGTTTGAACACCTAGCGACCAGTAGCGGAACTATTATTTTTTTGTTACTGGCAACTTTGTCGGGCGAAATGCTGATTTTGTTGTGCGAATTATCTCTAGTTTTCCGGGCCGAATATTGGACCCAATTAATTCTTACATTCAATCCAAATAACGAATACCTGCTCGTTTGAATTATATTCAACAATAAGAATTCTCAAGTCGAGAAACATAAAAACGCACGCGTCAACAATAAATAATAAAATAAATAAAACGAGTGTGAAAATTAGCGCGGATTTTCATGGGCGAGCGTTTTATTCGGTGCGAAATGGACGCAAAATTAAATAACGACCGAGGACCGTTGGCACTCGGCATCGCGTAGTTTTATTTCATTTTATTTAACGGGGGACGGTTTTCCCCGGAAAACTGAGCTCAGAATTAAGGGTGGAAAAGCGGGGTTCGGCGTGGTGTTAAAGGCTGGTTTTTGCAAGCGGAGGCGTCGTAATGTGATGCGCGAGACGAATAAAACCCGGCGGGCGTTTCTCAGAATTACAACCCCCCACGACATAACTAAAAATAAAAGCCCGAAGGGAGAAAATATCCCCGGCAAAATATTCATCAAAAACGCACACTGCAAAAAAAATGGAAATATACAAACACGCACGAAACGAATCGGAGACAACTCTGTGTTCGAGCGCAATAAATATGCAACGTATTGCATTCTCGCCCGTTCGGGAAAAATAAGCGATTTGTCACGCGGAAGATGCAATATAGATTGCAATTTAAAATATATTTATATGTATGGCGTGAGATGCGTTTTCCGAGCGAAGAGACTGAAAGAAGGAATGCGAAAAGATTCGTATGTAAATGTGGAAAACTGCAATTTTCCACGCAGGAGCGTGATACGAATGAATTGCATTGCTCCGAATGTGTATGCATGAGAATAATTCAAATTTGATAATTTCTATGCGTGAAATGGTGCGCAATAAAAATCCGGCCTGTATTGCAAATGTGCATTTTATTACGCGCATACACAAAATTTATTCACTGTGCAAATAATAATTTATAATATAACATTGATACCCAAACATGACATAAAATTATTTGGCAAGTCACGCGTTCATAATCGATATCGTATAATAAACATTTAGATATTTTTCGCTAAAAATATACATATATATCAATGTAAATTTAAAAAAAAATGTAATTAAACTAAAACGTGGTGTATGTATAAATATTATATTTAATAAAATTCTCGTTCGAAATTATTAAATCAAACTGCGAGCAGCATCATCGTTTTCTCGGATCAGTGCATGCAAACGTGAATTATTACATTTCGAAATAAATGGATTAAAAACTATGAATACAAATGAACAAAGTTTCGCCCCTTTGCATAATCACAAAATATATTTCAACTTGACGTCGACGATCCCTCGCACAGTACAAATACACAAAATCGCAACTAATATTCAAATTAAAATGCAATTATCATACCCCAGATTTAATTTTTGAAAAAAAAGAATACATACATACATATTTACATCGGATTCAAAAAGCTTCGAGATTTGTTACCCGAAGCCCTCTTCTACATACACAGAGAGCACAAAAAAGCACATCCATCTCAAGTTCGAGCATCGAAGACGTATCGTTATGCAGGCCATACGTGTGTACTGAATATCCTCGGACCTCCCTCGATCCGAAACTGAGGGAAGTGGATGATGGTGGGCAAAGGCAAGAGTAGACAGACTTGCTACCACAATTTATCTTCATACGTTTTCGCAGCGAAAACAACGGGGGGGACCGCAGAATGCACCCGGCTTCGGATGGAGGGACGCATCGACCATAACACCCTCGCTTCCAATACACTGTTTTAACTCACCCCGCTGATTTCGCCACATACATATATATAATATATCTTGGGAACGTCTTATAATGGCCGCACCCGCATACAAAACTCTCCTTTGTTCCGCGAGTGCATCTTGAAACGTCAATGCTGAGGGGAACTGTGCGTACTGTTCGATACTTTCCGATCGAGTGTCTTGTGAAATTTTATAAAATTTTCTCAGAGTTTAACATTTTACACGGTAGCGTTGTAATATCGTAACATTTTAATGAATGGGCGGTTCAAAATTATATATTTCCATTTAAAATTATAAAATATTTATGTCCTCGGTAAATTACGGCTGTATTGTTTCAATGGTTGTTATTATGGATATCTTTGCCCTCGATCTTGCTAACTACTAACACAGTCAAGTGTAATACTTAGAATTGTACAAATATACAAAAATATCAGAAAATGAGCTTAGTATTCGGGAAAAAAATGAAATGACTAACATATATGTATTTATATTGCAGGTAGAATATATACTGTACAAAACTTGGTAACGGTTATAAGCTTGAAGCCTAGGTATACAGAAAATTTAATTAAAAAATATCAAAATTCGATATAATGAAAAAAAGAAAGAAAACAACGTCCGGAGTTTATTACCTGTAAATTCTTATGCAAATAGTCGATTTGGTTAATTAAATTATGTTCATTACAGTAACTCATTTTTCAGGTCTCGAATAAGTGCCGCGGAAGATAAAACTTTGAGTAATCTGAAATACATATTGAATCTACAAAATAAATAATTAATCATTTAATCAATAGTTATAAAATTATATTTACATATATCACATAAACATATTAAAATACAACATTTCAAATGAACTATATCAGAAATTTATAATAATATCAAAATATTTTGAACTCGATTATAATTTTTTCTGTGAATAAAAAAACACTTAAAATATATTTACAATGCGCATTTATAACGAAAGGATTTTTTCAATGGAATATATACGTATATTTTTTCCATACGCAACGTTCGTTATAAATTACGAGGCATTTATTTAATGGTGTAAAAATTCGAACGATTACAGACAGGAGATAAGCACGCGAAAAAGAAAGCTTGAATAGAAATAAATTTCCTCGGCGAAAGCTTTCCAACGCTTAAATACGTTTTCTTTATTTGCCTACCGTTTTATTGATACCCATATACGAGAGTTAGAATCCGATTTTTCCCATTTTTAACTTCGTCGCAATAAAAATCTATTAGATAACTTTCAAAAAGGTTACGTCACTTACACACGTATTCAGTCAAATAAAGACGTTTGGTAAATATTTTATGAAACATGTAAATAAATATGTTTACGCATATTTGTTTTTCTTTCGTATGATATAAACATTCGGCGGTCCGGAATTTTGTATCGATGCACACGACGATACGCACAATATACGGAATGAAAAGATTTTTCTATACATAGACGTACAAAAAGCCATAAAAAGGATAGTGTGAATATAAAAACCCCTATAAATATACTCAAGGGTTGATTTTATTTCCCCTCTCAATATCTCGCGATTTCAGAAAGGATTTATTTTACGACGAGTCTCACTTGCTTACAATATTTGTTTTTTAGTGGACCCATAACCCGAAATCCGGTATTTTACGGGTGAAGCTTTACGCAAAATGGTGTACTTTACAAAATTCATTAAAACGAGCTCTGCCGAAGGCCTTACACTTTCGCGGAAGTATTCCGTTTTATTAAAGATAATATAAGAATAATTAAAACATTTCGTTTTTTATTCGAGAAAGGGGGTGACGAGCCGGATCGGATCTATGCGGAAGCTCCTGATGAAAAGCCAGAAATAACTTTTGCACGGTGAAAATAATCGGGAGGTAAGGTGCGGCTTCTTGCCGATTCAGATCGTGAACCGCTCCTCGTGTGCACCGTTCCTAGGTTCTCAGTTTTCCCATGGCAGTAATAAACATTTTGCAGCCCTTTTCCGCGTCCTGTCCTTAGCACAAAAGGGCAGATCTGGCCCGGGGATTTGCACGAGACTGTATCGCAAAGCCGGTAATCTCTCGGCTCAATAAACGGCCGAACTTTGGGACAACTTTGTTATTTATTACGCGCCCCATAATAACCCCCGGAACGTACGCATCATTTTTTCCATAGTTTTCCCTGAAACGTAATTATCGAAAGCCGTTTATTTTTTTCACGTCTCCAAAGCTCCGTTCGCCGGATAAAGAAATGAAATGAATGTTTTGTTTAATGGATATTCCTGAAGGTATTTTCCAATCTGGAATGCTCACTGCGTCGACGCTACGTAACAATCGTTTATCAAAGGGATCCATCCGAAAAGAAAACGGCGTAAAAGGACGATTGCGACCTTTTAATGCCGAAACAAAGAGAGATTCCTTTGCTTACAAGGCGACACGTTTACACTTCAAACACAACATGTATTCCTAATGTACGAGGTGTAAAAGCGCACCGAAACAATTGCGCAACCGAAACGGAAACTGCAATACGTGACAAAATGCGAATTATTCACACGTCCATTTTTCCTCTTCCTAGTGACTAAACATAACAAACGTTCACAGATATTATTACAATAGCATTACTCGAATAACATGACTCTCTTATATATACATATATTATACATTGTATAGTTCCAAGTTGAACTCAGTTTGTCACACGATTCGATCACGTTATACGGTTTCGAATACAGTTTGATTAAATCTTATGTTTTGTAAAATTATAACACGTAGCGTGTATAATACGTTCGATAGTGAAAATTTCGAACCACGGATGGATGAATTGAATTATTCAAAGGCAATTTCATGAGAGAATTGTTCCTAGAACACAGATGAAAATTTCAAATAGGCAAACGATATCGTTTACGAAGTGAACTGGTGAAAAAAACATTTTGTGACTACGTGTAATTATAAAATACGAAATGTGAAATAAAAGCCTCACACATTTTGTAGATATACATTAAACGGTTAACGTTTAGGTATTTGAATCTTTCGTTTGAAATATATAGTCGGGAAATTCGGTCTAAAACGTATTCGACACGAGTTAAAGTGGAAAATGTTTACAGATTTGGACGTATGCAAAAGGTTTAACAACATTCGTCGGTCGAAAGGCTTTTACGGCATAATCGCAGAGTTCTCTATGTGACCTTATGGGGAGTAAAGGGGGCTAAGTAAAGGTGAGGTAAGGTAAGTTGTAAATTACGAGCACACCCAGAAGGACCCAAGCCAGAGTTTCCAAAGCTAAGCCGCCGGCGGAGGTCCGAGTTCGGAGGGGTCAAAATCTGACGGCTTTTTGTTTTACCCCACACTGCTTTATTTCACAACTACATATGGGCTTGTTTCTCTTACGTACGCGATTAATTCGCGAAACTATTAACTGCCGAATTCCATCCAAACTAAATTAATACATTGAACATTTCAATATACCATATACATATAAATTGACAGTAGTACATTATCAAAATACTAAACGTATCATATGTTTATTGTTAATTTTTTTGAAAAATACGCTCAACACATAGGATACTGATGATTATTCGGAACAGATTAAGCGAAACAATTCATTATCAAGTAATTCCATTCATTCCCATCTAAATGAACGTTCAAAAGGCGATCAAAGGAAGCGGTCTTTGTTTTTCATTAGCGTGAGAAATGACGCGTTACGCTTATCCTAAACGACAATCAGTGCAAGAGCGAGATGGGAAAAAATGCACACATGTGCATTCTATGTACACAAATAAATAATAAAACGCACATAGAGAGCATTTTTAAACTTCACTCGCGTCTCTACTATGAATTTGTTGTCCTGCGAAGCTGTTTTTTTTTATTTTATTTTCGGAAAACCTTCATGTGGGTTGCCACGCTTTGTTAAAATGCTTTGTCTCTTGTCAGCATTTATTTTATCCCGGCGTATATGAAATATAAGTGGTAAATCTGCACAAAATGAGAAATGCTTTACATACGGGTTAATTTTATTCTTTTTCAGTCCGAAATTTCACAACATTGTCAATTATTAATTAATTACTGAAAAATACATTTACAAAATTTATATTTGATTAAAATCAAAAAAATATTGCTTCAATAAAATGTTTGTACACGTCTCATGTTTCACACACACTTTGACACGTTTCATGATTGTAAAGTTTAAATCAAATAAATATGAATTTTCACGTGAAACTATTTGAAAGTCAGTGTGAGTAAAAAAATGTTCAAAGCGACAAGATTTATATCTTTTCCGTAAACACTTCAATAAGCCGAATTACAGACAAAAAAAGGAAATCCATAGTCGGCCGCGGTACATAACGGATAAACATATAAACGTTTGTGCATGTGTGTGGATGATAGGTATATATTTTTATGTGCATGACGTCCAACATATGCTAAAAGAAAAATCCAATATATGCTCCAGAAGAAAATCCAATTCGAGGCCCGCGGCGAGTGAAAATGTGTATTTGCGGCCGGATTTCGATATTTATTTCGACAAAATCAGACGTGAATCCGTACGGAACGAAAATTCGCAATAAGCTACGAATAGTCTCAGCCGACGATTTCTAAAAAATCCCACATCGAGAGGTTCTTTTTTCTATTTACCATCAATGCGCGGATATCCTTTTTCAAGCTTTTTTTAGATTTATTTCCGCGATCGGAATGAATATGATAAGTTTAAAAATTTCAATGTCTGTGGGCAATATTATATGCAAAGCATTGAGAGAGAAACGTAATAATATCATCAATTTATCGAGTTCATTTCGCAAATAGATTAAAATCATAAGCTAAATGCGGTTTGAGGAAAAGGTGAACATTAATATTCAATTCGAAAGCACGACAAGAGATTCCTTCAACCGAAGGAAAATTCTGAAAAGTAAACAAAAACGCGGAATGTTGTTCAGAATATGACCGGCTCGAGTTTACTTTGAAAATTTTTTATCGCCATTTTATTTTTATTCTTCATAATGCGACGATATCTATGCCGCTCAGTCGAGGTCAAATTTGCTTAACATCCGATAGCTGCCCCAACCGAAATTTATTTCCGTTTGCACTTTTCAGTACACTCATTTTCATTTTGTATTCAGATACGCGAATATTTAAAAAAAAAAGCACTCTTTAGCAGTCCCGCGTAAGCAATCGTATTCAAATTCTATATAAACAAAATGCCGAAAAAAAATGTATACTCTGAATAAATGTAGTGCGTGAACAATTTAAGCTTGAAAGTCGAAAAAGAAACGAGTCAAAATAAATTTATTAACTATTTTTTACATATACGTATATACAAATAATAACCACAATCGATTGCAAAATAAAATGATTGTGAAATACACATTAGGAAAAGTCAGTCACGGATTCGTTTATTTATGAACGGCAGGGACTGGTCTAATTTTTATGCTGAATTATTATCGTTGCGGTGAACAATATTTACTTTTTTCTCGTTTTATGATCTTTTTGAATTTTCGTGGTAAATTTTATGATATTTTCGCGCAAGAAGCGCACGTTCATGATAATGAAAAATTTTACATCAGCGTTATGAAATTTTAGAAACTTATCTTCAAGAATCATAATAAATCCCGAATGGAAAAATTTCGCACTTATTTCTATTTAATTGGAAAAAGTTCGAAACTACACACAAAGCACTGTGGAAACTAAATTGACGATTTCTGGCTCACTCGATAAAACTGTTAGTAAAGAAAAGCTCTTTAAAGAGAGGAGCTTCGAAAGTTGACGCCGTCGACATCGTTTTAAATCGAAACTATTTAAACTCTAGAATGGCTCAGAAAACTTTATATAAAGATCGCGTACATTTACAATGCCGTATAAAATAAAGCACACTTTATAAAATCGAAGTTTTTATATAGACGGCGACATACTCGTTCGAGAACGTTTTCAACCCGTTTCGTTTCGGTTGTTTACAACTCCGATCGGGAAATAATGATGATCGGATTATTTCGAAGGCATTAAACGAGAAGACGCGTGAAACGAAACGAGAAGGTAGGGAACACAAATGCAAATTTGTGGAGGAAGGGAGCGGTTTCCCTTGAACCTGCTATCTAAGCAGATACGGTTTACATCCTTTTCGATTGCGGAGCGTCAGCAAAACGCAAAGCAAATAATTAATTTTGCTGCCTCAAAAGCGAATATAATAAAGTGTGCACAAACACCGTCTCTTCAAGCGAAGACGAACAAGCGAAAACCTTGTCCGATTCGAGAAATCTAAGCCTCTTTCATACGATTGCATCGGCCTTATCCGCATTCGCTATATCTATGATGTGCCTATCGCTCAAACGACGGGGTTCTATTAAACTTCTTAGGCGGTTTCGTAACTTGCCACTTTCCTACCTGCTTTTGCACACCTTAAAGAATTTGCACGAGTTACGAGAGGTAATAGGAAAGGCGGGCTTCTCGCTGGGGATTTTTTCTAATTAGCAATTCATAACTCGCCGACTTGCTAATTTCCGAACTTTGATGAAATTTGCCTTTTGGGAAAAGAATTTCGAAACGTAGAAAAAGATATTTAGTACATTTTATAGAGAATATATTGAATTTACGTTCGAGTAATCGAGTTTGCAATAATGAAAACGAAAGATAATTAATTCATGAAAATATACAGTAACGGAATTACTTCATATCGTATTACTACTAATTGTAAGTACTATAAGACGAATTAGTAGATAATAAAATAATCGAAGTATATATTATCCATAAATAACAAAAATAACATAGTAAAAAGGTTGAGCATCGCTTTCATGTTGTGCTCCCTTGCCGATGGTGTGGCAACGGACCGTAAAGGAAAACTTCTCGTTATGATATCCAGTTATTGGCGAAACGGATTCCCGGTTCTCGGCAAAACTGAATTGTTTAGACAGGAGAGGGTGCACAGGGTGACTCACCATGGCTAATGCGATATATCATAAGTGAAATACTGCGCTCACATGATTTATAATATAAAGACGTCAGTGAACTTATCCCGCCCACCGATTTGCAGCCCGAAGGCTACGAAAAACTTCCCTCGACGCCACCAAATAATCTATGAAATAAAAATATTTGTACACCACACTAGCGAGCGTATAAAAGCTTTATTGTCGCATTATCCTCACGAATTTCATTAAGTTCGCCTCGAATATGGGTGCATATATTACATTTTATGTAGAATTTGATTTTACGCCCGCACACCGCTTAATTTGTTTTATCACTCGGTAGTAAAATATTATTGCCGAGAAGCGAAAGCGACTGCAGAAAATATCACGTTTAGGCTTGATTTAGAATTAGTTCGTTTTATTATTATATAAATACTATACACATAAATGAGAATTTTTTGCGAGAAATATAATATTAAAATAATAGAATGTCACGAAACAATTAGTGTAATGCGTTTTCTTTCAATGGACATGTCAAATTACAATTAAGTATAAAAACACTTCGGTGAGATGAAACAGTGGTGCGCGCAGTAAGTAAGTGACAGAATTAAACGCGTTCATATTTACGCAGCAAATACGCAATAATACGACCCGACAGATGTTTACATGCAATACACATGAAATTAAACTAATATATTCGGCGCGAAAGCCTGGTTATAGAAAACGTACACATTCGCGAGCAAGTACACAACAGAAACAAATAACGATAACAATTCGTTGACTTTCATCCCGAGATTTACGCTCGCTCGGATACATTATTTAACATGCGGATTGAACCGTGTCGTCAGCGTCGGATTATAAACGAATAATATCGAATTCTGTCTGCTAAGAGATTCCCCTTATTAATTCACCACGTAAGAGGCCTGAGAGGGATCTAACCGCTAATTAGTACCCAAGTTAGGTTACACTTGTTTGAGCGGAACAAACCGATAAGCCAATATAAATTCACCGAGGGTTTCGCTCAAGTAATTGCACAAAACGAACCCGAAAAAATTATACCCGATTTAAACGAATGCAGTCAGAATTAAATTTCCGTGATTGTTTCTTAAAATTAACAAACTTCGCTCAAATCCGCTATTTGTATTTTTGAGACATTCGGAGAGATCGTTCGGATATTGGAATGTATAATAATAGCGTAAAGCCCGACTCAAGAATTCGAATATTAGAATTATGATGTAATTAATTAAGAAAGTTTCAGAATTCTGATGTTATTATCAAACCGAGCGGAGAGCTGCGTAAAATTATTTCAAATATAAGTAAAAGCTTAAGTATGCATTAAGAATTCGAAAAGCGAATGTATACTTATTAATTCGCACTAATTAACATCCGTTCAATTATTACTCCCAAGATTTTATATTTTCACATAGAAAAGGAAGCACTAATGATTCGTATATGTACGAGTATACATAAATAAAAACAAACTTACAACACATGTCATTTTAGAGCTCTTCTCTCGTCACATAAAAAATAAATTAAATTAACTGATGAAAGTACGTGAACTGAATATGAATAGCATATTTTTAATTACTGCCTGATTTTAATTGCACATTTTCCTCAATTTTGAGAAAACACATGTGAGAAATACATATTATTAATCGAAAAAGTAAATTATAAAATATATTTTGCTAAATATTATATTCACCGTGAGATTTTATAGAAATTTGAAATACTGTACATAGCAGTCTCGAAAAAAAGTCATTGGAAAATTATCGGATGCTCAAATACTCTTTAGAAAAAATGTTTCATGAAAGGAATTTTTTGAAAAGCCGGGATAAAAGTCGGCGTGCTGACAGTCTGGGTGAAGTCACAGGGTGTTTACAATCTCGCCACGTGTTTTATCATCTCATCCAAGTTTGTAATTTTCCTGCATATAATATTTAGCCGCTGTATAGAAAATGTACGGACATGAGAAAATTACACACATACAAGAAAATATATGAACTGATACAGCAGAAGGGTCCCAGAACCTGAATCGGGGTGTTTTTTATGCGAAAAACCACCACCCTCCCAACTTTATCACGTCGCCGAGCATAAAAAATATCCCACGTAATAAATTGCGGAATTTTCAGTGATATTTAAGTCGGCCGAAAGAATCTGCGTGGAATCGTCACTGAATAACAGATTTCGAAAGGACCTTATTTTTTCGCGATAGGATCGATGGACCGGACCCTTCGTTGTTATTATTTGATCCATACGATACACATGACTAAAGGAAATAATAATAATCAAGTGTATATGTAATATTATCAACGTATAATATTTTGCACATATTTTACCACCCTATTGGTGATTTTCAAACAGAAAAAATCAGTTGGAAAAACATGTTTTTCATTTCTAAGATGAACGATTAAAAAATCGTTACTCATGGTCATAACATTATCTACAAATATTATAGAATATATTTTAAAATTTTCACTGCTTTCTAGGAAATAATAAAATTATTTTTTCTTTTTTTAGTTACTCGTGTTGACAACTAATTATTGAATTTCTGACGCATATGATATGCACATGTAACTCAAGCATGACAAATTCCTTTTAGTACCGAGTAAATAATATAATATGAGTAACGTACATATGTACGCCCACCATGAAATTCATTGATAAAAAGATTCATTCTTAGATATACATTTGATATATTCCATCACATTTCAATACAAATCTAAAACTCGTATAGGTCTCGACGTTAGCAAATATGACACTCTTGATCGTTTCCAAGAACTCTTTTGAAGATGTTTATATTTGATTTGTGTATATCTCGAGCACACATTATACATCTACAATATAGCATCGTTAACAATAACATAAGTATGAAACGCGTAATAAAAGAAGCGGTGTTATGCGTCGGAGTCGCGACATTCTAAACGGCAAAGTTGGCGAAAAAGTTACACAATAGTTTTGATAAAGTTGTTCGCTGATATAAAACGTACAGATGGCAGAATAACAGAGTAACAAGTGAGCGGGTCCCTTAAAGTTGGTTGAGAAACGCTCTGGCTTGGTGTCGAAAAGTTTCTGCTGCGAACGATGGAGGAGAGCGCAGTTTCGTTGCTTGTCAGCGAAAACTATGGAGAGTTCAACTGGAACTTTCTCTTGGGCTCAGATTTTAAGTGGTGGCGTTTCCTTTATCTGTCCCTCTTGCCGTTACCAGTCGTTGTTGGCTTCGGCGACAACATACGGGGTTAAGTCGCTAGCGAACTTGCACCCTATGACACGAATGCACTTAAACACATCCATAAGTCTGCACCCACTTTAAATTAAGCGAAAACTAACTCGCCATTTTCAAAGGATTAACAAGAGTGATTAGTACTATATAAATGGACGAGAGTTCAACTTTTACACAGAATTAATGCCTAATTCGTATTATATTGGGTCAATGTATAAGTTTCATCGTATTTTTTCGATGGTCAAATATTTTTTTCCTTTCTCTGAACTTATGAATAACATCTGTATTCAAACTATTCTATTATGTGCAGGATACTTCCTTTTCAGTATCTGTTAAGTTTTGGCCCAACCAGTAAACAATAAACAGCCCGTAGAAATTTTTGAAACCTCTAAAATAGTAAAATGCATTTATGGCATTTTTCACTGTACAAATTTTATAAAAATAATAAAGCAACCAAAAATACTTTTGATCTTTACAGTAGAGATGCAGTTAACGTTGGAATTACTCAATTGATTTTTCATTGAAAAATGAAAAACGAAATGATTTTTGATCATAATTAGTGCTAATCCACGTCAAAAAAAGTGCGGTATCTGCATCACATCGGTTTGGTTTCAAAATACGATGTTCGATAAAAAAAAAATACGATGAAACTTTTGCATTGACCTAATATATTATAATCAATAATGTATATTCAATGATTTTCTTTCACGCTTTATAAACATTATTTATTGAAACTCATAACGAAAATTATTCGGATTTAATGTGACAAACCAGCAAAACGTTGAACCTCAAAAACGATACATATTTTATGTACGAGTACATGACAGAATATTATAATACATGAATTATACGATGTACGAGTTGAATAGGTGCTACATAAATGTAACGTCGCAGTATCAAATAAAGATTATGTATTACAATATGACGTCAGTACGCGTATGTAAGGAAAAGCCCCATCGCCAAAAAAATTATGAGCCGTAAAGTTGGAAAATATCCAGTTCACTTTTTCCATGCACCAATGCGTCCGACTTACACACTACCCAGTAGATTTCTGCCCCGAAAGTGCAAGCAATAAATCCGATGCGTTTTATTGCCATTTCCCCCGGTTTTATAACGAGACGCGGATAATCGCTCCGCATCCGGATCCGCGAACTTTTATTGCGAACTTCCCTTACTTCACATGTACAGTCGCAAACAGTGTTGTGTCCCATTATTTTTATGTATTATATTATATTCTTTCGGTTGTCGACCGACACGCTGGTGAATTTCTATTACAATACATCGCAGCCTGTATTCGACACGTATAATAATTGTGGTCGGTTAGTTTTGAAATGCACATAAACGGTGGGATGCGGCCGAAAATGATTTATGCGAAACATATTGAAAATTGTGGTGACGTTTATTTTAGATACGAGAGCGGCAAATCCAAACACAATCCCGTTTCGAAATTTTAACTGCACCTACGATACATTGTATTATACATAAACGTGCTTATCGTTTTGTCGGATAGTAAAAGCGGAAAAGCTTTCATAATCAAATAATTGATTTTATAATATTACTAATCCTAACTTAAATATTATATTTGAACATATGTACACATAATATTGTATAATATAAGCTATTCATTTAATTCCTAAAAATGAAGCAATGTGCCGTATACAGTAAGCCGATTACGCTAAAATTAGATATTCCCCCATATTAATAATGAAAGTTACGCAAAATGGGGAAAGACTTTAACCAGGAGAAACATATTTCATTTTTGGTGTTTTTTTTTCCTTACAAGAATCATCCCATTATTCTGAATGTAAGAGGATTATCGTACAAATAATTATCGTATATTACAAACAATTTAAACAGTACTGGAAATTACCTCAATTATAAAATACGATTGAGTAATTAAGAACACGTTCTGAATTTATTTCAGCATCATCAAAGGATCGAATATTTTTTTAATTCATATGATAAATGTAAAAGAAAAAAATCGACATGGAAATGCAAAATGAATTTATGTAGATATTTATAAATACATACATGTAATATGAAGGCTTCGCATTTTGTGCGCGGTTATTAGTGATCGCGATTCGGAACGAAAACAATGCATGGCACGGTTCCATTAATTTAAAACGAGCTTTCGCGCCGAAGGTATTCCGTCGGTCGAAACACAATTATAACTGGATCGAATTATGCGAAACTATTCGGACTGTCACATCGGCGAGGGCGGGGGATGTTTTAGTTTCGGCCAACAGCCACCATACGGGGTTATCAAGCCGACTGACAATAAACACCAAAAGTGGGAACAATGTCACCCTCCGAAGTTTATAATAAACACGAGGCGGTCATGCGAAACCAAGTTTTGTTCAATAATGGCCTATTGACTGCGGATTTCAAAACGGTAACGCTTTCATCAAATGGCAACTTCGTATTATTGTTGTCGCAGATAAGAATTAATAAATAAATCTATTCAAACAAACGCAAGTGTTAAACAAACCGACGAGGAACAATGGGGACGAAAGTTCGATCAATGGTAATAGAAATTATATAATTTTCGATTTTAATGTATGTGAGTATTATTATCATATTAATTAAATTACCTTATGTTAAGAGACGCTTGATAAAATTTTATCAAAAATAAAAATTCAAATATGAACTTGATAAGTGGATGCAAACCTGAAACAAATAAAAAAAATGTGTAAATAAACTTGAAATATTTATACAATATAAGAGAAATTTTTGAATTTCACACAATTTTTTTGAGAAAAAAACAAAGTATGAAAAAGCGTCCGAAATTAAGGGCGAGTAGTGAAGTTTTATTGTCGAGTTACCGACATAAAAAAAGTATAAACACGGAAAGATATAAGGCAGTGATAGCCTAAAAAAAAGAGGGGTCTAAAGAAGATGTTTGAAGTAAAGAAATAAAAATTTGACTCTAACCAGGCCACACGAGTAAACGTGTAGTAAGGTAAAAGAGAGCCACTTTTGGTTCAGTTCTTCCATACATTTTCTAGAAATGAAAAGAAAATTACGGCACGTGAATGAAACGATACTAAATTTGGAAAATCGGGAAAAGGAAGAGACGTCATAATGCCTCAAAAGACGAATGAGTTTGATCGAAAAAATGAAATTATAATGAGTACGGAACGATATCAAAAGAAAACACGAAATCTGTTTCGTGAAAAAAAAAATACTTGTATAATATAATGGAAGTGACTAGAATATATGCGGATTTTTTTCTTTTTTCTCTTTAATAAGTAAATGAACGCTTTTCAACAATACAATCTTATACGCACGCACAAGCGTTTTACCTGCGGAAATTCGTTTCAATATAAAATGATTTATTTTGTTTATTATATTTTTTGAAAAGAATACAGAGGTGATCAAAATTTTGATGAAAAATACATATTTGTATAGTTTCGATTTTCCACAAATATTATACAGTCACAAAAGTTCCGCGGATGTTTTCAAAAGAATCAGCGATTTGTTTTCACAGAAAGTTTATTATAACCAAAAATTCTACACAGTTTTGAAAGTTACGCCCGGTACCATATAAATTACGTGACAGCGCGCGAAAATGTCCCGGGCAAAATTACGCTTGAATTTTCCACCGGAGAAATGCACGACTTAATAATACTTTTTTTTCAGACAATAAAATGTTTTTAACGTACGTTGAAAGCAACTGAATAAGTTCAAAAATATATACAACAACATCAAAATTTGTAAAACTCGATCGATATTTTTTTTTACAATTAAATTTTTCATAAAAATATCGATATTTAGCTTACTGCTTAGTTCGCGAACGACGCAAAACATTATTACGTTGTATGCGAACAATATAATGGATGGAACTTTTTAGATGTTTTTCAAAATTAAATAAAACGATACTAAAATTTGAATTTTTTTTTCATTGCCTTCCTTTCCACCTACGTAACCTTAGCCTAATAGATAACGGAAATCAAAATTTCAAACTAACAACTTAACTAAATCTAACGATTTACCCTTCCAAGACCATGAAAAAGAAGAGGTGTGGAAACGAAAATAATGAAAAGAAAGAAGTCCAAATTATGGTGAAAAAAATCAACAAAATGCCATCCCACTAAAATTGACTAAATTGTTCATATAATCACGCGATTTTTTGTTTTGCGTCATACGCAAACTAAGCAATATCGCAAACGTTACGTAACATGTATAATATAAACGTAGATACACGTGAAAAAAATCTCTTTATCGTTCGTTCTACAAATTCACTTCGTCGCGTCGTTCGATCGTGGGTTTATTGCTTTTCGAAAGATTTACATATATAACACTAAAAACGATAGAGTTTGCGAAGGGAAAAAAATAAACGTGGACCACGAAAAAAGCATATACCCAGCAAAAATCGATTAGAACATAAATGGGGCAGGTCTATCAATAGAACGTCGATCATGCTATTTTTGTCTGTCAGAGAAACGGCACACAGCATGAGCATGTAATATTATACAAGAGACAGGGTCAGAGCGATAGGGGTGTGTGCGTTTAGAGAAATTTGAATGGGTGTAGAGATAAGTCAGCACAGCCTCTTTCAATCCGGTTGATAAATAATGAAGTAATTCATCAACGCCAAGGTTTGCAATCAAAAGATTCCTTTGCTTGCACACCTCCGGTGGACGATAATCTCGGTCACGCTCTCTAAGGAGGGAGCGCGCATTTTCGCTCTTTTGGCCAATATCAAAGGAAATATAATACGGAAAGTTTCGGAACGGCGGACGGAAAATTGCCGCGCGTAGAAAAATAAATGAAATTTATTTTAACGACGGCTGCCATCAAACCGACTGAAAATCCTTTCGGCGCAAATGCGGACCGCCAGGCCAAAACATTATTTTTCACGATATGATGCGGATTGGCGCCATTCGCCAATGTTCTCCCGGCGATTTCTTCAGTGCGTGAAATTTCCCAATTTTTTCAGCGCGTCTCTGTGCTAAACAACCGCTAATTAAAATGGGCCGACATCCTCACTTATGCTGAAAATACATAAGTATATGTTGTATTATATAATACATGCGTGTTATTAATGGGATTATAAATTATCTCCGCGTTTCAGGTGAAACCTTTAACGTGAAATTTAAAGCGTTTGTTTGAGAAATAAAATGAATAAAAAAATTATATAATATACAAAAATGCAAATATTTTTCGACGGAGGCGTGTTTTTCGATTAATATTAACTGCTCTTTAATCAATTCGCTATTTTCGAGAACAGTGCTTTTTTATATAAAAGAGAATATCTACTGAGATTTTTACGCGCGCATAATGGCGAAGCAATGTACCGAAAAAAAACGAGTAAGGGATAAAAATGTTCAATTTAAAGCATCATTTCGCAACGGCAATTTCACTTTTGATGGGATTTCAACTTTTGAACTGTTATCGACCGACGGACTTTTACGATACGAAACAGTTCAACCCGAAATGAATCGGAAAGAGCATACGAATTTCTTCATTATTTTATAAAGATTTAAACTTTCGCCTGTTCCGAACAACGGAATTAGTGCGTAGCATGCTAGACGAACTATGATAAATTAAATTGTCAAACTTAATTCGCAATATAACGAGTTTCATTGCTGAAAATGTAACGACACGATATATTTCTGAAGGTTAATTTTGTGACGCATTGCTGATAATTTCGTAATAGTAAAATTCGATCGTAAATCGACGGAAACGGTAGTCGTTCGAAAAGCAGTAAAACTACGTGCCGAATTATATACGAATTTTATTCGGATGAATATTTCATTAATTCGATTCAGCTGAAGCGTATCGAGAAAACGTTTAACGATTTTCTGGGGGCGTTTAAATGTGATACAAATGGGGATCACGTCATGAACAATGGCGGGAAGATTCGAGGTGCACAAGGGCGTGAAGACGTCAAATTGATTTGTTATGGTGTTACAGTTGTAACAAGCTGCAGTTGCATCCATTGTTGCGAACTGCAACTGTTTATGGCCTCATGAAACGCGATAAACGAATTATCCACAGATCTATACGCGTGCCCTATGTTCGGATGGATTCACCCTGGTAAATCTCATTACCAAATATAGTATTATATTATTTAATATTATAAAGATAATATGAATAATAAAATATTCACGAATTTAATATGCGCTCGTTTACGCTGCAGACGAAATTGAAAACGTATTATAGTGATCGAATCGATAAGGATTCGATAGTGTGTCTATCAAAAATTCATTATTGCGGTTCGTAATTAGGCTTCGTGTTTCGTAATCTAACACGCTAATGGTGATGATTCAATTTGGAAAACTAGTCGAAAATTACATCACATCTGAATATTATTAGTACATGAATAATTTAAAATGAAAGTATGCGAATTACGCGTAAAAGCACATCTCGGCGTTATTTTAAACCAAACTTCCAGACTTTGAGCGGGTCGGTGTAAAAGTTGTGTATAATACGTACTTCCAGAAACACGTTGAATGGCTCCATTATTTCCGAGTTCATCTCATTACGTTTATCTACATACGAGTAGAGAGAGAGAGATTAGAGCGTACTTTGCCGACGCTCAAAATGAAAGGTAATCTTCCGAAGCGATGAAACTTTTTATTTTACAAGACTCACATGAGAAAAGTGACTCCTCCGCACTTTCAGAATATACCTACGTAATAATAAAGACGTGTATGTATGCATATGCGCGATACGAAACACACGTCACGTATCAGAGCAAAGTTTCAGCCCATTTCCGCCGTATGTACAAAATATAAAATATACACGTTACGCGAGAGCGAGCCGAATAAAATTGATGGATTAATTTTGTTGGCTGAAGATGGTGAAATTGGAACATCGGTCGAGTTCGAGTTTGGCGAGATTGCGGCAGTAACCTACCGTGAAATCTAAGACCGAGATAGCGAACCATCTTCTATGGTGGGACATAAATAGTGACCTTTCGGGACTCGGTGCCACAACAACTATTCCGCGAGCCGAATCCCTACAGCGTATAAATTCCATCCCCTCACGGCTAAAAAACTGTCAAAGCACTTATTCTACCTTTTTATACCGAAAAAAAAAATAAAATGTTTACACACACATGAACGATTCAAATCGACGCGAATCGTGTGAAAAAATTATAAATAAATGCCGTGAAATAAATTTTTCCCCTTGTTTTTCCTTCCAATCACTTAACGCCTCAGCATTAAGATAAAAGCTGCCATCTATCAAAGACACGCAACTGGACCTGTCCCTACAAAAACTGGAAAACATTACACATAACCTTGTATCTAAAACATGATTCACGCACCCCTCAATTGTAAATCTTGTCATTCGACGAGATTCATTAATTGACACATTATATTATACGACATTTTTAACCATTCACGTGTTATTCATTATTAAAATGTTAAACGTTAATGAGGCGTTTAAGCACTAATTAAAAATTATGATTCGTATTCAGCACATGTGCGACTGCTCAATAATATTTATGACTCACGCGATAATTAATAATGCATTATCTAAATTGTTCGATATATAAAAAAATAATAAACGAATCGTGCTTTATAGAAAAATACAATTTCATTTGTACACATCCCCCAGATACAAATGGAAACAACAATAAAAGAACTTTCGCGTATCGTACAACATCCAATATATCAACTGGGAGAGCAGTGTTTGTCAGTGGCGTTGCAAAATAACAATCGACGGGCAAATCGCCCAAATCGTCCAAATGAGTTTCGTAAATCATCCCTCGCAGACTAATATATAATTCCCGGACTGGAGAGAGAGCCAGAACGGGAAAACCTCCGCCTCCCCAAAACCACCCTTTACTTCGGACCTTTCCAACAATCATACGAACACCAAACAGTTACGGCTTTGATTTTCGCATTTTTCTCGAAGCGCACGCATTAACTTGGAATGCATGAAATATTAATTCGTATGAATGGAGGCGAATTAGCTTTTCCATGTTTATTACCGTATTGATGGTTTAGGATTGGTGAAATGGCGTCCCACAATTTGGGAAACGGGATGCGTCTGTTAGTCCACCGCGAACATTATGAATATGAAACGGAGCCCGTTCACACGTGTGATTGATGATTCAGTCGACACGGTTTCGACATCACCTGCCACCATAACGAAATTTCAAATAAACCCATATACCTTCATTCTATATAAATTTTGTATTCATACAAAATATGAAATTAGAATTACTACGTGCCAAATAAATTACAATTGAGACTTGTTTTGAAAGTGTTGCTATTGATTTTAAATCGCACGTCACATCAATACAACTCGATTAATTAGTATTATAATATTAGGTCAATGCATAAGTTTCATCGTATTTTTTCTCGGTCAAATAATTTTCTTTTTGCGGGTTGGTTTCAAAATACCATGAAACTTTTGCATTGACCTAATATATGATTTTTTTTTTATTGTATTTCTCAGTTCAATTTACCTTCTTGTATACATTTTACAATTGAAAATGTAATATGTAATACCGATATTGAGACACAAAATAAAACATCAATTCAGGGCGAACGTGAGTGTGTTACAGATACGACAAGTTCATTACGTTAATGCGTGCATTAGCGATAGCTCAAACGATAGAATAATTAACGAGATTGAAAAAATTTAACTTGAAAATAACACGTGCATAGTAATTCAAATTAAGTTCCGGAAGTTGGTCGGCAAAAACAAAATTCCCCGTTTATCGATTAGTCACACGAACAAAAAATTCTACGTGAGAAAAATCTTGAACATGTTCTGGTTAAAAATTAACATCGGTGTTTCTATTGCGTTAGTCCAGGTTTTGAAAGTTAAATACAATTCGCCGAAAGTATAATCTGTATTAGAATAATTAAATTCTGTGATAACGGCGAATATCATGAAAATAAAGAAAGTTTAGCCGCGAAACCCAATTTCGAAGGCGTGTACGTTTGTTTGCGGTATAGCGCGGCACCGAAATAGAACGGAAAATTGCGGGTTACGGTTGTCTAGCCAAAAAAGAAAAATACAAGCGGTCGGGTTAACCCGAGCACTAGCATAAGAAAACTGAAAACTGTGCACACTGAAAGCTGAACTGAATGAACACTATCCTTCTATACTGAAATAATGTGTGGGCGAATTCATATTTTCAGGTTCGCGTTAAAAATATCGCTACGAACGAAAGCTCCCCTCGACCGAATAAAAAGTGCGAAATTACCAGATTTGTTTCCTATTTAACATTCGTATTACTTTACAAATCCCCATCGAAGTAATCCTGCCTTCGGAGCCAGGTGTAAGTATAGAGGGGAGATTACGTTCTCATTTCGACCCGTGATTATATCATTTTATGGCTTTTATGCGAATTCTCCATACACCTACACATATCTAAACATAAAAATATATTATGTTTTATTTTTTCATAACACACACACAAGGGTTAGGTAAACTATTACGAACTTTTTGTACAACCGCAAACTATTTCCATTACCCGACACCGTACCGGAATTTTTCCGACGTGAAAAATATTTATATGCCGTAAAACCGATATAATGTGCATAGTAATTAAGTATACGTATACTACTCTAGCATAAGCTATTTACGCAGATTAACGAACTAATTTTTTTACACAAAAAATTAATTCATGAATATAATTTATAATAAGCAAAATATTTTAGGGAAAAAATACTTTACTAATTGTAAGATTTAAATTTCCTCAAAAAAAATACAACCGAAATCTGTTTATATATGTATAATTAAGAAAATTAAAAATTGCTAAGTTGAATTTTTAAATAATTCTTCGAAATAATTTTATGTTGAGCTTTTTCCACGTAAAAAATCAATTAATAATTAAAGATAACCTTTAGGCGAGCCAACGTTTTCGCTAAAAAGAAGAAACCTTATTTAAAGCGATATTTTTTTCCACCTGCAGCGAGTCTTTTGCACGAGGTTAATTATAAAACTAAATTAGCTGCACTCACCGGACTTAAAAATTCCGTACATGCATCGAATATTCTAGAGCGTGTTATAAACGGTACGAAAATATACATAGATGCATTATTAGATTTCGCCCCACTACAAATTGCAATCTTCTCGTGCTCATGTGTTTACATGTGTATTGGAAAAAATAAAGTTTTATGTAATAGTGCGCGGCAAGCAGTTTCAGTTGTACGTGGTGGTCGTAAGAACTGAACCGAGCTATTTATGCCGGCAATACTTTTCGAAAACGGTTACGTTTTTGCCTCTGCTTGCAATTTGTCCTTTTGAAAATATCGTCCGTAATTTTTAAAGCTCGTGTTCCGCGTTGCAAGAGTATACGAAGGATGTATTTATCGCGAATTTCTCAGTTTTCTTCTCAGGGAACGTTTTAAAGGCACGTTTCTAATTGATTACTTGAGCTGTTCGATTTTCGCGTAAGTTCTCAAACACATCTAGATTTTTTATGTTTCCTATCCTAGACACTCCTCGACGACAATTGTCTGAACTATGAATAGAAATTGCTGTATTTTATTCTTCAATGAACTGAATCTATTCATCATGTTACATCATCCTTGAAACCAATTTTAGTTTTACATACAATGAAATAAAAATATATCATATTTAAAATAATCATCGGACTGTGTCTGAATTTAGTAAAATTATTTTTAAAATTTATACTAATTTTCGAACAATCAAAAAACAAGAATAGATTGCAGCTTATAAAAATTAATCGAATACAAATGAATTCTTCTTCGAAATGTCGAAAGAAAGTTTTTCTTCTGGATCATTTTTTATTACACGAACTCTGCGTACTTTGTTGGGAAGTTCGTTATGAATATTGAGACTTTGTAAGCCTCGTTCGGCAATTTATTGTCGGCTCTGATCGGAACAGTGTGTGTGTATGTGCACGTATACACAAATATATTTTATAATCCTGCATGTAATGTATCAAAATATAAATTAAACGCGAATATCTAGTTTCTTAACCATACAGAAATGTTTTTTGTGAAGCTCGAATAACGAAAACACGTTAAAGTCTTTTATTATACCGATTAGAGTAGCGAAAAAGTATAAAAGAAATATAAGACTTCTTAACAAGATGTTTTAAAATCCCCTTAAGAGAAGAAGATAAAATTCTTAACTTTCGCACAATAAATCTTCCTATTCACTCGAAACGTAACAATGTTACCTTTGATTTTATTGTTTTGTTTTAAGTTTTCAAAGAAAGTAAGAACCGTTTTTTTTCTCGCACAAAATGCCATTGAAAGAGAAACATTACGTAGTACTCTAGCATGTTCGAAATGAAACCTCCATACAATTTTTTTTAAGTTTCAGTACACTTTTGCTTTGACATACATAAACAAAATGTACGATGATGTTCGAGCAATTTTACACTATTGTAAAATAAAAAAAATTCACATCGGAAACGAAATACACAATGTTCCAATTGTAGAGCGATTTTTTGAGTTCGACCGCAAAAATTCTATCAAGCAACTAACGGCACCAGCGAAATTGACAGATAAATAAAATGAAAGCCTGATTGGCTAATTAGGATTTTCGTTTAAAAATTTTCCGGTTCCGATAAATTGCGGATAGCGAATTTTGGCGTGACCGGTAGCACGGTCATGTGAGCAGGTCACCAATTCATATATCCCACACATGTGCTGCAGCCAAACACACCGTCCTCCTCGATTTTTACCAGAACGATTCCTCGACCAGCACATCTATATCGTATGTGGGTATGCCACTACTTAATACGAGAGAATGCGGATCGGACGATAAATTAATTCCATAAATTGCTCCGAGCAGAGTTTAAACTGTTAAATTTGAGCTTGGCTACCAACAAAACCAAACTCTTGCTAAACTCGAAATTTTCATATCGCTGTCAAATTGGTATATTTCGTAATACAATATGTAAATTTAAAAATAACACATATAATAATATATACAATAAACTTTGTGTACGTTCGGTGAGAGAACTGTATGTACGTTGTGTATGTAACGCGTATTAAATAAATCGTATGTAAATTTTCGAACCCTATACCCTAATATTTTCATCAAAGGATTTCTAATAAACTGACCGTCAAATATGCGGTTTTCAGTAGGTACATGCTTGTGATACCCGAACTAAAACATCATCTCATAAATTAATATTACCCGTTTCAATGTGTCACATGAACATTTTTATGAATAATCGATTACTTATTAATTTTATTAACTTTTAACCACTCACACACTGAGCGCGAACTTTTTGCTCTCACAATTAGTAGGTTGTATTGTACTTGGTGAAATAATACAAATATGGTAATAACATATTTTAGTAAAGGAAATTCTAAAGTATAATTATAAAAAATAATAATCTATATTAGTAATATAAGTTTCGAGTAATTAACTATAGAAGCTAAATCGCAAAAGAATTTGAAAAGTATTGGGTTAGTGGTGCTAAAAATTTTGATTATATAATTTAAACTTTAAATAAAACTAAATGGATAACAATGAAACGGAACATGAACAGTTCGAGTTTTCTTATGTAAGAACAAATGAGTATGAAACCAATTATAACAACGAATCAAGTGCGCTTTGTCACACAACTGAAACAAATGTTGAGACCTCATCAATTTTAACGACTTCAGCTACGAACACAAAAGTATGAGAACTCATCTACATATTCAAACACACAATTCTCACATTTGCATAACTGTAAAAGTGTCTAGAGTTTCGCACTACGGATTGCGGAGATACAAGCATGTCGGCGGAAAGAACTGAAAACCCTGCTTCGAATTACATATTCAAGAAAATGACCACGTAAATAAAGTATGTATTCAATTTTGAAAAATTCAATATTTAAATAATTTTCATCAAAAAATTCCCGACAAATGTAACTCTGACAGGCAATAACGAAGTGTTTTCATATTCATTTTCAGACAGATGTTTAAAATTTAATAAACACGACAAGCGATTAAATTATCCGAAAACATCGTTCTTCAGACTCAATAAAATATTCACCTATCGAAATGAAAAATACTTTCTTTTTGCAAATCAACGTAGAAATTATTAAATTTATATGAATTAATATTATATATGCGTCAATTTCAAAAGCAACGAACATGGAATAATATCTGAATGAATTTCGAGTAATTTCAATATAAATATTTGCGTTTAGTTCTCATGCAAAGCTGTATCCGCGGTGGAATATGAAGTCGCCGGGCATAATTCCATATTTCTGAATAATCCAGCAGCACAATGATGAATCCTTGGTCTCTGAGACGGCTGAAGGGGGATGGATACGAAATGAATAATAATGTCATGAAAATTGTATCGTTACAAGGAATCCTGATGAGCTGTCACACTCGAGTGAGTCACGCGTAAAGCCCCGTCGATCTCTGAACCTTAATCACGTTCGCCGACACACAAAACCACCCCTCCGATATTATATTATATCAAACCCTAAAGATCATAATTACCATATACATTGAAACTGCTGAAAGTATTCGCAACCACAAAAGGATCATCAAAACAACCTAAATACTTCGAAGGTATGTAAACTGCACGCTTCACTATTGCTTCGATTCCTTTGATTATTGAATTAATCTGTCCAATGAGAATAAATATCGACGAATGTAGAAAGTTAAATATTTGTACTTGAATAAATTAGTAATGTTTACGTTGCCATCTATTTATTTTGGGAACGCATCGAATGCATCTGCCGTGCATCAGTTTGAATATCAAGAGCATGTACTTCATCACATACCGAAGAAAAAAATATGTATACGTTTAAACACACATGTATGTATGTTCATATAACAGTATTGAATTAAAATACTGATATATTATACTTCTTAGTTGTTCGATTTCAGATGAAAGTATTGACCGACTGGGGTTAACGGAAACATTGAGTTAACAAAAATCTTTGCTAAACAAATTGTTCACTAATGAAGCACGCAAATACAAAAACAGACCCGAAAAGTTTTAGTCAAATTATCACACAACGTGCAAAAATTACGCAATCGAAATGTTAAAGCTTAGCTCTTGAATTTGAAAACTATATAACATAACATATCTATGATCATGATGATAAATTCACTATTGAAAAAGGGCAGTTTACAAAAGGAAATTCTTTGCAAACTGCAAATTCATGTTCCATGTATGACAAAAATGCATTACTTATTCTACCAGAAGAAATTCAAAAACATGTTACTTTCCTAACTTTGCCTCTGTGTCATTGTCACGTAAAGTTAAAAAGTTGATACAAGTAGAAAGTCGTATCGGTAAAGTATGTTTGCTAGATAGAAATCAGGAAGGAAGTAATAAAAAGGTAAAAAAACTACTAGTTTAGATCAGATCATATGCGTGACACATTTTTACCTAAAATAATGCACACCTACAGTTTTACGTATAATCTATGTAGAATGAATAAGCGTTATCGTCTTACGTACCTGATATATGATTTTAAGCGTAGTAATTTCACCATAAGCTTATCAACATGTTATCTTATCTCACAAACATTGATGACATGAGCGATATTGATTAATAAAAAGATCGAATTAAAAATAACGTTTAAAAAGTGAAAATTAACGAATTTCTTATTAATTTTCAAAATACTTGGAAATATTCTATGAACTTCTCTTTCGATTATCAAAATGACGAGCTATTAGTCCAAATAGAGATAAAATATTATCCGTAGGTTTAGTTTAAATTTGCCGTGTTGTAATATTATACATTTTTTTAAACAAAAAGTTATCAGCTAACTGTATTCTTCATATTCTATACGAAATAAGTAGAGAAAATTGTTATTTTATTGATTATTACGGTGAAAGTTATTCTGGTAAGTGGCGGATCATAAGCAGTATACTAGTTTATGAATCATGAACACTTTTGGAAATATGGAAAAGGTAAAATTCTAATCGCAGTTTTGTCAGTGCTATTTCGAAAATTTTTGAAGGACGAGCTATTCGCATTTGCATTTATATTGCTTTTCCATTTGGAACACGGAAAAAAATCTATGCAAATATAAAATGTATTGTTTTCTGGTGAATAAGACTCCCCACGAAAAAATGGAAAAAAGTTTGGAATACGTGTAATTTTTATGCAAAAGTCCAATTTTTACATAACCGATTCAACGCACGGGGGAAAATTGATTTCAATTAAAATGTATGTCTTTCGTTATTTTTAAATTGTTGTACAATTGAATAAAAAAGTTACGTCGATGAGAATTAATCGTAGAAGTTGCGGTCACCTACATTCCACACGATGATTCACAATTAATCGTAAAAACATTATGCATACAAACGGAAAATAAAATAATTATGTGAAGATTACACAACGTTTGCGATTATATAGAATGGTTATCGAGAAAAACGCAGACTCCCATATTCATCGTTACCAACAATGAACATAAAAAGAAAATAATAAAAGAGGTGAAACAACAAGACGAGCTCATTAGATCCAGTTTAGCGTTGTCTTTGACATGAATGGGTAAAATGGAGGTCGATTTGCGTCAATCTTCTCTCGCTCAGATAATTCTTCTTTGTGATGCGATTGATTGAAATAAAGGTTCGAAAAAATCTAGTACGAAAAAAGATACCATCGCCGATTGGTTTTTGTGTTCGCTCCAATTCAAATTCGTCGAAAGAAAACGTTTCGAAATATATAAAAATCGAGATTTTACAAATCAATGATTTTATAGTGCACAAATTTAGGTCTCGATTCAAAACTATGGAGAAATAAATATTTTAAGCAAAGTGCAGAATCGACGAATATCGAAGTTGAGCGACAAATAATGTGGTTAGTATATAGATAAGATATTGTAGATCATTTGGCAAAGAAATCGATTTTGATGTTCAAACTTTTTGAGAGTTAATTTTTCCCGTAACGTTTGGATACACACGACGAGGAAAAATACTCCAACATCCGATGGTCATTGGAAAGGCAACAGCAATGGGCGTTATACAGACTACCAAATTGATTATGGAGCAAAAAAATTTCGTCAAAAACGTTTTCGTTCACAACTCGGTTTATTGTGAAACGCATTCGAAACTTTTCCAACACGTTCGAAATTCGTTTATACGCTCTTCGACTGTAGTCTGTACAAAAGTCGGCGATGCGTACACTATCGATTATTTTACACACAAATTTACTCGGCGGGGACAATAAAAACACACAGCTGACACACATTTCGTATAAACGGAGTAAAGTTTGACCGAGGCACGCGACGGCCGCTCCCTTCCCCCTTCGGTTCATGCGTGCGAACCACTCTGTTACGGCCGCTACATTGTCCCGCAAGACGGAGGCAGTGGCCACTTTGACAAGCGCACACGCCCCCGCGTGCTCACCTGTCATAACCGTCAGGTGAATTGCGCAACATCGGAAAAAGTGACAATTTTCGGAAAACCGACTAACCTTTGATTGGCGACGCGAGGGCGACCAACAGCAACAATGCGGCACCTGTCACACCTGAGCGCGTCATCTCGCACAGAAAGTCTCACAAGTTTCGAAATTGACGTACGAGTGATTTGCGAAACGTTCAGATCTTGCTTCGCGGCGGTGTCATGACTTTTCGGGCACTTTCGAAATGTTCGGCAAAGTTTGGCGGTTCGATGTCGGGAAAACACGTTGTATACGCACGTCCGTACTCCAGCGCGAACTGGAGTCGAGTGAAACGTGAATTTCGAGTACGGTGCTGCTGCGCTCGTGGCGGATTCTTGAACTACGAGCCGCTTCAAACAAAAGCGTTAAACGAGTCAATGAACGAAGCGTTTGCGAATGCAATGCTCTCCGCAAACGCAAATATTTAAACCGTTTTTAATATTGTTCCATTTTTAATATGATGGAACTATTCATACTCGATTGTTTGACTTTTCGTTTGCATAACTGTCGCTTCTACCTATCATCGAAACGTTTATATTGGGAAATCAAGTGTTGCCCAATGTGTGACCAAGTGAAGTCCATACCCCCTCTTTAATTTTTAAAATTATTGCAAATTTTTATGTCGAGATATATTACATGACTGTGATATATTTGAATAAATTCTTTGAACACCTTAAATTCACACATCCTCTTTTTACACGGTTTCGAAATAACACGGTTCAAGGAAGATGAACCGATTACTTTTTACACGGATTTTTCACTTAAACACGGTATAAAAATAATAAAAATATGTATTATTATGTCACAATGGTAAGATTCGACGCAGGCCAGTATACTGATATAATTATATGTATGTAATTATATGTAGTTTTTAAATAAAAATCTCGATGATTTTTGATGATTTTTCACGGCGAAAATTTTTCACATCTCACATTTTTTATAAAGTTACATACATTTGGATGGAAGTTCTATCCAAATATAGTGATGGAACCTATCTCCAATTTTTGTATGGTCACCACACATTTTTTTTACACGGTTTTTTATTTACACGGTGGTCTCTGGAACGTATCCCCCGTGTAAAAAGAAGATCGGGTGTATTATAATTCAAATGAAAAACAACAGCGTACTTGCATCGTATACATATAAAGAGTTATGTTTTGCCCCCTCGCCCCGAAAAAAAATCTTCGAACCATAATTCGAATAATTAATATTTATTACTTTTTTTTCAAAACTCATTTTCGAAAATATATTTTTAATATTTTAAACCTTATTTTCCAAGAAAAAGATGGCGATACTATTATATAATATTTGTAAAAAAAATATTTCTTTGTCTATCAAAAATTTTCAGCAATTTTATTAGTTAAATATGTGTGCGGTGACTAATTCAGCTGTACTTGTCATTGTGAATCATTTGGGTAAAATGGCTAGTTATTTCTTTTTCAGGATTTTTAGGTAACTTAAAAATGTTAATAGGGGGAGGAACATGAAGATTTTTGAAGCTTTCAAGTGGAGCATGGCACTAGAATATAGTCATTTACATCTAATCGACCTTAAAAACATTAAATTATCACGTTTCAGGCAGAATCTAGCATTGTCATACTTTTCAGTCTTTTTCACTAAACTGATCGAGCACCGCCTTCAAATTGACTTCAATCTATTCCTGACTTTTTCGAAATACATCATCTTTTGAAATTGGTATTAATTGTTTGTCCAGGAATTTTGAATTTCAGCAACATTTTCAATAATGACGTTGACACAGAAACGCTCCAAGTTCTTATCGTTCTCGAACAGTACTCATGATATTGAGTTCGTCTCGAGGTTCCATTACAGATATTTATTCCAAGTTCACTGTAATTTACAGTGAACTTGGCGAGGCATTGCAAGAGTATCTTTAAATAAAATTTGATATCACTATACAGCTCAAATTTTGCGTATTTCTTTGCAGCGCAAAAACTTCTGATAACTAATTACAAGTCAGACTTATTGCAACTGACAACATCAAAAGCATTAGGCTTGCACCCTTCATTATGTTCATAGCAAAACTTCTCTCTAGTTTTATGTTGATCATATCGTGTAATATGATTTCTTAGTCAACGTCTCGGTCGTTTTGAACTCACTGGTTTCTACTAACCACCGAAGCTAAACGACATGACTCGGTTAATAAATGGATGTGACTGCGTATCAATAAACCGAGTTTATTTAGCAAAATATAATATTAATAAACTAAATTACTTAATTTTTGATAGTATCAGAAAACTTATTCCACGATGAATGTTAAATAAATTGAATATAATACATATTATAATTATGACAAAGATAAAAAAAAATGAATATTTTATTTAAAAACTTGTAAAATATGCACAAAAACACCAAAAAGTAAAAAGAAACTAAAAAGTATCAGACATTCTTCTTCTGAAAACAAGTACTACAAAATTTTCCGATAACTTTTATTGGAAGTAAATCAAAAATTTTCACGACACAAAAAAATTGCATTTTTGTGATGCTGTTCAGGGCAGGGACGGATCCAGCGAGGAGGCGGTAGGGGCAACTGCCCCCCCTGCGGACGGAAGAAAAAATTTCTAAATTCATGTGTTTTCGACTAGAAAATGATTATCGACCATAAAAACATTATTTTTTACAAAATAAACATGAAAAACATATTTTCAAAAAAAAATTTTCATATTGTAACCACGATTTTCCAAAAAAGAAGGAAAAACTTCTATATTACATTAGCTTATCCTGTACTTACTCGCCAGGTCTTACACCATCAGATTACCAAATTTTCAGGTCATTACAAAATTATTTAGATATGAAAATTCAAAAAATGCAGAGGTGGTGAAATAGGGACTTTCCGAATATTTTAATTCAAAACCGACAAAATTTTGCAAAAAAGTTATCGAAAATTTGATAGAAAGGTGGACAGAAATGATCTATAACGGTAGAAATTATATTTTAAATTAATAATTAATAAATAAAATTTTTATTAAAAATTTCATCTGTCATTCGAACCTGTGAACCGTGAACCTAACCCAAGTATCGGAAATATTTTTTGCGAATTTCTCACTAAACCTAACCCAACATGTCATTGCAAGATGAATAAATTCGCGTGAACCTAACCCAAGTATGGGAAATATTTTTGCTAATTTCTCAGCCAACCTAACCCAACCTGTCGTTTATTACAATTTTTCCAATAATCTTAAACCCAAAGTTTTTTTTTTATAATCATCAAATTATTATTATTTTAAAATATTCAAATGATTAATTTGGAACCAATCTGTTTTTTATTTTTCATTGAGGCCCACGAATTATTTGGAAATAAGAATATTATTGGCATATTAAGCAAAAACATTATGAACCGCTGTTATAGATTTACAAAGATTTTGTATTAAACGAAAAAAATCTTTAAAATTTAATAAATAAAAAAAAATCTGAAAAATCGCCCCCCCTGTGAAAAATTCCTGGATCCGTCGCTGGTTCAGGGGCATCAAACTATGTTTGAACTCCAATACCAGTATAACTTAGAAAGGTCCTCGAGTCTACATTTCCAATAACAAAAGAGTAAATAAGAATAGAATAATCTATTGCACAATTTTCAAATACTTTGAAAATTTTGTAATATAGTAAAAGTCAATTTCGAGTTCTCTGTAGCTATTAAAACTTTATGAAAAGAATTACAAATTTGAAATTTAGCTCGTATAAATAGAACGAAAGAGTGCATCGATTATCTATCAAAATGGTGACTTTTCTGATTGATGGATCGCTGTCTTTTTTCATCACATACTTCATTAACTAGAAAACGATAAAGGTCATTGCGTTGCTCATGGAAATTTCTATTTAGAAAATCAACCTGTGATATATACACAACGATTTCTCAATAGCTAAATTTATATAAAACAGAGACACAATTGAATCGCACCATTCGAAAATTTATAAAGTGATACTTGAGTTTGAAGAGTATTTAATTTTTATTTCTGCGAATACCCTCGAGCACGAAGAGCTTTTTTTCGGTTGCGAATATTTCAAAAGAGCTTTGTCTACTTTTTTTGGAAATTCATCCGTTTACGTTTTCCATTGTGTATAAAATTTCAGAATCACATTATTCCTTTCCAAATGAGAAAAACATATCATATTCGTGCTCTCAAATACTTAATATTTTCTTCTGTTTCCCGATAAACATCGAAATATAATTGATGATAATTTTCGAAGTTCTTCTGCTTGGCATTTTATTGTTAGTATGTATACATATATACATATCGTATACATTTATATTATTATCAATGGCAAACAAAATAAATTGGTTCACTTGAAAGTTCGATAAAGGAACATTGTTTGTGCTCACCTTCCCTGCGGACGGTCGCCTTCCCTTGATGAAAAGAGTGAAAATTTTAAAAGTAAACACGATCGTAAAAAATGTATGACGATGCACACGCCGGATGTGCAACTTTACGATCGTACCGGAAGAAAGGAACACTCCCTTCTTTTTTCGAAAAAAAAAAGGAAAAGACCCTCACCAGATACAAACGAAGGGTGTTCAAAGTTGCCCGTGCATTTTCATACTGCGAAATCGAAAAAGATCAACGTTTTTTCGTGAAATAATGAATTTATTTCGTATTGTATGCTCTTCGATAATCAATAGACCTTTCTATATAAAAAATTGTCCGGATTTTTTTTCTTTATTCTGAGTATGGGTGCGTTGCTAAGCGATAAATCTAAAAAAAGGCGAACGTGTCATAGTTCGTTGCTTGTTTTATATTTCACTTGTGTTTTCTCTGAAAATATTTGATTTTTTTTATCATAAACGTAATTTCTCAATTTCATTTTTTTGCTGTATTCGAAATACTTGGAAAGCTTGCAATTGCACCACCCGAGTGTCCAAGAGAGCAGTAAAAATGAACTATGAATATTTGAGGATAACGAAAAATTGACTCGAAATGGCTTTGCTTGTGAATTTTATTGCCATGTTCACAATAAATATTCGAAAACCTAAAAACAGATCAGATAAATCCATCGTACATATTTCCACTCACTAGATAATGATTATTTTAATTCGCTAACGTTCAATATTTATGGTAAATTTAATTAAAATTTTTCAATTTCGAACACTAGAAATATTTGGAAAAATATAATATCAAATAATTGCTTTAGTTACAATTTAGCATTAAAAAAGCGTCAAAGATATGGTCGATATGAAAGCAACGAAAATTCTTGCGATGAATAGAACTATAAAAATTACAAATTCGATGTGAGAATTTTATTTTATCGAGAGAGCGAAATTTTAATAAGTCGTAAAAAAACTCTTATCACACTTCCCCAATGCATATTCTAATTTGAAACGAGGTCAATGAATCTACAATTCTAATTTACACATATATTGTTATACCCCTCTCAAAATATGCCTGTGTAATGAAATTCAATTTTGGAATAATAAATTTCCCTAATACAGATTTTTGAAATTGTGAAAGCACCACGCGTTAAATTAATTACACATACCCAACATTAATAGACACATAAAATTTATTGTATTATATATATTTTCATTTGCGTACATATGTAATATCTATCTATAATTGTATATACAAATGTTGTTTGAAATTTTCTGTGACTGTAAGACGACGAATTTAAAAATTATTTTAAATTAATCAAACTGTGGAATGAATATGACAAAAGACACGAAATTCAATCTTCCGAAATATGATATGAACGAAGTATACAAATACACAAAGAAACGTAAAGGTTAGGGCAGAAAGGTGGATTCGGAGAACCGATCCCAAATTTTATGACAGATGAGATCATAAAACCTTTCTTTAAATCAAATGTGCCAGAAATTATGTCGCTTGAAAAAATCCATTCCTTTGGAAGCATTTATTTGATTTCAATAGTGATATGAAGATATATTTCCTATTTTGTATTTATGCATTTACGATTATTTCATACGATTTCTCCCTGAAACATTTTATTATATTTATGAAACGACAAGCCGTTATTCAAACATTCGAATATATAAAATAATATATCTTTAGCACCCAAATATTTAAATAATCACAATAATGTATGATCTTTTTTTATGTTAACGATGGAGTTTCACGATATTATAATTTTTGAGTTTAAATTATCTTTGTTTCTTTTGTCCCATTCAAACATTATTACCACATTTTCCATATAAACTTTATTATTTATCGGAGAAGATGTAACGGAAAACTCGAGACTTCTGTATCATCTTTAAAAAATTTATGAAAATCACACAAGTCAAATTAGGACAAAGTTTGCGTAAACAAGAAGCCGCTTTCATTACTAGATGAAAGCACAAGAAAACAAAATATGTACTTATAATAATAATATGCTAGATGAGTTTTCATATGCTTTTATGAATCGAAAATAATTTATATAAACACGTTGGAAAACATCGCTAGTATAATATAATATAATAAAATATAATATATGAACGACTATCTATTAAGAACCGTTATGATATTTTATATTTTCAAATCACAATATGGCAATCGATTTTCTGAAAATTCACAATGGCTGCCTCCATTTTTGGCTCTCAGACTCCCTCAAGTGCGACACATGAAGAGATGCAGAATCATTGGTATTCCGAGTGCACGCAGATATCCTCTCCTAGGGCGACAAAAAAGGGAAAAGGAGATGAGTCGAAACGTTTCACATTACTTTTTTGTACTCACACATTTCATACTCGTATATTTCAACTGCAACAATAGGGAGAGATAGAACAATTTTAGTATTTTCTTCACGAAACACCTACAACTGTAATAAGGCCCTTTTACTCTTCGCCGTATTAAACAAGGACACTGTGTCATCACATTCGGTGCTATTCGAATTTATTTTTAACCGATTAATTCAGAATAACGATTATGAATATTCAAAAAAATATTATCATCACATTATTGAAATTTTAAAGGATTTTAAAAGTTTTAAATATACAAAATGGAGTATCTTCAAAGTGGCGAGTGCTTCTTCTCGTCATGCGACGAATTATATAAAAATAATTAAAAAATTGGCGTTTACCGTTCGCGCATTTGCGAAAGTTTCCGAACGAGCGAATTTCCCCGACGAACTTTTTCGTTTTTCAACGAAGAACTGGATTATATTATTATTTCGAGGTCTGAAATTGTGAGATCGGCTGAAAAAAGACTCGGGCTTACGAGTTTTGCTCACGCGAATTACAACCGTGTTATTTCCGTAATCGATAAAATGACTTTGATCGATACTTTTTAAAACAAACAATTTTCCTACGAATATGTGTATTTATTTACATGTGTATATATGTATGTATCATTTTCGTTACTTTTCGGGAATAATTAAAGATTATTGTTTTTATTATAATGTATTGAATCACGAAATATATTTGTTTTGTAATTAAACAGGAAAATTTAGATGGCTACGATTTCATTATTATATTTGAAATTTTCAAATAAAAAATATGTTCAACATGTTTCCCACTGATCGCCGAAGTTAAGCTACGGTGAGTGTGATTATTTGATGGCTATGACTATATAATATTGTTCAAACACCATTTGGCAAGAGATAGTTTTATAACTCAAACTTTTTGAGAGCTATCTTCCCCTAATCATAACGCAATAGAAAATGCCCAAACTTCTGATGTTATAACTTTATACAAGCTGCATATAATAATGATGATTTTAAAGGTTACCGTCAAATATTCAAAGGTTAAATAAGATAATATCTACTATAATTAATCCGTAATGAAACTTTCCTACGGAATTACAAATCTTACTATTAGGCAAAGTGGTGTTGATAGTATAAGGGTCGATGATATCACCGATGCGCTTTTCAAAGACGATCGAGTCAAGAATTGATCTGAGAAGAGCACATATATTATGTACATGCACCTTTATAAAATTTATATGTATGTATAGTATGCGTAATGTATTATTTAACACGCGACATCTTCCCGTGTAATGTAACGGTTGAGCGAGCTTACGCCAACCCCTTGTACACGATTCGAAGGAAGAGGACCTCCCTTCGCCCTTTACCAGAATGTTAATACGCAGTCCCTCGGAGATAAACAGCCTTTAAAATAACTTTTGTGACCGGAATTAATCGGGCTATGCATGATTTATTTAAAATGGATGGGCGATATACGTTCACATACGATACGTTGCGAAATTTCGAAATCAAACATGTCGCCGAGGAATTTCCAACCACTCCAAAACCAAATTGTGTTATAATTCTATATAGAGACTGAAAAGTTGCAGATATTTTTTGAAAGATGAAATAAATGAGATGTATTTCTAAAATAAAACATTCTATTTTTATCTATAATAAAATAATTAAGTACTAACTGTCAACTATGTAACTCGCGAATACTCGACATTTTCACCCATATTTTTTCCCGTGTTAAACGTATTATTTTTAACAAATTCAATTTAAATATTCGCGAAGTTCTGTTGACTCACATCGTCTTTCACGCTTTCATCGTTTTCAAGCATCTCTTTTTTACCGGAAAAAAAGAAGTTGAAGTGCGATCTTGACCCGACCACGATCTACGTTCGAGTGGCGGGAATCGTCCCTCGATGTCCCCAGATGAGAAGAATAATATGGGATGGAGAAAGAAGGGAGGTTCGGAGGGACGGACCACTGTGTGACATGTGTTGACAACCATGAAATGAAAAAGTGGATACCATCGATACATGGTGGCATGTGTGCAAGAAGAAGCGCTCTAACTTTTCCATGCTACAAGAAAATCGCTTGTTTGCGTATCGGTAATGCAATGTATTGAATTTTTGAAATGTTTCGACTTTCAGGATTTTCTTTTAACATTTTTTTTTGCACATTCGGTGTTTTAAATGAAATATGTTTATTTTTATAGCAGTACGCAAGCGGAAAATTCTGAAAAATTACCAAAATCGTCATCAATACTTTTTCATTGAAAAGCTCATTTCACACAATACATTTTGAAAAAAAATGAAAAACGAAATATAAAGTTATCCTTATATACACATTTTTCGTTACAAGCTTCGTGTTGAGTTGGTCGTCGATAGAATAATAAATATTTAAGTGGATTTTGGCGAGGATTTTCATCATATGGGGATAGAGTGAAAGTCAAAGTTCTCCCCTAACATAGAGAGTGGAAATCGAGAAATAAAATCGATATTTGTGGGAAGACCTTTAATTAAAGTACTCTCTAGGGATACTATATAACTAAAAAAACGTTCTGAAACTAAGAAGGAGTTTTAAAACAATGTTTATCGTATGTTTTTTTCTAAATACTCTTAAATCTGTACTATCATTATATTTTTATTATGATGTTTATCTCTAAATAATATCTGTCTGTAGTTAATATTTCGTATTATTTTATAAAAGTAAACGATTTTTTAAAACACGCGTACGTTGATACTTACTATTATATATTGTACATTTGAGGCAAACTGAAGAAAGAAAAAACCGTTTGAAAATCGCAGATCGCATAAAAGCCCTTTCGTAACAAAAATGTACATGTTATAGGGAAAAACACGTAAAAGTACACATGAACCCAGATATAAGAGAGGCAAATGTGCGTGGCGTATTCGAACCTAGTATTATATATGTGCACGTGGAAAGAGCAAGGCTTGTCTCAGGTAAGCCGATGCACGTCGGCTTATATATATATTTTATTGGAACATTTGATCTCTTCGTGCTAAGCGCTCGTTGCGCACTTTTGCTCACTTTTACGTGTTCGGCCATTTCATCGACTTTTCCATATCTATATATAGTAATATCGTACGTGCGTACAGATATTTTGCGTGCTACGTTTTATGTGTACCTATACCTTCTGATGTCACCCGAACATAAATAATACGTTTTACGTAATGTTTTATTCGGAAATATTTTGCAATAATAAATTTTCACAATTCGTCAAAATCACAAAGAAACCGAATGTCGACTGTGATTTCGATAGTTTGAATAGCGGCTCTGTCGATTTTGATAACTTTTTCTACGTGGACACGTTTCTCAACATGACAGCGTTTCCCGTTTCCCTTTTTTCGTGTTCAATGTTGGTGGAGGAAATTCGAACTCTTGTCGCACACATCTATAGGTTTATCCGGAAATCAAAAATGTCGATGCCGATTTTATATGCATAGCTTTATGCACATGTGTGCCTAGATTGAAACTTCATATGGAAAGTGCATATAAGCGAAATGAAGAAAAAATTTCTATTATACGGAATATAACAATTTAAATATAAAAAAAATTATATTTCAAGCGGTTAGAAAACCTTTATAATCCGAGTATATCGACAATGAAGCTTTAGACATTTGTTATTTTATAAATTCGGGTCATGTTTGTAGACTGGAAAAAAATGCTCGCTTTTACTAAACTGTCACGTTATCGTAATTTGTTTCGGACAAGTAAGTTTTTATAATGTATTCAACAATAGAAGAGTTTAATCAGAAAACTTTGACGTCTTGTACACACATAACGTATTTATAACTAATAATAAGACCGTCAGCGGTTAATAGCTTTCGGGTTGTATCCTCAATATGCACAGTTCAAAGCCTTTCAAAATCAATGAAGTAAACTATAAAGCACGCTTTAGCCTCAGATTCGACCCCGAACTTTACACAAATTGGATCACAATCGTCGCTTATACAATATATTGTATTAAGAAGAGCGTCTACAAGTGAACATTTTTGCAACGATCCAACAAATAATTTAGCGGGACTCGATCGTTGATCACCCGGCTGTGGGATTTTTTGATTCACTGGTCCGAACTGGAAAATATCTTAGGACAAACCAGCTTCGATATTCGCCGCGACCCTTTTCATGATCCATATCTCAATCTCATCTGTCATTCTTGACAGATTAAGTAACCGGTCATTTCGAATCCTCGTATGGCCACCCCCGGGTTCTGGTTTCGCGGGGAACACCGAAACCTTTATCTTTCGCGAACGAAATAAATTTTTATTGCCGCCATAAATAGATTTTGATCTGCGGAGGGAAAATGATCAATTGCGCTAATAAAATTTCGAAAAGATTTCTCTCCAAAATAAAACTCGTACGAAATACAGTTTTTCCAATAAAACTGAAATCCGTGTTTTGATATTTCAATCGTATGTAAAATGTATGATCGCATTGAATATTCGTTCTGAAACAATTTTAATACGAAAAAATATATTTCGTATTTTACTATCCGAAACGATATTTTCGTTGTTATCATAAACTTTTATCTGCCAAACAGTTCTTAAAATTTATTTATACGTCCACGGCATTATTTTCAGTTGTCGCAAAGTATTTTTTTTTATTCGTGGCTTATACTAATGCGGGGTTCATATCAAACGATTTATTTAGATTCCAGAGGTAGATATGTTAGAACTAAAGTAATAATTAGAGAACAAATACCATAGTGCGACGTGTAAATCTGGCCAGGTTGCAAGTGCAACACAAAAGGACTATCTACGTGATAAACGGTGCATGAAGGTTATGATGTGCCAACAGTGCATTGTCATCAACTGATCTACAACAGCGCTGCTGTTCACTGTTCACTTCAAAATTTAAACGAAAATATTCTCTAGATTTTATTTTAAATAAGTGCTTTTATAATATGTACGTAATATATAATACAACGAATGTTAAGTTCCGATTGTGTGATAAAAACACTTTATACTTAAACATTATTTATAAATTTTAAATGCTTTACTTTTCATACGAAAATCTGAATTATTATCAACGTCGCTTATATTATTGGACTTTTGTGAAAATTAAAAAAAGAGAAAATTTACTTTCAGTGAAAAATCACACAGGCACGCGCAAGTTACTTTATATCCCGATTGATCTTCACATTATTTAAATATAAGTTGATCAACAATTGTTTTACAAAAAAAACAGTGTAATCATAAAATGTAGTGACATATGTGTTTTCAGTCGATAATTAAAATTCAATAAAAACAGTAAGATAATGCGCACACATCCTGTCAGATATAAACTAATATAAATAATAAAGAATAAAAAATTTCCTATGTTATGGAAACGGGAAATCTTTGTTCATATTTCTTATCAAAAATTTATTATATTATATTATATTATATTATACAAAAAAATACTATTAAAATTGTATAATTCAATCTATTATATATTCAATGATTCAAATACTTGAATGAAAGAAAAATTTCAATTACAAAAAAATTATTTACTTCAACATAATTTGGGCACGTACTAATATTTGAATTTAAATTATTTCGATTGCGTTTCAATTATGTTCATAATATTATATTATATTTCCCATATTTGTTCTCGATATCCTTTTCAAAACATCCATCACGAGATGAATGCGTCTCACAGATACCGTGAACACGCTTAAAATAACCATTATATTTATGGTACTAGCTCCTTTATCGCGATAAGATAAATATGCTGCGAATTTCGGCAAATCGAGTGATGAGCTGGGGGCGAACATGGCCCCGAGGACTACTCAAAATACATTTATCTCACAAGAAACGCACATATGTAGATTCTTTCAATCTTCACCATACATGACGTGAGTTCCTCTGATATATCGCACTATCGTTACCAGCGAACCGAAAGTGCGAAAAATATAATAACGCGTTGTGTTTCGGTGGAAACTGTTTTACAAATTGGGTGAAAATTCTCTAAAATTCATCCCCAAATGACAATTCGTTGTACGCCCAGAATTGAAAAGTGTTTTTGTTCGCTAAATGGCCATAGTTAAAATAAAAGTGCACCACGGGAGCGACTCGATGGTGTGGCTTAGGGTTTCGGTTTGGTGTTTCTCCGCCCCTCGCATTTGGCCCCCCAACGAAACTAAATTATTTCGGGGCTTCGATACATACCAAAGTGCGTTATATAGAATAGTAGTCGAGGTGATTCTCGGGGGTCTTCCTTATATTTGTGCTCGTGATGATGACGTTCAATCCCCTCAAAGGAGTCGTGCAAGAAGTCAACGTGTGTACCATTCGAATTTGTTCAATATTCACCGTTATAGAGTGTCTACGGTAAGCGAACGAACTACGAAAACTATTTTCGTGAAACATTTAATTTTTATGACTTCTTTTTCTCTCGAAACGTGTGTTGCTTTAATCCCGATGAAGAAATTTTATATTCGTAGCATTAGTAGTAATGAAAATTCATTTCATGAAATTTTCAGCAATTATTCGACATGGCTGTGCATGAATCATAATACGCAAATGCTCAAGCACCTAAAAGTGTATATTACAGAATAATTTTCATACAAAATTCGTTTCCATAAATTCGTTAATGATATGTTGAAGAAGCTCGTGTCACCCCACCATCAATTAAATTTTACATCATAAACGCCCGCACGACAATACCGCCGACCGTTTTTTAATAAGGCCGCACCACAACAATCATTATGTATGTGGGAATTGACAAAGCGGACGACAGTCAATAGAGCATCCCCATAAATCTCCAGGGGGTACAATTTCACGCACCCTATGCCCTTTAAAAAGGCGCCCACAACCGTGAATGTGGGTCACAATATTTATATTTAGATGAATTTAAAGATAATACACCCTACGGGGGTAGGTCCCTTGCCATTTGACGAGAACTAAAAGCATCCCTCTGTCCGTACGATAAATCACCGCAGAGAGCGAAGCACCCATCTGCGAATTGAGACTCGCGAAAAAGCCATTGTTGTAAATCGCGACCCGTTTGATCCAGTGAATTATATATATTTTCATAAAATCTTACTGAACCCACTCCGCCGCTGACACGTGTGTGTATGTCAACCGTTGACCGTTCGTAAATTTTTAAATTTTTTAAAATGCTGGGTCAAGTCGGCCTCGTTTTGACCCACCCCATACATTGTTTAGTAATCGGAAAACTGGACTACCTAATACGATCTTTTGTTCTCATAAACTATGTATTTATACAGAACAATACAATCTTATTAATTATTTCATGTTCGCGACTAACCGAAATTTATGTTGTAAATTTAATAGTTACATTATTTAGAGCTTGAGCTTGATTGAAGGTCAAATACATAATATTTCGAAAATACAGCTTAAAATTCTCTTTCATAATCTGAATATTTCCTTTATTATGACTACTGAAGATCACAGAAATCTTGAATAGATAGTTTCCAAAATCAACAGGAAATTTATTTTGAAAATGTGTTTAATTCGAATTTATGAACGAAACGGGATTTTCGACAAACTACACATCAAGCTAATTCAATATTGTCCGTCACTGATCCACATCAACATTACCTACTTTCGTTAAGTAAGTATTCGTGTGACCTCATGGTATATTCAAAGGTCCGAATCCGATCTCCGAATCCAATTTCAGTATTTCAGTATGTTTAAAGATAGGTAGTTCTTCCCTAAATAATGATAATGGCTTTTCTACTAGGCGGACGCTTTTATTTAAAGGTACGTACCACTTTCAGAATTACCACCAAATCGTTCCGATGGAGGAAAAAATATGTCTAAATAAACTTTTTCTTTGAGCAATTATTTAAGAAAACGGAGTGTATGTGTATGTGTGCACTGAGCTCTTAAGTGTAGCAGGTATATTGCGAAATTGAGGTCAACTCTATGAATAACTTTATTGTTCCCAAAGCGAAATAGTGTCTAATGAAGGTTCTTTAATTAATTCTATTTAAACCTATAATCAACAATTTCTGAAAAATATTTTGTTTAGAGAACGTGCCACTGCGCAGTATACGTCTAGAGTTGTTTATCTTTTCGAAATTATAAGACACGCGAATTAAAAATATAAGCATTCAAAAATATTTCTCGCTCGATTTACGTGACCGAAACTAATAGCGATTCCGGTTCGTTAGCGACGATCACGGAAAAATCTATTTTTGAGTTTATTTAAGCGAGTCTTAATTGCTTTTTCGATTCGACTTAACGAGGCAAAAACGCACTGAAAACTTCAAATACGAGACGAATCGAAAAATGTATATAATAGTAATGGAAGAGGACGCACAATACACATCGAGGGCGTGGAGAACACACGTTGCCGTAATTACCTCGGAGAGACTGAAATCCCGGACGCTCCAGGACCGTAAAATAATTAATATTCCACTCAGGATCAAGGTCTAAGACGGTCGTCAATAAATATTATTCGCCAGGGATAATTGCTTATAACGAACGCATGCCGCGTTCGCATAATCTAATGATAAGTCGAATAATTTAATCTGGGACAAAGTTGACTGTTCAACGTGTGCCACTTTGGATACTTAGCGATCGTTTCTATTATACCTACGTTCGCTATATATATGTATGTATAAATAGTGATTTTCATTATTTGAGAAAGCACGTAGTGAACCGTTTTTGAACTTCAAAATCATGATTTACGGAAACCATGCCCGCCATTCGATACACGTTTGCGGACTGCATACGTGTTACACGAGGAAACGATGTCTCTCAATGTTTTTGAAAAACAACAAACTTCCTATTTTTAATTTGATAAAATATTAAAATTATGATTAAACTGACTTGTCAATGTTGAATATTTTCCAATCAGATTATCAGTGATGGATCGATCGATCAAATTTATTATGATTCAAAGTACATATTATACAAATTTCAATATCCCGTCGAATCTTCAAACGATTGGTAAATTTAAATATGAAAATAACAATATTTAAGTGACTCTGATTGGCAAATAAGCTTCGAAGAGTCGAACAAAGTGAATTAGAGAACGAAACGTTGAGAGTCAGTTTACCTCGCATGTCTCACGTAAAACACAAAAGAGTTATCCTTCACGTATTCCGAAAACGTTCGTTCGAAACAGTTCAAACACTACATTGGCCCCGTATATTTTTCTAATTAATTTCTAAAGAGCGCACTCGTTCAGTAATGTGTGTTATCATTATATAATACAATAGATATTTCGGAATAACTGAATAACATTGCGAATCGCTTGTGTGCGCCTCGTCCCGTTTCGGCACACTACACAGATATCCACTTTGGCGATGTTGTGCGAAGTTTAGTCGTTTGCACATATTATTATCGCAATAGGAATACCTATGTGTATCCACGGAATAACCATTGAATTCAATTCTAGTTCTCGCGACACATTCACGGAACAGTGCGTCGTTTTGAATATGACGCTCTGTCTGTCTGTCTGTCTGTCTGTCTGCCTGCTATTTTATGCGGCCGTATTGACTGTTGCGTTTTACATAATTAATCCGGCTCCTAGTTCTGTTAATTTTGGATCGAGTCCGCCGGGTTTATCTATATACGCGTAGTTTGGTGGTAAACCTGAAGATAGCTCGGCTAATGAAGCGGAAATCTGATTTGCCATTGTGCCACAGAACGTTAATCAAACTAATTGTTTTATCTATATGCCACTATAGTAGACCCGCGATATTGCGGAGAGATATTGATTTTTTATTCAATTCTTAATTCTGTCTGCTAATTATGCAAAGCTGATGAAAATATCGCGTTCTTTGTGTCACGATTCGATAATTAATGTATTTTTTCCGCGGAGGCAAAAATGTGATTTATCTACTAATGAAGATGTCCCATAAGTTTTCCACCTTTCACTGTCCTTTGATCAATTTGCAAAACTTTTTCAATGGGGAATCAGTAATATCTTACTTGCACGGATCGGCCTTTATCATCGACCCGCGTCCGAAAAACTTTTCAGCTACTTTCTTTCAACCTTCTCTATCGGAATAATAAGTATACATAATCAGAACTAGATATTAATATTGAAATATTATAGAAGCTTCGATATCTATCTTAGTTTCATAATCTTGAAGCAAATTATTATTTAATATTCATGCTAAGTTTTTGTTAAGAATTTAATATTATTCTATGATCAGAAAATTGAAAATTCCAGACATCACATATTCGAACACGATATCTGTATGTAATTATTAATTTTACATGTAGTACATTGCTGCTCTTGTTATTATATCATATGAGCAATAGGTTATGGGTTCCTGAATGATAATAGAGAATGGACAGTCCGTTAATATAATAGTGTCCTGACGTCCTTCCCCTTTGCGCATCCGCACATATTGACATGGTCAATAGAAAACATTAACAGACAAAGCTTATTAACATACGGCTGTCGAAATATCCCCGTTATGTTGTTTATTGCATTCGGTGACCCTTGCCCACGAAAATTGCTTGTCGAAAACCATAACGACATCGGACATAATAAAACCCGACAGAACAAAACACGCGCCCTTCATTTCGCAAATCGTCGCCTTTTAATTTTATTCATTCAAATTCATTTCGAATGATTTATTTGGTTCTTTTTACTTGCGCAAATATTTATACGAAAGATTTTTGTAGCGAGTCACACATGCTATTCATTCGGCAGAGAGCAGCTTCCGTTATATCGAATATGTCAATTCTGAACGTAATCTTCTTACGTTCGCATCCCTTGCTGTAATATTTGAAATATCATATTATATATGTACCGAATCTAATCATCGACGACGCGAAAATATTATCGTCTAATGTACCGAGGGCATTTAAGTATTGAAACTAGGGTGAAAAATTGATATTCGTCCTACCCCAGCTTATTCGATGTTCAAATTTATTTGGTGTACGCACGATCGCACACGCCATAAAAGAAATATATTATTATTTTTACAATTAATATAATTAGACGCATAGTGGTGAGTTTAATTAAATTTGTTCTTTAGACTTATTGTTCCCTCGCGTATTTAGAGCTTCCTCCCTTTAGAAGAAAATGTTCATTTCGTTCTATTCTTCAAAGGGTCGGAGTGTTGATGAAATGAAAAAACGGATGAATATTTTGATGTGTTTATTATACCTAAAAAGGAAATGAGATGAATTAACTTCCTAATAAGAGGATTTTGACTGGAAACAAAACGTGTTGTGTTTCATAAGTAATTTTCAAATTTCTTATCATCTTATATTGTTAAAAAAAATATAAATATATGATTATATACATTCAATTGGTTCATATTTTTGTTAATTACTCTGTTCATTCGAACGTGTATAGTTATAATATTATATTATAAATGAAAACCTTATGTTACGAGTTTTCTCGAAGTAGAGGTCATTCAATCATCGCGAAAATTTCAACACGAGAAAAATCTCTTATTATCCTTCAAAAGCGACACAAATTTTCACACTCTTTAGAAAATTTCTCGTCGTGCATTACCAACGAGAAAAATTTCTATAGAAGCGGCCGGGAAATTTCATTACGCGACAACGACGGCGACAATTTAACACAAAATAGGCTTCTTAAAAAATTAAAACATGAAAAATTAAAAGGGCCGCGTCGAATAATTTACGGAGTTTTCTTTTTTCGTTAAATGCATTTGTTTCGGCTGGCGGGTCGAGTATAATAAATAGTAAGAGCAGGTGAAATTGAAAAAGAGAAATGGCAAACGTTTTGTGGCCAACGACGGAACGCAGTCGTCGCTGCCTAATCCCGCGGGAATTGCGTCCCGGGAAAACCCGGAAAAGAGCACACGATCTGAGGAACAACACCGCCACCTTCTTTTGGGAAGGTCGGGGAAAACGTGCTTTGTGTGTCTCGTTCGCATACGAGACTATTCGATCCCTCTGAAACGCTTGAATATTTCATTTTCAGCGGATGCGCAATTGACGTGCTCCACTTGCTTCCTATGGCGTAAACACGGAAGGGACCTGACCTTCGTCCTCTGTCATTTATTCTTAATTACTGACCGACTTTTATTTATGACTCCTTTCTCGCGTGATCGTGTACAATAACTTTAAATTTTTTTTTTTTTTTTGCGAAAAACTTTTGATTTTACGCTAGTGTAAATTCGGAAAAAATGGTTCACTTTTCACTTTTTTTTGTCAAGATAACAGTAATTATCTCTCATAATTACATTTTTTTTTAATTGTCATCGTCGTTATTACGCCGAGTCTCTTATTACAAGGGGGTTACGTTCCAGGGACTATCATATAAAAAAATGTATGGTGACCATATAAAAATTAGAAATATGTAGGTTCCATCAATATTTTTTTATGAGACTTCTATCCAAATATACATTTGAAATCATTAATAAACATAGTAAATTTTCATTTAATAACTATAATTTTATACTGGTTTGCTACGAATCTTACTATTGTGGCATAATAATACTTTTTTTACACAGTGCTAAAGTGAAAAATAAATCGATTTTTTTTTTGCGACCGTGTAAAAAGAGTTTTAGGTATACGAGTATATGCAATCTAATGTATTGTTCATTGTAGTATATAATATTTTGTTTCAAACGTGCTCATGAAATAGTAGAAGTTTATATAATAGAAAGTTTGAGTACTAAAAAATATCCCTTACTTATCTTTTAAGTTCGGCAATCAATACATTCTACAAGATTAAACGATTGTATTTAATTGGCAAGGGCTAATAAACGGATGATGTGAAGGTTCTACTTGCGCGAGGGTTGCTTTTTTAGTTGTCACGTGGGTTGTATAAAAAAAATCAATAAAAATCAGAATGGCAGTGCGCAAAAACTATTGGTAACAAAAGCGTACATACACAAAAGTCACGCTTCGACTGTAATAATATATCAATCTAGAAATAAAATCGAGGGGCGATATGTATCGTCGGTTCCATTGTTAGCAATACGATGTTATTTCACGCGCACGTTTACAGATAGCCGATGTGAAAAAAAGCACGAGAAGATTGGCGAAAGGATACACGTGCGAAATATCCATCAATTTTTTCCGAAGGCTCGAATATTATATTTTTTTGCGGAAGATAGATATCGACGCGCGTCTCTAATTTAGTTATCGCGGGCGAAACCCTAAGTTGAGCACGCAACTCGAAACCAATTTCGCGACGCTGAAAACTATAACAATAAACTGAAACGCTCCGAAGGCCGCGCGCGGAATAAATCTGAAAAAACCTAGCTTTTTATTTCACCGTCTGAAATTATTTATTTATGTGCGTTTTTATGCGAATAAATGCGGCGATACGAGCGTGCTCAAATACCAAAAGGTTTTTTCGCGCTCTGCTTTTATTTTCATTTTTTATTTCGGAATTTTCAATAGACCGTGAGACGCTGTGCGTATGACAGATTTATTTTTTTCGATATCGAAAAACTAGAAAAAAAACTCCGGCGTAGACGTGTTTATATAATAAATACGCCTCGGTATTGTATCATAAAGAGGCGGCATAGTGGCGTATCCATGCATAAAACAAAATCTCGGAAAACCCTTATAAATAATTTAAACGAAAAAGCGTATTTTCATACTTGATATTAAGAATTTATACGCTCGTACGTTAACTTCAAACTCCGGATTAACTTTGTGAAAAATTTGAATTCATAAACTGTATAGAGTGCTTTTTGCATGCTTTAATTCCGATTTCTCTCTCGCGAAGTTTCGATAATTATAAACTGGCAAATATTCAAATATTTTTATAAACGGCTAATTTAGTCGGAAATTAAACCGATAAATATTTCCTCAACGTGAAAAAAGTCAAAATGATCCGAACGGGGTTTCGAAACTCTATTCCGGCGTTTTTCATTTAATTTTTCAGCGCTCACCGACATTTAGAGTAACGTGCATAATATAATATGTATTTCGACGGCAGTTTATTACTTAATTTTCCACATGTTCAGGCCGTGTCTCTTCGTGTCAGTGACGGGCACTTTGTCATCCTGAAAAATCGTCCGACGTACCGGGAAAACGGGTCCCGGGCATATTTTCACCGTCGCGTTCATCTCTTCTTCGTCCCGTTTGAGTTTTCCCGCTTTTTCCTACCTCTCTTTTTGCCCCCCCTTTTAAAATTAAAAAATACCTTGTTATATGACGAAATTCCCGTTCGATTTTTACGGCCTCGACGAGAAAGAGCAGAGAAACTTTTCACGGCTTGTATTAAAATAATATTTAAAAAAATCTCCGCTCTCATGAAAATTTATACCGAAAACATGTTCAAATTATATCACGAGTTTTCGACAACTATTATTTCCTCAAATTTATTTACTCAGTGAATAAATAATTTCTTAATGAATCTTTTCTGTTGTTAAATTTAAACTTTCTTTTGACATTCCAGTAAAATATAATATTAATGACTTGACTGTTTTCATATAATCCACTATACATACATAATGTAAATTATTTTTAGCGATAACATCTGATTACTTCGATAAATTAAGTATAAGTATACAACATGAGCTAAATTAAAAAAAGTATATGCATATTACATATAATAGTAAAAAAAATTAAAAATCCACTGAAAACTATCAACTTATTTCAACAAAATAAAGTTTTTCTGCATTTTGCTTTGGTTTTCGCGAAATAGACGACTTCGGGTAGACGTCAGCGGTGGCAGAACACACAATGACTAACTTTTACTTACTTTGTTCGAAAAGACCGAAGCTCGTGGAATAAAAAATGTTAAAAAGGGGGACAAGTAACGTTGCCGCCTTTGGCACCGAACGCGTGATCGATTAACACGTTCGCTAATGCAGGCTTTGTGAAGATTTCATTACGTCAAATGGATGAAATATCGATTCCAGGCCTTATTTGCCTACAGAAAAAATTACCTCAGTAACTTCAAAGAAAATCCGTGCGAAATAATCTCTATATACTTTTTCAACGATTCAATAAATCGCAGAAAAATATCTGCTGTAAAAATACATATTGCACTATACATTCCGATGAAAATTTGTTTGCGAAACATCGGAGTTTTAGCAATCGATCAGTGTTTATATTTTTACTGATTTCAAATTATCATTAGGTTCTTAATGCTCTGACAAACACTGAGCTCACAAAACTCTCAAGAAAATCAGTTTGACATTCGCATGAAGAATGATTGATTATGTCGCCGAACAAAGTTTTCTTTTCTTTAGAGGCCTTCTATGTACAGTATCGATGTTATGAAAAAAATATCACATAAAATAAGCATTATCGATTGTCTGCTTCATGTCAAAGGGCCGCATAAAAACCTATTGATGCGTTGGGTAAACAGGGAATTATTAAAAATTTAATTTCGAGGTTCGATAACAACACACAAAAGAGCGGATTTTCAATGAGTGATATTAAAAATAAAAAAGCCTTGAATTAAAAAAATATATTTTTATAGTAAGGAAAGCCTTGAAAGCTTTCGCGTGTCCGATGTTTGTGAATATTTTTATTTTACGCCCGTTTTTTTACGACATTTTACATTTCCATTATTTAAAACGTTTACAAAAAATGCTCTTAATAAACCAACGTTTTGAAGCGGTTACAAAGTAGGTATTTTGAACTTCCGTATTTATTTTTAAAAAATATCCGTTTTTATATGCGAAAACACAAACATAAATAGTGTAGAATTTTCAAATTTTGTCCCGACTTTGAATTTTTGAAATGTACAGTATTTTAAATTTTTCACAGTGCACGTATGACTATACTGTGTGGCTTTAGAATAGAAAATGTTAGTCAGGATGAAAAACCCTTTGGGAATTTACCCTCCTACGTGCAATTGGCTGCCTTTTATAGATTTTATTTGGTGAACGAAAGAAAAAGTTTTCTTTCCGGGCGTTCGTGTGTACATCTATTTGTTTATTCTACAAAATTTCAGTTTGTTAGCTCGCCTAACAAACTGATTCTACATGCACAGAAAAATAAAATCTAGTTACTACCACAATGGGTGATAGCATCATATTCATGAACTTTTCCCTTATTACCCAAGTTTTAAAATATCATATATTTTTTTTCCATTTTCAGTCTACACTGCGATGTATAAAAACATTTTCTGTGATATTGAAAATGAAAACAATCTATTATACTAAAATAGAATTGTTTCGAAGTGTACGTTTAATATTAAAATCGAATACAAAACAATGGGGAAAAGCATACCTGTTTATATTTCGGCTGTCACGAATGCTGGATAAACAGACGCTTCGTATTTATCACGCTTTTCCAAAATGTCAGTTTCCTATTTTTTATTTTTTTTTCTGAACGCCTTACGTAAAATTGTACCTTTTTCACGAGTGTGTGTATACGTTGTTGAAGAAAGAACATTTTTCAAGCTTGCGAATTCATTCATACGTAAACTGTTGCTTTTCGTTAAGGAAAATTCCATCCATTTTGTTATAAAGTATTGCGTCTTTTTTTTTGAATATATTACGAATCTTTCAGAATCTCAAATTATATGAATATTTCGACACGTCACAATATAAATTCCGCATACGTTAATATAATATTATATTTAGATAAAAAATATGCGAGCATAATTTAATAAAAAATTTTATGCTATTCTGAAAAGTAAATAGAAATTAATATAAATACTATAAAAAAACTTTTATAAAATTCGAATTATGTCCAAATCGGCAATAAAAACTGAAACTCCACGATTCAAATAAAATTTTCGGTCAGTGCCATAATGCCCGGATAAAAAGTCCACCTTTCGGCGAGGCAGATTGTAAAAACGCTGTAAGGCGAGTTGTTTTGGCTAAAAGTTGTCCTGGTCGCAGGAAAAGAGAAAGTTTTCCATCGGGCCATTTTAATCGCCCCTCGTTCTTGTTGGGGCCCGTTTAATGCAATTACTTTCACGACAATGGAAGAGGACGTTCTTAATTCAATTTCACCACTCGGAAGACAATGCGTTCTCTTCTCGGCGAATGCACTACGATTTCTTCCATCGATTTCTTTCTGATTCGAGTCCAAATTGATTTTCGCGTAGAACATTTGTATGGAGGTTGTATGCATTTTAACGATCTGTGTTTTTGCAGCGATGGGGCGAATTGAATCCCTCCGTCTCACCATAGAGTTAAGCCCCTTACCCAAATCCCTCCGATCCAACGTCAGACAACACGCAAATTGAGGACATACGCTAATGCTCCTAAATCTGGATACCTTGCAACGATTAAACTTTAACGGGACGCCTTGCATTCTGCAACAAATCCTTTTTTAATACCCCTGCTCCCTTGGGGTCATTATGAATTTTCTAGAATATCGATCTGCAGTGACAATTCAATCCCCAGAGTGGACGGATTGTTTCGGTTTGATTGAAATTTTATAAATGATCGTTTTTTACATTTTTCGATTAATATCGGAATTATGTTGTTTTTTTACTATATGAGGTTTAAAATAATAATTAAAATTTAAAGTATTATGCTCGTGATAATTAAATCGGCAAAACTATTACACTTCTGGAACAAAAGTAGCATATGATATTTGAATGACGGTTCCTTGAAAAAATCTTATGTATTTGAATGAAATTTAAAAAAAATTAACGATAATATGAATTAACGAATCTGAAAATGAACAGTTAATAAAAAATCTAAATTGTGTCTCAAAAATTCATTAACTATCAAATATCTATCAAAACAAAAAAAAATGGTCAAATAATCGATTATTGAATGAAGTTAAATAACCTTATATGTTAATTTAATTTGTATCTAATAATCTTAGACACTTTTTTTTCAAATATATATAACACATTTTGGTATTTAACTATCATAAAACATAGAGCTATGCATAGACCTCAGCCGAACATTATTTTATAAATAGAAATTCAAGCTTGAATCACATTTGGTTATCAATAAGGCATGTACATACACTCCATAAAATTGCAATATCAAATGTGTTATGATTGTGTAATAGCTTCGTCCATGGACGGAGCAAATGATCTTACTATGTTTATGGAATTTAACAACATTTGATGGAACCATCTAGTGTAGGAGCATCATTTTAACGACTTCTGTCAAATATGACAGTTGACGTGCCTTACAACAGTGGTGGCGAACCTTTTTTACCAAAATTTTCGAATTTTTTACTGAATATCAGGAGTTCCAAGGAAATTCAATGCCTTCAATACGTATGTATAATTATCATATTTGACAGAAGTAATTTAATGATTCGCCTATACACCAACAGATGTCGTAAAATTTCATAGAAAAAGCGAGATTTTTTACCTTGTTCATAGACGAAGCGATTACACAAACGTAGCGAAACATATACATTCACAAACAAACCCATTTGTTTGTTTTTTCAGACGAAAACCAAAGTGAGATAAAAGCCTCGCAGATGAACGCCGTCAGATTAATATTCGCAAAGCGGTGTAATAATTAGTTGTTCGGGTCCGTGTTGCGGATATGTCGATAAGGCCACTATCTTAGCGGCGCATCTACCACCTTGGTCGTCCTTCGTAATTATCCCTATTTCAACACAAATTGGAATCCTCGCCGGGGTCACTTGCGAATATCCCCCGGTCATAAATATTCATATGGACACATTCGCGTTGTTATTATTATTGTTTCGAACGCATGTCCTTTGGAGCCGAAGCGCGCATGCAAATGCGGGAACTGACCCGTTCGACAATTAACAAATATCCCCACGTATGTCTGGTTATTGAATGTCTTTGTATTATGTTATATAATAATGTTGCGCGGGTGTTTGTCAGTTCCGATGAATTATTGTTTCCGCTCTGTCCTCTCATATTTTTTCTGGCGCTTATCTGTTCAGAAACGTTTTCCATATACGCTCTGCAAAAGAATACATTTTTCCTACTTTAATGCTTTTTTCGTGTTTTTTCTTCTTCCTTTCAAATAGAAAGGTTGCGATATTTTTTGATCGATATTAATTTATAAATAACATCCGAGTGCCATTTTGAAAACGTACGTTCCAACTTTTGTGCGGTTATTTCCCGTGATTTAACGAAAAAAGTTTTTTTTTCTGTTTTACACAAAAGGGTAGATATCAGAAACTTTTATTTGTATTTAGTAGAGCGTAGGTTAGCGAAAGGTATCCTTCACGCCTAACCGCACGAAGGCTGCAGGCATCATTCCTCGGGTGGGGATTTTCAGGTTAAAGGTCTGAAATTCCTCGTTCTACTCTTCGGAGAAGTTTACAACGTACAAAGAGGAAGAAATTGGCCTTGTTATAAAACCAAAAAAAGGGCGGTCTCGTAAAAAGTACCAAGCAGAAAGTTTTCGGATCATAGCGCAGGCGCGTAGATCAAATCTCTGAAAACGGGTTGTTCGCTGAAAACTTACGCGACTGAAAAAATATACGTGTATATGGCTATACAAAATGTTATGTAATGAATAGTACAACCCTATAGGTTGCGGCGTATGGTGAGCTTTTTGCTCCTTTGAAAGAAACCTTTATTTTGGATTAAATCTCCCGAAAGTTATTATTAAACTTCCCAAAGCTGTTATGAATTTTTTGTCTCGCAACTTTATTCAAATATTCATGTTCGAATTCCCTGTGAAAGCATTCTAACTTTCGAAAATTATATATTAGATAACGACATCAAACAAAATACTTTAGATATACGATAGCGGTCGTTAACGAAAATAGTCGTGGAAGAAGTCACCGTTCCTAAATATTGTAAATTCGTTAATATGGCCCAAGTTAAATCGTTCCAAAGTGAGCGAAAGACACATGCGAAAGTCAAAGTTTCGAATTAGTGATGCGAACGATACTCGATTCGAAAGTTAGTCGATTCCACGATAACACACGTCGTTCGCGAAAGACAGACGTCGTATAAATAATTTCAGAGATTCCCCAGCAGCGAGGACGAAAAACCTCTCAGAAACAAGTATATGTATATAAATATGATAAAAACGTAAACGTGTAGTGAGAGCAACATAAGGAAGCCGGGTATTAATCAAACGAGTGGCCGGGCGCGGAGATATGAAAGGGAAAACGGCGCACGTATACATGAATAAAATATTTTCTCCCGGCCATAGTGCGTAGAGGTGCTTTTCCCCTCATTTTCCGCGAGTTATTTATATAAGGTTTTCCGCGGGAAAACGGCCACGGGAGACATCCGTCTGCAGCCTATATATTACTACTCTCTCTTTCGCGGCTGAGATTCGTTCGCTCGAATTAATGAGCGATTTCAACTCGTGTTTCGACATAATTGACCCTAATATCACCCGACTGACTCCTTATATTTCATCGGAAAACTGATTCTGATCAACTTTTATGTATTGTATGTTTGCGAAATTGCTTAGTTCGCGTATGACGCAAAAAAAATTGGCGTCACTGATGGTTTTCAAAACTAAACACCTGTATTATTCAAAATTTTAAATTATTTTTCATTGCTTTCCTTTCCACATTGACTTTGCAACAGCACTATAGTTAACTATCGTAGCTTAAAATTCAAAAAAATAACTCAACCAAACTATTTGGTTAGGTTTTTTTTTATGAAGTGTCAATGATTTCAGATCTAAATCATGTAAATTAATAGGGGTGGGGAAACTAAAATTATGAAATGAAAGGAGTCCAAATTTTTATGAAAAACTTCAACAAAGCACTATACTTATATTGTTCGCATCCGACGAAAAACTTTTTTGCGTCGTATGTAAACTAAGCAGTTACACAAACGGCGTGTATCATATGTATTATATTATAATTAGAAATTACTGAAAGAAGGCTGAGTTTCGATTTCAAAAACTAGTGGTTTTATAAAGTATTTCAAAACAAATGCCTCGTTTATAATTGTATTGAAAAAACATTCACTATTTACGTAAATTTTTACATATTCATACGCGTTAAGTCTATTTGCAGAAAAAGACTTTGCCACTTGTCAAGTTCCAAGAAAATCATTAAGTTAACGGGTGAGAATTGGGTGGATAGGTGTTAGAAAGCGACAGGGTTGAGGAAAAGCGGGGTGGATTTCGTTGGAGCGAAGACCTCCGACTTTCCGTTTAGCGCGCATTGTTTTTCTTCGATTTAATTGCCGCTAATTTACTTCTGTACAATTTTATTGGATAATTAATCAACTTTATTTGAACATTTTATCTTTCGTGCGCGAATTCCCGTTCTGAAGTAATAAATATTCCAAATAGTCACTAATTAAGAATGATGGAAAGCGGAAACTTGCTTCGACCTAAATACGTGAGAAAATCTCTCGATATATCCCTTATAAATGCATAATTATATCGCTACTTCGAGTGTTATGTATCTTCATAATAATAATTTTCTAAAATATGTTTTATTCATACTGTTTAGCGATATCGTGCAAGATAAATATATTCAAAATTTCGAGTAATAAAATTGAGTTCAAGTCCGACCTAAAAAAGAAATAAAACTCCCATATTGTCTCCTCCGTTCTAAATTATTCAATTCTACAATAGTACAGGGTACTTTTTCGTTAGAATTGAAACGAAAACGACACAGAAAAGGGGAAGCTGTGTTTATACATATGTTCAATATTTAATTATATTACAAACGTCGCTCACAACTCATGGTGAAGATTAAGTATTTATACATTAATATGAAGTTGTTGTTGAAACATTTCGCATACAATATATAATATAAAAAAAATTATAACCAAATTCAGCATTAATTTAAAGCGGTACGCAGTGTAGTGTTTTAGTGATCTCTTTTTTGGCGGTCTGTAAAAAAGAGGTTCTGTCGAATGGAAAAGTTGTTTCTCGGCGACGGATAATGCGAGTTGGTGCACGAGGGTCACAATTTCGGTCCCAAAGTATGTACAATAGTAGATTTGTAGGTAATTTGGCTGGTTTTATGTTGGTGGCCGGCACGTATTATATATAGTGCCCAGTACATGCTCCTGCCAAAATTCGCTTAAAAGCTTTTTTGCCCTAATCAAATTTCGGACATCACTACCGCAAAAATGTGATTTTGAAAGTCTGTCCCTTTGTTTTGTGAATAATTAACCGAAAAAATTCAAGATATAGAAAAAACCAGTATTTAATACTAAAAAAGTATCAACTTCTGGTTTTTATTTATCGACTCCATTTCTGAAAGTTTTCATATTAAAAATTGAATGATTAATTCTTCGGTGACGGAACAAAATAATATTTCAACAACTATATTTATCAAATACCGAAATGAAAAATATGCGACGTTAATAATAATTTTTACGCTGTGAAACGAAACTCACGTAAAGTATAAAAAGTTTCCGAATATTGGACGTGCATTGAAAGAATAAACTCGAGGCAGGAGCGTGAATCACGAGTTGACGACACATAAAAGATTTTTCAACTCGGTTCTTTCCGAGTTCAAATATTATAGTACAGCAACAGTACTATCCGTCTTGAATTAATTCGATATTAATATCTGAACGTATAAAACGAATGCGGACTGGGAAAATTTGAATATGCTCCGAATATTTATTTATAAAAAAAGGGATCCGATAAGGAGATATCTGACCGACTTTCGATCGACAAAAACACCTTTCAAACATATGGAGACGTTATCTCCATTCAACCATTTCCCGCAGACTGCTCCTTGTAGCACGCACACCGCATCGGGAGAATTTTATTAAGGCATTTTCCATTCGACGGAGATAAGGATACTCGGCACATATGTGAAAATATTGGATTTTCCAAATAATGGGGAAAATTTTCACGTCGCCGTTGTCAACAATCTTATTGAAAATCTCGTACATATCCTACGAATACGCTCACATATAACGTAATATACGCATTGTATGTAGCCAATTTATCTCCATATGCGTGGAGAATAATAAAATTTCACAAAAATCCATTACGCTTAAGATACTTTTGTTTTATTGTTGTCGAAAAAAATTCATTCTTCGAATGCGCACTGCACGTCCGTAGCTATCTAGATGCGTTTCTAGGATTACTTTGTTTTTTTCCCCTACCAAAGTTGGGGTAAATTATGGTGGCTTCCATCCGAGATGACGTTTTTGAATTAAATTGAGCATATACGCTAGGGTCGATTTTTTCGCTAAAACACTGCCATCAATTATTATTTTTCAAATTGAATTAATTTCAATTTATCGTTTCCATCCGACGGCAACTTTTATATTTACTTTAAATTAGTTGCAAGAATAACTTAACGATGCATGTAATAAAAGATGAAATATAGTGCACGTTTCAGTAACACACAAATGTATTTCGAATAAAAACTTTTTTACTTTTCTTCGGGGAATATATTGCGATGAAAAAATTCAGTTGCAACTGCATTTACATGCCAGTCATATTTGCATGTAGTATCAGTTGTTTTCCCAGGAGGAAAGTTCTGTAGAAACATGGAGATGAAGAGCACTCGGCGCCCGGGTGAGCTTTTTCAAGGTTTTTTTCAAGTATGAATAAAGGTAACATGAGTTTCCTTTCAGTGTACTAAAATTCGAAAGAGTTTTATTGCGGATCGACATATTTTTTAAAATTGCGTTAGTAAAATTTCCATATTTTCGTAGTGAAAAGCGATCACCATTTTGCGGCGAGATCGAACGTACGCCTTTGCCCCTTTTTCTAGCTTCCATAAATCCTCTTAGTAAATAAAATAAAAGGAAGGGATTGGAAAACGATTTGCATTATATCTAGGAGAGCCCGTTTCAATTAAATCCCCAACCATTCTTTTAATATAATTTCTTTCGATAACGTTCCCTTTTTTATTTTTAAGTTTCCTTTATTTTAGTTCGCTGCGAGAGTTTCCCGGCTATTAAAAGCCTGAATTTCAACGAACAATCCATACAAATTGACTTATAGCTACGACGGAAGTTTTCATCAAATACTTTCCTCCAAGATAAATACTGATATTATTTATAAAAAGCTTCATATTAGAATGTCATGTGTGTGTATATAAGCGCACTTTGTGATTTAACTGTAGGGTGGTGTAATAATAAAGCATTGTAGCTCGCCATGTGCCGCCATATCGTCGATATGAAAAATCTTCGGATCGGATCTGGTGAAGAGCGAATGGAAGAGAAGGCACCGTCATATTATTACTGCGCCAGCTCTCATATAGCCGTCCGCTTATTGCGCAAATTGAAATTCGCATTTTTACAATCTCCGCGGGGATGTGTGAGCTAAATGCGCGCGCCTCACTAAATCGTTTTTCCGCGAACCTCGCAGCTTTTCACGCATTTTTCCCCCTTTCAATATGAATTCGTTCGAAATATACGGATTTTCGCGTGCGAATTGTGTGTTCGCGAAAATCTTTAAATTAAAAAAATAATAATAATAAAACTGTTTGTAATCAAATTTTAAAAATATTACTCGATGTCGTGTCGGCTGAAAATACTAATACTGTTGTGACTAGATTATAGTAACTACAATATAATATATAAAAGTATACTAGGTACTTTCTCGTTAGACTGGCGCACACATATGTAAATCGTCGATTTGTAGTAAAATTAAAAATCGCGTCTACACTATGTTGAAATTCTATAATGTTTTACACTTACAATTACAATTTAAATTAGTGTTATTTTTATTACGTTTAATGCTTCTGACTAATTGTAAGAAATTCGGCTATTGTCCAAACCCCTACGTTCAGAGGAAAGTGAAAATAAATGTTATAGAATTTAAAACAACTAAACTAACCGAAAGTTCAATAATAAATACGTTTGGGGTTTCTGACAGACAATGAGACATGCGGTAATTGCCCAACCCCTACGTTCAGTTTTTTCTAAAAATAAAGTGGAAGTAAATGTTATAAAATGTCATAATAGTGTACACACACTTAACATCTTGACTACAAATTCACAATTTGACAGCTAGCGATTTGTATATGTATGAGTATGCCGGCCCTCTGCTCCAGTCTAATGGGAAAGTACCGTATTATAAATAGTAACTATAATCCAGTCATAACTAGAATTACTAGGAATCACATTATATCATACGTACAACGGCTCAATTAAATTAAAATAAATATTTCAATTCATTAAGAAACACTATTGAAATTGAAAAAAAAATTCGAGGTCCTTTCAGTTCTTAATTTTGATGTAACAAATAAACCAATTATTATTTATTCCGAAAAAGTCATTATAAATATTCATCATAGCAAAAGTATGCGAATATTTTATAGGTATTAGGGTAAAAATTGTACTTTTCGGGATTTATATAATCTCGTAATTAGAAGGGGTACTGAAAAAATCAGTGTTATAATTTTATTGCAACAGCATGCGTGCATTTGTGATTTCCGTTGGCTTGCGAGGGTGGATCTACGAGCGGACTTCCAGCTTGGGTTTCAACCCCTTTTTGCACTGTTATTAGCGTAATTACAATTTAATGCGGAAATTGTTAACGAGGCCATTGTCCCTGCGTCCCGTCATGACTATTCACATCTCGAATGTGTCCTAAAATTCGACGCATTGTATTCGTGTGCGATTCCACGCGTGCAATTAGCATTATTGACAAGTGCAAAATTCAAAATTTCATATCGATTCGAACAATTAATTTCACGCCACCGAATTGTGAATTAATAAACTTTATACAATGAGAATGCATCGGAAACGTTTCGAATCAATATATTCGAATATCCCGCCGGTGTAGACTTACTTTACTTTAGATGCAGCGTCATGTCGTCGATTAATTGTCGATTTTGGCCGTGACATGCACGTATGATTCAGCGATATCATTTCATAATATAATTCAAACTAATGGATAATGATAGGTCATGAAAGCGTATTTCGTGATTTTTTCGCTCCGACACGCGATAAATTGATATATTTTATATCGAACATAAAATGTATTGCGAGCAATCTTTCAATTTTTCAGCTCGTTTATATTTCGCTTTGTCGATTCTATGGAGTATGCGACGTAATGCATTTTGAAAGATACTAAAGGAACTGCAACGTTAAAGAAGTCAATTTAGATTCACGAAAATAAAACGTAATACAGTCGTAAAAACGCAACGTACACCTGTATCCAGAAATTTAAAGAACTCGCAATTTTAATTAAGACGAACCCGATTTTTATTTACGACCTATGCAGAAATTCTGCTTTACACAAATTGGATTCGCGGTGCTTTCGCTTTCTAACCCACATAATATACCCGTGTACAAGGTGTGACCGATACATAACCGGACTGACTTTTAAAATATCTCTGTTATTGAACATGACAATTAAAAAATCTAATTAGATAGTTCTGAATTTTCAATGAGTGCATTTACGCGAACGTTTCGATAATCTTCTATCCAAAAAATTTTAATCTCTTCAATTTTGCTGACGTAGAAACCAGGACTGAACCGTCTCCGACTTGTCTTCGAGTGAATTTTATTATTTAATAAAAGCTTGAAAAATTGCAATATTGGACTCAACTTAAAAGTTTACTGTCGCACTTGGTGTGTGCTTACTTTCGCACTGTGCATTGACTCTAAAACGATGGTTTTTTTCTATTTCGCTAGTTCGAAATTATTTTCATCGTCATCACACAAAATAATGAATTCTTTTACATTTTGAGGAGACTCTGTTTGGTCATGAGTAGTTTTTTATTTGAAAATTTCGTGATCGATGACTGTTCTTTTTCAACCTTTTTATTATTATTATTTTTTGTTAACAAATTCAAAATACGCCTATTAAAAAATAACAACATTTTGCTTAACGCCGTTAAAGTTAAATCTGATGAAACGAGTACCGCGTAAACCGGAAGATGGGTGTATTTAGGCATTCTGATTTCTCAATGATTTTCATTTCTCGAGAAATAAGAATTCTTGATTTCGCTACTGAAATTTCTCGAGAATTTTCAAGAAATTTTGATCTATGAAAAAATATCTTTTTTTTAATCATTAATAAGTCAAATTAAATATGTGTTTAGAAAAAATTTTGAAGCCTGTCGACTGTTTTTTGCCCTTTTAATTTACTTTTATTATATTGAAATGATCATATATGTATGTTAATATAAAAATATTTTCATAAATACAATTTTTTTAACCGAATAAATTGACTAAATAAATATAATGTCCAGATACACAGAATAAACTTTTATGTATAATATATTCCTTTATTTATTATCAATATCATAATTGTATTATTGTATAAAAATGTATAAAATAAAATATCGTAGTGATATATAGGTACATATAACATTGTTTGAACACTGTGTGTTTTGTTTCTCAAGATGTTTATCTATTTTAAATGTCGTTAGCTAATTTTGTTCATCAACTAACTAATTTTTATATTTTCAATTTAAAAAATATGTAGTTTTTTTTAATCGATCATAAATCAATGCTTCTTACACATCAGAATAATAAAAAAAAATATTTTTGTGCGAATATCTTAAGAAAAATTTTTCAAAGATATAATAAGTATAAAATAATAATAATTATAAGTATAATAATAAAAAAATTACTCTCGATTAAAAACTTCTCGAAGTGTGATTTCTCAATTTTGGCATTTTTCTCGAGAAATTCTCGGGAATTTTTTCTCGAGAAAATCGTAAAAATGTAAAATCGGAAGACCTAATCCTACCGATATATTAAAAGGTTCAACCTTTGTCCGGCTACATATTGACCACACCTTATACACCCGTGTATATAATAAAGTACGGTAGGGTCTGAGGTATGAGCGAAGTGCAATATAACCTGCGCGGACTTTTACTGCTTCATTTGGGGCCGACAATAAAGTGCATTAGGAGGACGAACCTCGGGCAAACATTGGCCACCCCTGGCCCTTTTCGGCGGGCAAAGTCACCCCGCGTTGCACTTCCGCCCCAACCAATTTTGGCGGGCGCATTAATCAAAATATCCACGCGTGTGTAGACACGCGAATATATATCAAATTGAATTATTCGCTAGTTGAAATTTATTGTGTATTTAGCGGTGTTGCTCCTCTCGGCTTTTCGAAACAGACGCGTTTTAATTTGTTTCGATTGATGCGCGTTATTCGCACCGGCCTGCTAACGATCGCACCAAACCGAATTTCCCATAAAAACGTTCGATTGATTAATTAAATTCTGGATGTGTTCGTGTTTTTCGGTGCTCTCGTTTTTTTTTCGAAAAAAATACCTATACGACCCCCTCTATATCTATGACCCGATTTTTGATACGCCACTTTCTATTTTTAGACTGCGAATGTTAAATGAATATTTATCAGTGTTGATTATGTTATGTGAAACATTCGGAAAAGGTTCAATATTAATATTCGAACATCTTCAATAAATATTATATTGACGCGTGGATGAATATTTTAATATGAAATTAACTATATTTAGAACACGTTTGATCTTAAACGAATTGAATTTGAATGAATTTGAATTACGAATAAATTATTTCTTTGATACAATTATTTGATGAGGAATCAATGTTTTGTGAATTATAAACTGATATTATATAATCGAATACTAAGAAGTTGTCGAAATTATTAAAGCAAAAACTTCTTTCATCAAAATTAGTTTTTCTAACTTTTCTTTCACACGATGATGATAATTTTCGTTGTTTACATAAAAATATATATTATTATTAATGTTTTTAATTACTGTAATGACATTTAATTAAAGTTTGCTAAAACAAAACAAACCACCGAGCGTGTTCGAACGTTTTGCGAACGACAAAAGGCTAATAAGCCACATAAAAATTTATAGCATCACTGTTTCATTTCGAACATGCGAGAATGCTGCGCAATTTTTCATATATAAAAATATACGATGTATTTGAAGAACTATTTATTCATAAAACATAAATAATACAAGAAATATATTATATTCGCAAATGTGGCGTTGAATTTTCTTTGAGACGCTCGAAACTACCGTTTTTTTTAAATTTTCGAAAAAAGATTAGTACACCAGACTCAGAGACGAAAATCAATATACCCTCGGTGACCTTTTAAGATGCAAAAGGCGTGCAGCGACAAAAATTTTATGTAGCGAAACGCTCCGAAGACAGACCAACCCTCTATCGCACATCCACTCACGCGAAAGCACATAAAGCGGCCCCGCAAAAAATAAACAAATTAAACGAATACGTCCACCGAAACACAGAATATATACGGAGGATAAGTTTCGAAATCAATCAGACCCGATTGAAAAATCCAGGGGTGCCCCAATCACGGACGGCGAGCAAATAAAAAAAGTCACGTCCTCTTCCCGTCCGTGAGTTTGATGGGTTCGCCGGGTCAGAGGATCGTCCTCCCCGTTTTCAGGACCTTTTGTGTGTGTGTGTCGTGGCCAATAAACATTCAACTCACCCTATGTGCTTATATGTAAGTATATATACGTATGTGGAGGCTGTTCGGCATCTTCTGACCGACCGAACAATGGGTCTATTCGGGCTAGGGGTTGGGCCACTAGTGATCCATTTATTTGATTTCGTTTAGCGCTAATTAACTAATAGGCGGTACTAATTCACATTACGATATCTGTTTGATAATTATTTTGCGAAAGCTTTATGTTTGATTGGTTGAGGCTAATGCGGCGTCAAATGTGTGAGGGTAGTGATGCGAAAGCTTTGAAAATTCTACTTTGTAATTGATGATGGGCAACAAAAATCTAGTATAATAATTTGAAATTTAATATAACGGATTTACAACTGTGCTCTTCATATTTGAAGAAAAGCAATATCTTTCACCGTCTGACGTCACACGTCTTATTTCTTTCTAATACTCCGATTGCAATTTCATTATAGCAAAAGTATTTTCGGATTGAAAACATCTTATCCCTCAACAGTATAAATTTAATATAAATTATAGGTTTTTTGAGTACTTACTGAATTGAGGTTATTAGAAAATCGATTAAAAAGTTAAACTATAAGTTTGTATAGAAAAACATTTCTATTAGCCTAAATACTTTTTTTTGTCTATTCTATTAACCGAGTAGCGGCAAAAAATCCTTAATCGATTTTTATTTAGAGGAGCTTGAACGGTAATTAAACCGTCCGACACTATATTAACGAGGTTAGTTAATTGCTTTTTCATCCCTGTGGCGTCTGTGCACGGCGAAAATTGGCGCCAGAAGTGTTGTTTCCTCAGAATTTCGAAATTTGATTGGTTCGGCTTAATCGCCTGACAAACGCAGAACAAAGTTGAGAGTATCGAAAGTCACAGATTGCATCCCTCGGGAAATGAATGGGGTGGTCGCTTCTTTTCTCTATGTCGAAGGGATCTTCCAGATGCATTTTCGATAACTTATGCACCAGTCATCCTCCTCCCTTTCGATCTCGAACCACTAATGCTCAAGTGGATGAATGAAAAGGCAATTCGATTTTACGGAAACGCCAACGGTGGCACCTTCAATCTAAATTTGCAAGCGCTTCGAACGAAATTAAAGTTTAATTTTAATTGGAGTGCGCTCGAAAGATCTCAAAAAATGACACTTCAAAAGAAGATACATCGTTTCGTCACGATCTTGTTCAAAGAGCTGCATTTTTAAATTATCAAAAAAAAAATTGCGGCACCCTCGTATGTTGAAAGGAAGTATTTTTTTATCAATAAAATGCGAAGTTTTCATGATTTTAATGAACAACATTGTTTCGGGAAATTTTATATCGAACTTGCGTTTATTTTTGTTTTGATCTCGGAACGAAGTTTCGCCAATAAACTTTATTCGCGAATATTGCTCGAAGGAAACGAATTTCAATGAATAGTGAGGTCGAATAATATAATAAGTTTTAAACACGAACGCCCTCGAATAGTTAAACCGAGTTCGAACACCGTTCGCTCGGTTATGTATAATAATAAGTGCCTTGATGGCGATTTAATTTCCACCTTCGAGTTCTCGCTGCTAAAGGCGCAAACGTAATTCAATTTAGATATAAATCTTAAGATCGCGAGCGCGCGTACTAAGAAGACGTCACTTAATAAAATTATGCTACACAGGTATAAATTTCGAATCGTATAATTGAATTTCTCCGAGTAAAGCCACTCGAAAACTAAATAGGATTAGTGCTTTGGAACTACGCCCTAGATTTTTCATAAGTTATCACAAATTCCGAAGCCAGCCTTCAATCTGAGATCCTCGCACGGATTTGCCTAATCTTATTAAAGAGAAATTAGCGCCGGCAAGTTTTATCCGTATATTTGATCCGATCGTAAAATTGCTAGTTGATGATGTGATAGAAAATCGACTAATGCCATACATACGAAAACACGAGCGCATAATAGAAGTGTTATAATAAATCATATTATTTTGGCGTTAACCCACTTACGACTCGCGATATCGGGCGAGATAAAAACACATTAGTCATTTGTGCGTTTTTCTCGCTTTTCCCCTAGAAAGGCAGAAACACAATAATATCAAGGATTTTCCTGTCGAAACTCCGACGTGTTCTATATTGTATACACAAGAGGGTTGTTCGATAAATCGAAATGCTTTTTTTTTCTCGCTATAAATTAAATTTATGTTACTAGCAATGGAAACGACAAAAAAAATCGATTTTGTGTTACATACACTTATGTTATAAAAATATATATAATAGGTATCTTATAATTATCTTTGAGAAACATCCGCTAATAGTTTATTTAATCTGAATATATTGTGGTCTATAAATGGATGTGAATGCATGCAGTCGATCTAAAACCATTTTGTTTTTAGTATTGAAACTTTTTGAGAATATATTTTTTCCTTATCACTGCTGTAATGGGCACTTATGATAAGAAAAAATGTCTGAACATCCGATTTCATCAGATAGTTTATGTCCTGAAGTGAAAGTTGTGATAAACAAACCTTTTATGACACCATCGAAAGTTTGGACATTTAAATCGATGATAAAGAGAAAATAAATTTTATTAAACGATCTCGCAATCAGATCAATATAATACGATTTCTCAATTTCGATACACAGAACTAAAGCGGACAATAAAATAAAAGCTTGAAAAAATATTGATATTGTTGAAATATTATATACAGTACGAGTGTCCCAAAAACATGTATACTCGCTTTGAATGATTATAACTTTGATATTTATTGAGATACGATTAATTTTAAAACTGTAAATTAAAGAAGAGAGATGTAAAATAGGACAATTATTAAAAAAATTAAATTGATAAGAGTTCTGGATCAAAAATCGGTTAGAAGGTGGAGCGATGAAAATTCAAACAACACAAATTACGTAGTTCAAAATTCAAGTACATTTTCTTTTAATAAAAATTAAAAGCAAAATCTTTCAACTTGTAAACTATTGCTATTTTTATGTTACAAACTTTATTTACGATTGGTTTTCATGAAAAAAAAATCTATAAGCATGAAATTAAGAAAATCCTTGAATTTTATATGATACCTCTAATTTAAGTCCAAATTTTCATCATAAAATAAATAAGAATCGGTTTTTCTAACATAATGGAATCAGAAGAGCTTGTTGATTTGTTTATAATAATTTTTTTTTATAGTCCAATACATATATTTTCATGTCATTTAGTGCTCAATCATAGAATTTTTACGTCACAAACTCTTCACCGAATAAATGTCTATAAAATTACGCGTCGGTTCACGGAGCACTGTTTTTTTTTCTTTAGCTTGTAAAAATTCACAGTCTTCGTTGTTGTTTACAGACTATCTTAAAAAGAATTATTTATTTTAAAATTGTCTCACACTTGAATAATAACAATAAGTTTCATATGTACATTTATTTTAAATGTTTTGTACTTATCTGAAATTCTCATAGTTTCAATAACATTTTGTTACACATTTCTTTATTTAAAATTTTATTCTGATATAAACCTTGATTTCAAGCAAGTGTTGGTTAAAAATAATAACAATCGTAAAAGTTATAAATTTCTAGTTCAGGAAATCTCAAGCGTTATTAATTTTCATTGAGCTTTATATACTACGATTTAATGCTGCAGCATTATAATGCTGCGTAACGTTAAAATCTGCCTGCAAACTAACATTCACTTTATTTACTACGATTTAAGGCTCGTTATAATGCTGCGTTTTAAATACTGCTCAAATCCAAAAATTTTCATAAACGCACATTCACGGATTTAAATATGAACGTTAAATCGTTTTTCATAAAGCATAATATCGCATAACACTTGTTTGTAACTTTTGGGATTTCCTGAATTGGAAACCACCTACAACATACACATTTTATCGGGACACCGTATATTCGGATCGACCACAATAGCACAAATGGGCGAGAAAATAAAATCAGGAACGCGTGTTATATGCGAATACCCGACACACTATATTATGACAGATACGTATGTACGAGGGAAGTACAACGTGCCGTATTGATTCTCGCGACGATAATATTTATCGGGGATGTCGCCGGGATGTCCCGCCACATCCCACACTCCATTTTCCCCATCCGAGATGGAAGATGGAGGCTGTGGCGGCCTCGGGAACGCAAACATGTTTGGTGTCGGCGACACGTAATGAACCCCCCATTAGGACGTTTGTTTGCCCGGGCAACGTTTAAGGATTACGCCCTTCCGAGCACAATATTAATCGACGATCGGCTCCTACCTTGCTCATGCTAATTTCGTTTCGATCCGCCTCTTTATCGCGAGGGTATTCCGAAATGAGTTGTTACTATCCGAGTTGGTTTTCGGACGAACGTCGTTAATGGTTAGAACTATGACGCATCTTGGAAGATTTCTGCGAAAATGTATGACGCACGGTTGTTAGGGTCGCCGATAGTGGTGGGAGGAAAATGCAGTTTGTGTGTAATGTGAAAATCTTGTGGTCAGTAAATGTTAGGTCAATGCAAAAGTTTCATTGTGTTTTTATTTATCAAATATCGTATTTTGATATCAACCCGATATTTTGATATCGTTTCTCTGATATTTTGATGTGGATTAGCATTAATTATGATCGTCATCAGTCTTAAAAAGACCACCGGGACAATGGTTTATTAGTTAATGAAAAATCCCCAGATCTGAATTTTGAAAACCACAATTAAGTGATTCTAACTTTAATTATATCTCTACTGTATACATCACGGGTATTTTTGATTGACGCATTAGCATTTTATAAAATTTATACAGTGAAAAATTCTATAAATGCACTTAATTTTTAGACATTTCAAAAATTTCTAAGGGATGTTTATCGTTCACTGGCTACGCCAAAAATTAAAAGATACAGAAAAAATATTGTATCTTCCATGTAATAAAATTGTTTGAATACAGATATTATTCATTGGTTTGGGAAAAGGAGAAAAATATTTGACCATTGAAAAAATCCGATAAAAGCGTTGACCTTATTATACATATGTGACCATGCACTAATAATTATTACTATCATCAACTATAGTAGTAACTATGATGATAAAACTCTCAAGCTCAGTAAATAAATAAGATCATGTACTAATAATTGATGAAACACTCACACATGATACTATATCGACAAAAACATCTATTTTTTTTATTTACACCATTGTAAAATTAGAGGTTTTCGATTCGAAAACATCGTGTGTTCGAACACAAACGGAAAAAATAAATCGATTCGACCCGCAAACAAAAATCCGAATGGGCAGCTACAAAAGCACTTTGGCGCTGCATTTCGGAAAGCTCCCGCATTGAAATTCATCTCATGCAAAATGTGCATAAGAGCGTATGCCAAAATAAAGTGCTCAGAAATTATAACGCGTATTAAGATTAATGCATCGCTACCAGTTTAGCTAGGGTCTTCCTGAGGGATCAGCGACCCTGGATGAGGAGCAGACACCCTCGGAGGGTGGACGATCGTCCTCGCCGATTTATAAACGCGTACTATACGCACTTATTATACATATTATATTGTATTATATTAGAGAACACCCACCGACGCACGGACGCGTAAAATACACGAGACCGTCGACATAATGGAAGAGATGTGTACGCGGATTAAAAAGTAACGCCTCCAATAATTGGTCGGCGCATAATTTAACCTCTTCCCTCCTACGAGTTTGCACTCGATTTATGAATAATTCACCGGGGGACTGCATCGCTTTTCACCAATTAAAACCTCCTCCTCGATGCCTCAGTTGCTAAGCGAAATATCTTTGCTAAAAGTTTAGCGTTAGATTAAATATTTAGCAAGAATTCGAACGAGTTATATAAACATGTACGGATTGATTCGTCCACATATGAAATACCTAGTTCGTTTCAGTTGGGATCAATTAATGAACTCGTTAATAAATCGTACTTTATATGAGTAATGTATACAGTCATCGTTTATTATCGTTGGTTATATTTTATATAGTGATATTGCGACATGCATTAATCAGAACTATTTGTTTTTTCATACACACACGAGGAATATATCGTGTTAAATGAACTAGATTAATTACTGACCCACTGAAACAAAAACAAAACGTGTACACATATAAAATTTTGCTGATTGCGAATTAATATATTATATATAATTTTATATTTCGCTGAATTTTGGTTTTTATTGTTTCCGGTAGCTTAAATTAAACATTGGAAAAGTTTAGAACTCATAAATGTGTACTGTTTTTAATTATCAAAAAAAATATCGAACGAAAACAAAGTTTGCGCAAACTGTCAAATACCTTTTCCCCGATACGATCGAATTCAAATGAAAAAAAAACTTTCTTGTTAATGGAAAATTTCAAAATTAAACCTTATTCGGTTTTGTGCGATCTTTTCTATGGATGATTTTGTCCAAAAAATAAATGGTACAAATAGTCGGCACCCCTGATTTACAATAAAGCCTGGAATCGAACTTTTCTTTACTTTTTTCGTCGACGACGTGAATTAGTAGCGTACGATGTGGAATTCTGGAAAGAGTCAAAGAAACTGAGTCTGGTACCAAGAAAAGGGGAAGAATGGGGTTGGGGTGACGCGTAAAATGTACGTGACTATCTCCTGCACCCTGTCCCTTTTGCTCTCCCCCTTTATGTCTGTTTGCCGTCCCTGTCCCTCTAATTAATTTCGGGTGCGAGGCTTTTGTTTTCGACCGCGGCTTTCTGCGATATTGCGAAAGATTGAAATTTGACTTTAATAGGTCGGAGCCGTGCTATGAAAGTTTCGACTTTACCAACAATTATGTATTGAAATTAAAATAATTTGCCAATAACGAACGTATCTCAGAAACGACTTTACTCACTTCTACTCGCACAAAGACAAAATTTATGTTTTAACAACACAATCGGATATTCAAATATTATAATTATTATATTCGCGAAAAGTGAAGTTTTCAAATTAATTATTCTCTTTATTTTCCGTGTCGTTGTCGCAGTGCTGCTTTTGTGCTTCATATTGGATGCACAAAGAATTTTCATTTAATGATCAGTGAATTTGATACATTAATTCGCCACTAATAAAAGCATACTAACTTGACGTTGAGAATCCTATTCGAGCAATCATTTTTAATTGTCATCAATTGAAATGCGATTTGCACAATCGTGGCGCCGAAATACGACTGACCATTAGTGAAGGATGAAAAATCGTAATATTTGATTTAGAACTCGTTTGAAGTTTTTCTTAAATACAATAATTTCGAAAATGTTTACACTTGTGTGCCTAATATTGCATAATCTTAATGACGTTGAAAAATTCAATAATCTGTCGATAACTATTTTCGTTCATGAAAATATCGTTTCGAAATAACGGAATTTAATTTTTTTCTAAAAACAAAAACTTCGATACCAAATATTCGATTCATTCACTTGCTTATTTGCGTCAAAGAAACTTTAATTAATTTTTCAAAAGTTTCAACTACACGTCCATCCAAAATAAACTGACTTGAAAGTACTCCGCTTTTATACACTCCTCGTTATCCATTTTCAAAAAAAATAAAAAGAAAACTATCACGTACAACGATGTACATTTCAAAAACATTCCATATAGTGCGAGAACGATATTTCAGTCGTCTCTATACCTCTGTTGCAAATTCAATTTCGTAGTTTGACTCTGCGTCGAAACTGTCATCGTCCAACAAAACGTCCACGTCAACGGCAATCCGCGACGATGATCGATGACAACCTTCATCCTCGACTATGTATATTTCAACTCCTAGAATCCATCATCCTTGCGTCGGTTCACATAAACTACTAGTAGTGCCTAATATAGCAATTTTGCCCGAGACCCATACGAGATTATGTATTGTGAGCAATATTCGCCACTATGGAGTGTAAATCACTTTCGTATATATTATATAAAAAATGTTGATCAAATTTTAGTTTATTGCGTTTACGTATTTAGCAATGGGAGTACGCGAAATGAATTATTTCGCACCTCTGGCACAGTTGCGCTGTAATGCAGTTTTATCCTGATAAATTGCCGTGCACCTTGAGCACCCTTCCGACCCTTTATCCTTCTAATCCAGCAGAACATTTTTTATCCACACATGTCTAAAAATCTCTCCGAGGACTCGTCATAAATCACACATACCTTTGTTCTCTTGCTCAATTGATACGGAAAAGCGGAAACGGTCGTTGATGAAAAACATTACACTCGCAAGTTTCCCCAAATGCCTTCACTATATTGATATATATTTTAAGTTACGTTACGAAATTTAAAAACGTCTGGTGGTGTATAGACGCATCATTTAATGTCTTCCATAAGTATTATACGTAAGACACGTCAACTATCATATTTGACAAAAGGTCGTTAAATGATGCACTTATGCTAGATGGCGTCAAAATATGTTGTTTTATTTCATTAACAAAGCAAGATTTTTTGCTTCGTTCATGGACGTAGCATAACATATACAATAAGTTCCTTTGTGAAACGGTATAAATATAACACAAGTCGCAGATTTTGCAATCGAATATCGGCACATTCGGTCACATTCGAATTCGCAGAAGAGTCGGATATACGGAGGCATAATTGGATTCTCACCGCCCAGGATCTCGCGGTTTGCGGCCGAAGATAAAGGGATGTTCGGTAGAAGACGACAACTTGCAAAACCAATTTATTCTCTTCATTGGCAGCAGTTACTCGAAGCAAAAACCACCAGCTGAGCGAGACAGTCGTCACTTGCGCTCGATAAATTCCCGCAAAACTGATACCCCAACATTCAATAGATGGAAATTGCCAATACGATATCTTTACTACAGCCGTACAATTTCAGAGGACAAAAAAATCTGAACGTTGTCTCGAATTGAATTTTCGATGCGACATAAATATAAATTCGATAAGATATTTTAATTTACAATTTCGCGTTTCGTCGTCGATATGTTTGTGCGTTAGTAAACGTCGGACCGAACCTAATTAAGTCACTTTGTGACGGCAATTATACATTTAGCGAATAGTTTAACAGTTGCGGGTATATTTGACATGGGTACTGTTAATTAAACGCTGGCCGCGGTCTCAGGCCAATTGAGTTCACGGATGTGCAAATTTGAAAAATTTCCAAATTTCATTCAGCACACGTAATTTAATATGATTGTATGATAAAATTTGATTCCAAGCGCCGATATGTAAATAATGCGATTTCAAATATAATTATAATACTAAATATAGGAAACAATTTGTAGGAAATCTTACAATATGTGATGGCGTAACGCGCCATCAATCCGACAAAATTAATCGTTTGCAATATTTCGTAGTCGGATTAGTAAGAGATCTGTCGTTTTCGCTAAAAGGTGACGCAAAACGAGAAAATCGCCAGATTAATACCCGCTTTTCGCAATAATGGAACAAACGGATTAACGGACAATGTATCAGTTTGTGAACGAAAAATGCATTAGATTTTACACAATGATATCTTTACACCGAGTTTTCGCTTCGCAAAATCTATGGATTGATCAATATATTCGCAGTTTCTTCGTTGTGGAGAAAGCTATTATTTTCCATTGTTGGTTGCGATAACACTGATAGTATCTCGCGTTATTATAGATAGGGAGAATGGAAAGTAATGCCTTCCGAAGGGGCACCTCCCATAATAAGAAAGACAAGCTGTCGTGACATCAATAGGCGAGTAACAACATAACGACACACCATACATAATCACTATATAAGTATTAGATGTGAGAATGAAAATGAAAGAAAACATCTCACCGTACCGAAAAATATAATACCTAATATTATACATACAGTTTATTTTCTGGGTATTGTAATAGAGTAGTGAGACTTTGTGCCAGAAAACAAGATCAATACTAATATACTTTTTCGTTGAATTATGAATTTTTAGAAAATTTTACTTATTTTAATAACAAGTTCATTATAAGTAACTAGACTAAAGCGATTTTAATAACCATCAATTACGAAAACTGTGCATCGCTCAAAATAAAGATAAAAAAGAAAATGCACATTTGAAGATGTGAAAAACGTTAAATTTTTCTATGTATGTTCGGAATAGTCTGCATTTCCATGTGGTAAGCGGAATGAAATAGTTTAACGACGCTCTCCGTAATACCAGTGGAAACATCGAAATGCATATCGCATTTTGCCATACGGAGCACGTTTTATAATAAATACGTGTTTTTTACACGAAAGGCATTCGCGAATTTATACAGTCTACGAACGCCGGGAATGCAGTTTGCCGCTGCTCAATTGCACAGTCGCTTCGTGTGATTAATGCCGAACGTTTGTCGAATTTACCGAATTGAAAATGTAAATACAAGACAAATATCCATTTGTTCGAGCGAGACTGAAAATACGTTTTTTATGACACAGTCAATTTTGAACCCTTTCATATCAATTATTTACCTTCTGATGATAAATTCCGGCGGAAGAACAAAGGGCCGATCTGTCAAGAAGTAGACATATCGATCGGCAACAGTTTGCCCATTAGATTGCAAGATATATTTTATTGTCGCACGCTTAAGTGCACTATTCTGGCCGAGAAGGGGGTACGAAACGAGGATGACTTAATTGACCAAGAATCCATATAAAACTCGGGCCAGCGTTTCCAGATCTGTTTCCAAAATAATTTCTGAATATAAACGGTTAATTATCTCGGCTTCGGAACGTCGTCCGTTTGCTTTTCGTGATAAATCGAATCGTGATTCACGTAACGTGAACGCGAGAAATGCACGAAGTTGTCGTGTCGCTATTAACAATGGACAAATTAGTTTCTATAATGGTGAATAGATTGTTTATTTATCGAACGTCAATGGCTTCTGTTGAAAAACGGAAAATAAAATAATACTTCTATTGATAAGACAACGCGTGATATTTTGACCTTTTGTCGACTAGCTTTATTCATAACACACAATTTATGAATAAACAGGCTCGTTTTGTGAAATTTTCATTGAAAATTTAATGCAATTATATTTTACGATTGGGTAATCCCAGCTTTGCGCTAAATCGAATAAGTTCAATGTTAATGTAAGAATGATAAAATTCAAATCTATTCATCGAAAATATAAAACGGTAATTGATTGTTATGTTAAGCGCGACAGCAACATCATTTGATAGTTCTTGCTTTTCCTTCCCCCATTTTATCCTCATCCGAATATTGTCTCTATAATCAGGGTTGTACCAGTCGTAGCATTTTAAGCGGAATCAGAGTCGGAAAAAATCAACCGATTCTTTTTTTATTATTTTCTTTATTGTTATAAAGAAAACCGATTTTTTTTCTTCGGCCTTGTACGGATTGTCAAAACAAAACATCTGTTATATTTCATTAACATATTCATAGTCTTATCTTAATTCTTTAATTATTTTTTTACACTGTTTTTCACGATAAAAAAAATATTATTATGCCATAATGCTAATATCAAGAGCAGGTCTATGTATTATAATACAATTATTGTCATTAAATAAAAAATTTCCATGTTTTTTGACATGGCGAAATTTCTCCACATTAAACATTTTTTATAAAGTATATTTGGATGGAAATTCCATTCGAATATACCGATGGAACCTATCTTCAACATACCATACCACCATACATTTTTCTAACCCAACTTAACCTAATCTAATCTAACCTAAACAAACCTAACCCATGGGTCCTTTAGGTGTTAAGTAATTATTCTAACCCAACCTAACCTAACCTAACCCATCCTAACCCAACCTAAAAGATGCAGTTCAGCTAAACCCAAAGTGGCACCCATTTTTTTAACACGGTAGTCTCTGGGATGAATCCCCCGCGTACAAAGAGGATCGAGTATATGTATGCCATATTAATTGCAGACGTTTAGCAAACTAGCACCGAATGCCATAAATTTCAAAAGCCGACCAGAAAAGCATAATTTTCTCATGAATCAAAAGACGCACAAAAAGAAAGGCCATCATCCGGGTGCATTTGAAGAGCGCTGATCGCCAAGTTCGTGGGGGATGCGAATAAATGTTGGCGTTGGCCAGCAGACGCCAAGACCGGTGACCGCGGAGGCGCCGTCGGGACGCGCCAGCGGTCGCCATGGCAACCCCCATCCCCTGGATCCCGTTTCCCAAATTTTCCCTTGTATATTTGTCGCGTATGCGCGTCGCGGGTGCAATAAAATCGAGAATTTCCGCCGCGTGAAAAATTGGTGTTCGTGCGCTGATTTTTTGGAGGTTACACTTGTTTTGCATTTCTGCGTTTGTTCGATAAAGATTTTGATGTTATGGAATGGTGTCGCGCAACCACTGTGCTGAGAGATGATGCTGGGTATAATGTGGCGTTTTTCTGCAATGTAATAAAAATTTCAAATTATATAAAATTAATTTCTACACCCAATTCTCTTTTTAGACGGTTCCGAAATAACAGGGTTCAAGGAAGACGAATAGATCATTTTTCAAGCTTTTTATTAACTTATTTCACTTTAACACTATATAAAAATAACAAAAAAAAAACATGTAGTATACCATAATGGTAAATAATAATTTTGTTTAGTTTTGAATGATGTGGAATAATTATAAAAAAAAACGTTAACTTTTTTTTGGGGAAATTTTTTTATAGTTCGAATAATTTTAGTCATAAAATTTTTTTTTTGAAAATTTAAAATTATGGAATAAAAAATAAGTTTCGGCCTGCTTCCCCCCATTGGAAAAATCCCAAAGAACGTCCCCGATGGACACAATTTTTATATATTTTTGTGGAGCATTCTATTTTAAGTTCTTAGAAATATGGTTACCTTGAGGTGTGCCACAAATTTTGGAGATATCGTTATTGTACCGCAGAAAAAAATAAATTTCGGACCACTGTTATGGTACAAATTGATTTTCACCAATTGTTGAAGTTAAGTGCTAAGTAGCACGGTCTACAGATCGATGTACGTCTGAGTTTTTTTGGTAAAGTATAGTTTTCAGTGCTCAAACTTCGTGTAAGTTGGCATCCCCTTGTCATTGGGAAATGGGAATATGCGATAAGGAAAAATGCATGAACTTCCGATGACATATGGAAAAGGTTTTTTATATCATTGAACATTGCATAGCAGGATTTTTTCAGTTATGTAAAAAAAATATATGTACTTCTCTAATAGTAGGTCGCAATTTTGAATTTTTCCGTTATATGAAAAGTTTCGAAATTGCCTTTTATATAAAGAAAAATACTTTGTTTAATTTTTCTTTACGTCATACTTAAATTCTTATGTTAATTGTGAATATTTCAACTAATCGAATCATATATTTTATTGTATATATGATTATATTGTAACATCTACATAAGCGAAAAAGAACACATACATACTATATAAGAACATAAAAAATATCTTCAATAACCAATAGCGATTTTTCGAGTTGGTGAACATCGTTCAAAGGGAAAATCTGCAGCGACAAAAAACAGCACGAGAGCAGAGACATTTATTAAATATCATAACTGTATTGGGTGGAACACACGAATCCAACTCTAAATAATTAATATTGACAAATTTCGTAATATTATTATATTTCATTAGAAAACCCAAAGAACACCACCTGGAAATTATTACAACGAACCATTACGGGGTGCACGTATTTAAAAAAAGAAAGAAAACGAGTCGGTAATAAAGAGCCACAATGTGTTTTAATAAACGAAATTGAAGTAATCTCGTTGGCTTTTTATAGGTTCTATAATATGGAAGCGCTTTATGGAGCACCCAATACAAGAAGGCAAGGGACGAAGGTTTATATGTGGGCATATTCGCAGTAAAAATACGGGAAACTCTATACATATGTGAGTGCGTCCGTTTCGATGAGAATAACGCGAATTTAGCCAAACGTGACCGAAACTCCGTGATCTTCCCCCGAAATTATATCGTCCAATAAAAGTTACCCCCTGTCGCGGAGTTCTTTGTAAACAGATAAGGTTTCGCGTTGTATTATGTATCGTCCATATTGTATTGAGACGGACAAAGGGCAGACGTCTTGCGCGGATGACATTATATTATATTGTATATTATACTATGAAAGCGGACTATTATCATCGAGCTGAAACAATGACACGTTTATCCATTTTAACCTGGTTTAAATACGTTATTTTGAACTAATCTCTCTTTGGCACGTTCACGTTCAAATGTTAATTCAATTTCATAAATTAGTTTTCGAGTATTTAGCATATTTTGGAATATGAAACTGTCGACGAATTAATATCGCTGAACTGTTGTTTTCCATTGATTGGTAAGGTCAAACGATAAGTGTTGAATCATCGATTCTTTTGAAAAAATAATTAATTCAAATCTTTCCTCTATGGCTCCATTGTGCATGGTAGAGAACAAAAATAAAACTTCCATTGAGCTCGGGTTATATTATTTATTACACACGATACATACTGTAAAAACATTTCATCACTTATCAAAACATGCAATTATTACCCCATCACTTGATTCAAAAGTGTGGGTTCTTCCGTTATTTTACTGATGGACAGAGAATAAAAAGCTTGAAAAAACGACAAAATAGATTTTTTGTAATCATGCAAATTTTATTCTATAAATCTATATAGTATCAAGTAGTGTAATATTTATATTTACAAATTTATTGTATGATAATTACAACGTCGTAAATGTGAATATGAGAAGTTGAATTAGAGACATCTGTGTAAAACCAAACAATAATAAAAATCAATTCAAGTTTAATAATTATGTATTTTTTTATAATCAATATTCACGATGCCATATAAAAAAAAATTATTAAGTTAATCGTATTAAAAATTCACAATTTGAACGTCATAAATGGCGAAACTAGTACACCGGTTTTTTGAACATATCTAGTGCAAGCGATGTGGCGTCCCGAAAATTCCATTTGCTTTTGTACAAACACCTGAAAGTAAAATATTAAATTGTTGAACAGTGTCGAAAATTACATCGAAACAAATCAAACATACTCTTCGGCTACAGCACGAGGCATCTTAGTCAATTTCATGAACATGTTGATCATTTCATTTTTAACATGCGTCGAAAGTTGTTCTGATGGAGTTAAATCTATCGTATTTTTATTATTCTGAAAAATGAAAATTTTGTGAAACGTTACAAAAATCAAAATCATTGTCTTATTATAACTCTCGACATTGATCATTTTAAATTTAATATTATCATCATAACTCGGCAATGTTTACATATCTAATTATTACACTAGGCGGTCACATTTACATTTATTGAGAACTCTATATTTAATTTTATCTAATTGTAAGCAATCGCGAGGATCATGCTTTCTGAGGGGCATACAGAATGCCGAGTCACGTATATATTATATGTACATCGAGTATTGGGTATTTTAAGGCATTTTAATGTAAATTATGGATTGAATAATTAAATTAATTATAGAGTTATCGTGAAAATTATGAACAAGTAATTTTTTATTACACCTTTTAGTACAGGCAGGGCTTTGAACCGGAACTGAACCGGAATCGAAAACCGCTAAAAACCGGAATTGAACCGGAAAAACATTGGTTTATGTTCAGCAAAAAATATTCGAATATTTAATTATCCGAATATTCGAATATTTTTGAAGTGTTGTCTTTTTTTTTAGAAAATATTTTTTTTTGGGAGTCAGTTTTTTTGCAGTTGGAGTTGAACCGAAAACCGGAACCGAACGTAAATATATTTTTTTGTTGAAACGTGAACGAAAACCGGAACAAAAAATACGGTTCGAAGCCCCGAGTACTAAGGAAAGATACGTTGTTTAGAATTATTGGTATTAGCGAACGCGCTCAATGCGTATTCGCGAACACGAATAATGGCGGTAACAGCTAGCGGTGTAGTACAGCAGATAGCGTGCCGCAGCACATCTCAATGTTGCCTCATGGCTAAAATTTCACATCCCCCCCTATTGCGCATTACAACGCGATTGCACCGCGGCTATATAACTATCAACTCTATTTTGTACATTTCAATCTTGTATACGCTAACGACATTTTCACCAAAACATTCATCGCCAAAGATCAAAAGCACCAACGTCCATTGAAATTCGAAGGCGACAACTGGTGCGAACATAACGTAACATAGAGCAACCTTTCGGCCACGACGGTCGACGAAAGCGAGGGGGGTCTGTAGAGCGGCGCTGTCACGTCCTCGCGTCGTTCCAACGCGCAACAAAAACCCCGCAACTCTGAGGGTAACATGAAAGCGGGACGCAAGAAGCTGAACTCGCGGCCGCCCTCCGACCCTCTGCTGGTGCCGAGGGTCAAGAGGTACCTCGCGGACAACGTCGACAAGACGTACGTGGACGTGACGCTGATGGCGCGCGACCTCCGCGAGCGGTACCGCGACTACGCCTCCAAGCCGGAGCACGGCTTCTACCAGAGCGTGGAGGCCGCCTACACCGTGGTGCTGCACAGCTACGGCCTCGACGAAGCCTTCTCCCCGGAGTCGGACGACTCGGACGACCTCGAACTGTTGGACGACGACGGCGACAACAACGACAACGACCACATGGGGCAGATGTACCGCAACAAGAAGAGGCCCGCGCCTCAGGTGCCTCATCCTGCCGAGGAGAGGGACGAGCTCATAGATATAAGCAGCGATGATGGTTCGGACGCTCCTCCTCCTGAGCCCAAAACTTCCAAAATCAACGAGCAACTAGAGTCTCGTTTGGCTTCCGTTTCCAATCCTCCCACAGCGAGAACGCCGACTCCCGAAGAACCGTCTTCGGAAGTCGACAGGCCCAAACGGAGGAAGATCGTCAGGAAATCTCAGGCCGGGAATATGCAAAAACCGACGAAGGTAGACGTCAACGTGGAGAGGAGCAAACATTTCTCTAAAGTAACGTTCGACGATATCGGCGGTGTCAATCATATAAAAGAGCAGATATGTGATCTGGTGTTGCACATGAGGCATCCCGAAGTATATGCCACCCTCGGCGTGAAAGCCCCGAGGGGAGCTCTCCTGCACGGGCCGCCCGGCTCCGGGAAGACTCTTCTCGCTCACGCCATCGCCGGCAGACTCGAACTGCCCATTTTGTCCATAGTCGCTACCGAGTTGGTCGGCGGCGTGTCCGGCGAATCGGAAAAGTTGATCAGGGACACGTTCGAAAGAGCTGCGTCTTTGGCTCCTTGTATATTGTTTTTGGACGAGATAGACTCGGTGTGCGGCAACAGAGTGAACGCTCAAAAAGATATGGAAAGACGAATGGTAGCACAGTTGCTCACGAGCATCGATAATTTGGAGGAGAAAAACGCTCAAGTGTTGTTGCTGGCGGCCACGAACAATCCCGACCTGCTGGATCCCGGGCTGCGGCGAGCCGGAAGACTAGAACAAGAGATTCCTCTCGGAATACCGACCGTCGACGCGAGAAAGGATATATTGAGGATTTTGTGTCGCAAATTGAACCTCGGGAAGATATCGATCTTGACATTCTTTCACAGTTGACACCGGGTTTCGTCGGAGCCGACTTGCAAGCTCTGGTGAACAAATCTTGCACCTTGGCGATAAAAAGAGTGTTCAAACATATCATGGAAAATCCCGATTCCGAAACCGTCGTTTCCTTGCCCGACAATGACATTCAAAACGTTATAATTGTAGAAAATGTAAACGGTACAGTGACCGCAAACGCAAATCCGACACCAGAAGTTCCCGAACCCGTCGTCAACTCGTTGCCAGTTTTGGACGTGATAGATCCGAAAGAACAAAATGGTAATTTAGATAAAGTAGAGGTACAAATAGACGAAAAAAAACAAATCTCGACGAAGAAATCATTCAAAACGAAAACACCGCAAATACTATCACACAAACCGTTACCCCAGAAATCGACGATTTACAAAAATACATTGACGACGCCCATCCGTTTACACCCGAACAATTATCGAATATGAAAATTGTGCAAGACGACATGATAAATGCCTTAAAAACTACTAAACCGTGCGCCATTAGAGAAGGTTTCGCGACAGTACCCGACGTTACGTGGGACGATGTAGGATCTCTCGCCGACGTTCGTCGAGATCTTCAATTGACTGTCTTGGCTCCCGTTAAATATCCCCAAGAGCTAGAATCTTTGGGTCTGACGATTCCGAGCGGTGTACTTTTGTGTGGGCCACCTGGTTGTGGAAAACGCTCATCGCTAAAGCTATAGCGAACGAAGCCGGTATAAATTTCATTTCGGTAAAAGGACCAGAACTTCTGAATATGTATGTGGGTGAAAGTGAACGTGCAGTAAGAACTTGTTTTCAAAGAGCCAAAAATTCTGCTCCGTGTGTTATATTTTTCGATGAATTCGATTCGTTATGTCCAAAGCGTTCTGGCAGCGATATCAACGGTGCGAGCCGCGTTGTAAATCAATTACTGACTGAAATGGACGGCGTCGAAGATAGAAAAGGAGTATTTGTCTTAGCTGCTACTAATAGACCTGATATAATAGATCCGGCAGTTTTGAGACCGGGAAGATTAGACAGAATAATCTTCGTCGGAATGCCTTTATTCCATGATAGAATAGATATTCTTAAGGCGATCACCAAAAAAGGCACCAAACCTCGTCTCAACGCTGACGTCGATTTAGAAGCAATCGCTAAAGCAACAGACGGATATACCGGAGCTGATCTTTCTGGATTAGTGCGCCAAGCCGCTACACAATCTTTAACTGACTTTGTGTTAGGTAATTTGCAAGACGAACCACTCTCGGTTTCGGCGAAGCATTTCCAATTGGCGTTAGCGAAATTGAAACCGTCTGTTTCTTCAAAAGAACAACAGCACTATGAAAAATTGCGTCTCAAGTATGTTTCGATCGGGGACGAAAAAAATGACGTAGAAATGGATACCACTGAATCTATGGACACTGTTTAATATGGAAAAGTTCTAAATCGAATAAGTAATGAAAAGAATAACAATTTTCGAATATCTAGTCTTGTGAATTTACATGATAATTATTTGTATGTTTCATGTTATATATCAACAGCGTAATTATGAAAGCCTTTTTGTTAGTTTTTTTGTGTTATAACTTGATGAATTTTCTTTTTGTGGTAAATTTAGTTTTTTTTTTCATTTATGTTTTATCTTTTATTGAATATCGCCACTACCAATTCATATACATTATATAAGACTATTGAATTTTTGATTTCATAATATTATTTTCTTTATGATTGAATGAGTTTATTAGACAAATTTGATGGATTATGATTTGACCAATGTTCATGTTTGCCGACTAACATAATTTTTCAAAGTACAATTAGTGAATCGCAATATATTTGATACTTGCCCAATACTTGTTGTTACACGAGTATTGTTATGCTAAATGTGGAATATATTTTTGTATAGCAAAATCACATTTTAAATCTGTTAGAATTTGAATTGTGCATTTGATTATACCTGATCAAAAAGTTTAATGTAATAAAAATAGTTTATAATCGATTGTTTTCATTATTTTTTAATAAAAATCACATCTTACCGATTCTGGTTGAAGATTTTGAGGTAATTCACTCGATTGAATGGATCTGAGACACAACATGTCGTTAGAAATTTTGTATTCGTTTTCTTCACGGATGATAACAAACGTTCGCATAAAACTGTAATTTTTTTTGTTTTGAAAGTTGGTTGTTAACAGAAAAATTCCTGATATGTTGACAATAAAGATCTCATCCTACAAAAGCAAAATTCTTTATAATAATTACAAACTTAAGATTCGCGTAAATTGTTTACACTCACCAAAAATGTTACAGTAACATCCACACAAAATGTTAAAGGAATATGTTCCGTCGGTGGAATCCAACACAAACAACCTATAATACTTCTAGGTCCTAAATATACATTTGAATTATTCGAAACAATCAAATTACGTGCTTTTTTATGAAATGTGGGATCTGAAAATATTTCACAAGTTTATTTTTATGTTTTATATTGTCTTATCACATTCCTGGGTCGTAAATGGTAACCAGTTTTCAAGCAATTGATGGAAAAAAATGCATTTTTAGAATACAAATTTATCATTGCACTTCTGTCGTCTGAATCAAACAATGTGTAATACACAGCCATAAATCTGTCAATTAATTGAGTGCTATCTCTGTCGACTGTATAGTTACGATATGTAAAAGGTAACATATATGAAATATTTTTATGGTCCTGAAAATTCAAATACGTTTTATATATGAAAAAATACATGGCCTAATCGGAGAAATCTACTAACCAATATTTTCACCGTTGGGAATATCAGTTTTACAGATGTTATATATTCCTTTCTGTCGAGATAGTTGTGACAAATTGGATTAAATTCAAGAACAAATTCTTTGATTGTCAAACCCCTAAATGGGACGAGTCCTTTAATATTTTCAATCTTATTTTTTGAAATATTTAACTTTTTAAGATTACTAAATATGACGGCCGCGTTGAAACCTTCGAAATCACTGAAAATGTTGCATTTTGAAAACAAATCATTACATGAAAAATTATCACATCTATTATACTTACTATATTGAATTAGAAGAAAGATTCAATTCTTCTATGGATTTCAGATCAATGAAATCTTTGATTTTTGATACTATCATTGTTTGGTTGCCTACATACCAAAGTGGCATATAAAATGTTTTTTGTAAAACTGCAAAAAAAACTCTTTATTGCATGAAACAGTACTTTTATTTTATGATTTAACGCATACATACATTTATCACCGACAAAATTGCTCAGATCGAGTGATTTTTTCGTTTTGTTATATCTTTTTTTAAGTGTTGCTTTTATCAAAGAAAAAACGTTTGACTTTTTGGTGTTGTTGGAAGTAATTTGTAACTTAAAGCCAAAATTCGATATCACGTCAGACGTACATTCATAATCTTGAGAGCGAAGTTTATTTAAAGCATCTTCACAATCGAACACGTGAAAACTATAAAATCCGTTGAATTCCTGTAAACATCTATCATTAGTATAAGAAAATAAAACTTGCTTATCAAAAAAATATACATTACAGTGTAGAGATGTGGCACTAATTGGTAAGGCTCTACGTTTTTTAGTATTGTGTCTAAAATTAAACGTTTCATGTCACAATCGGGAATTGTATTTGAAAATGCTTGTTCCTTAATGTTTAATTTAACCTGAAAAAATAAATATATTTTAATTTGGAAGCAGAATCAAATAATCTAAATCTCTTTAAAATGAAACAGAAATACTAACATTCACAGAATACCATTGGCACGAGTCGGGCGCATTTATATCTTCTTCGTCTGAGGAAATTTTTTCAAGGGAACTAGCAGAGTCAAATTTGGAGAAATATTTTAGATTACGATCTTTCGCAGTCTTTCTGTCGTTGTCATCGTCAAAATCACTGTCTGAAGAAATTGTAACCGTAAAACGATCATCAGATTCGAATTCATTACTGTTAAGATTGAATTCGTTGAAATTCTCTTTCTTCGCCATGATCAATGCAAATTTGATTTTGCAATATAATAGAAACTAGTAGATAATTTGTTTAACCGTCAATGAACATAATAAAATGACAGATCTTACAAGAATGACAGTTTTAGGTTACTTATGCTTTCGACGGTCATAAAAACGTTTGTGTCAATGTGGTACTGAAAACCGATTAATCCTTAGCTCGTTGTCTGACTTGTAAATAGTAAGAAATTTTGATTATAAAATTGTTTTTCTCATCAGTTGTAGGTTATAAAACTATATGTTGAGTAAAATTGAGTTTTAGCATCCCATATTTTCAGCTGAAGATATAATCGTCGTCGAAACCTGTCGTCTCTGCTATTTGGTTTATTATTGAGATTAGAAAATGTTACTGTTGAAAAGAACAAACCGAAAACGCAAAACCAATCAATGCTACAAACTCACTTTTGTATAAATGTAGAATTCTTATTTTGATATTGAAAAAAACGGTAAATGATGATCGTATTTTCAGCAGAACGAATCGAAACGGCAATTTTTTCAAATAACGCTGTCGATAACAATAACAAAAAGTAATTTTAGGGGCCACGTTGGAAGATGAGTTGCCAGCGGTGAGAGTGAAGTTGCGCAGTGGCAACACAAAGTACGCTTGACGTGCGCGGACGTGGCCGTGGTTTGTATCCGTGTGTACTACAGTCAAGAAAGTAGGCTCTCGCTTTCCGTCGGACGCGTCGCTCGTTCGCTGCTGTTCCGTTCTTTCATCGTTTTCTATACAACTCCCATCACAAAATGGACCAAATCGGCAGATTCCTCGAACCTGGCAAACAGTTCGCCAAAAACTCAATTAGATTGGTTAAGCGATGCACCAAACCCGACAGAAAAGGTATCCGTACATGTATTCTTTAAATATTTAATTAAAATTAAGGCTATTGAGCCTATCGTCGGTTAAATTGCTAATATTAACTAAACTTATCAGATATCCTTCTCGAGGGAAGATTATCCTTTTTATAAAAAGGGTCAAGTGTATCTTTCGGCATGAGGCGAAATTTTAACTATGTGTCCTCTCATGTTCTCATTATATTAACGGTAATTTTTTATTGTTTCAGAATTCCAAAAAATCGCTATCGCGACAGCGATCGGTTTCTGCATTATGGGATTCATCGGCTTCTTCGTAAAACTCATCCATATTCCTATCAATAACATTATTGTTGGATCATAGACTTATTATACCTATTCTTTATTATTTTTATCTTTCGTATTTTAATTCGAAATAATTAAATTATTGTGATTCAAATTATATTAATAAAGTAACTTTTTTACAAAACACCAATTTTTCAAGATACTTACGATTATCTAAACGTAAAATTTGTATTTATCCTTTCCTAGAATTTGTGGGATAGGTTTCGATAATCGCCTGTACTTTCCATTCTGATTGACCCTTTTTTTACTACAGACGAGCATAATCAGTAGTTCCAAATGTACCATGCAAATTATAAAGAATCAAATTTTATTATGTTTATGTTTAATTGTTGAAAATCTGATCTATTTCTTGATCAGCTATAGAAAAAATCTCTCATACTGTAAATAGGATTTAAATACTGAAAATATTTTCAGATGAACTAATAGAAATTTAAAAACATTCAATGAATCTGTGAAGGATGTATATAAATGAATCAAATAAAGTTATATACTAAATATTTATTATTACTTAAACTGTGCCTTTTACAACAATTTTGTCACAAAATTAATGCAGCCAAAACTGACAATACATCAAATATAACATCAACAAGTCAGAACTAAGAACTAACAAAATCAACATTCATTTCAGTTTTGACAAATCCCCAAAAACTCTAGTAAATATTTGCTCACACAATTGAATGAATCAAAATACATATAATTTGTGTGTACTAAATACATGCATATATAATATATACTGAATCACATGGAGAACATAAACATTCTTTATTACAATATTATGTGAAAGCACGAAAAAAGAAAAGGTTTGTAGAATAGTAAAAATAAAAATAATTCATCGTCAAAATTCTTCATTCCTAATAAAGTAAAAATATTTTCAAAGAAATAGAATGAAGCATAATGAAGTTTTTAAGAGGTTAAAGTAAGATAACGTATTGACTAAAATCCTCCAGCTCCAACGTCTTCTGCATCGATACCCAGCATTGCCAAATCTTCCATATCAGTTGTACACTTTGCAGCACCAGGATCGGCAACGGTCTGTTGAACAGCGCTCATGTCGTACATGTTAGGATCGTACATCGTACCGGTGTAATCGTATCCCATCATCATGCCAGTCATCATATTCATATGGGACATGTGGTACGGAGCGGCCATGACGCCTGGCATCATTTGAGGAACCCCTTGGTAACCTGCTGCAACGCTTTGTGCCGATATTTGGGAGTACATGCTAGGATCCGTTTCGACTTCGGAGGTAGCTGCTGTGGAGTCGTCGTTTTCTGTTTCAGCCGTAGGCGGTGGTACAACTTCGGGTTTAGGTTTATCGTCGGACGGGAAAATTATATCGAGAGCGTCTTGGAAATCTTTGTGGAGGCAATCGTTTTTGGAAGCGGCCGATTTTCCATCGACTGACGGAGAACTGGCCACTGTAGTTTGTGCCGTTATTGATCGTTGCGATTGTATTCTACGATTAATTATAATAATGAGTAAATGAACTATAAAATAATGAAAAATTCAATTTTGTTTTTGTACCTGTGAATGGTTTGTGGTAATCCGGCAATAACTGGAGCTTTGGGAATCATCATTTCGGTTACGTCTACGATTGGAACGTGAGAATGTAAAGACATTGGTACGATCAGTTTGGGTTCTGGTAACATCTGAGCTTCCATTTCTTCGTTTCTTTTCGCCATTGTAGAAATAAATTGCTCTTTGAACGAGTCCATAGATTTTTGTAACTGAGCATTGATTTCGTCGCGTTTTTTCTTAGCAGCTTCCATACATTCCTGATCGGATTGCTTATTAGGCTCAGATTCTGTTTTTGAACCTTTACTGCCTTGATTTTTATACAGCGGCATTTTTCCTAATGATTTCGAAAATTAAATTTTAATATAAAAGGATAAGTATTACAAATATTTCACATTTCCAAAATTATACAAACCTATGAAGGGCATTTTCTTGGAATCGTTAGAATTGGAATGAGAACTTCCGCCAGATTTTCTACTTTTCGATGACACTTGCTTATCAAAGCGAGATTCATTGGCATCGTGATTTTCTCTTTTCCCAGGATAAGGTTTGAAATCTGAGTCCAGAGAATAATTCTTACTATTTGAAGAACTGTGTCTGTGTTTAGAACTTTCATATTCACGATCTTTATCACGATGATGACTGAAAAAATAAACATAATAAAATAACAAAATCCAAAATAAGATCAGTAAGAAAAATAACCCACTAACCTTTTTTCACTTCTGCGACGATCACTATCTTTATCTTTATCACGGTGGCTGCTGCGATAGTCCCTTTCTTTTTCTTTTTCTTTAGTATCACTAGAAAGAATTTTTAAAAATGAATATATATTTTATATAGTGATGTAATGTAACTTACGTAGTAATGAAAATTTACCTCTTGGACGAATTCAAGGCTTGTAGTCGAACTTGTTCACTTTTTATTGTCAACAATTCGCGTGCTTCACGTTCACGTGATACTACGCGTCCATCTACTCTTTGTTCAACCCTTTCCCCAGCTTTGCTTTTAACCCTAATCAATTATAATAAAAAAATATATAGTTAAGCTTAACATCAATCGCTCATATTCTATTATTAATTTGATTAATACCTATTCTTGACCTCTTCTAACATTTTACGATCTTGCTCAGTAGTAGTATCTTGAACTGACATCCACTGATTTATCAAGCGATCGTCAAAAGAAGGATCTTCTTCAGGTTTCCAATTATCATTTTGATTTTCTAAAAATAATAAAGGTTCATAAATTTAACAAAACAATACTAATATCATTAAAAAATAACTCAAACTGTTACCATTTTTCTTTTTCTTAGTATCTTCCGATTTGCTGTCACTTGAAGAGTCAGAGCTGGTACTAGAAGCACTCGTGGACCGTTTTTTCTTCTTTTTCTTTTCTTTCTTATCTTTTTTCTTTTTGTCTTTCTTGATAGTGCCTAATTTTAATGGAATTGTGTTTTCTTCTTCCTGTAAAATAAAGAATCAAAAAATAACCACAATTATGATCGATAATCGCAACAAAACAAAAATAATTTACCTGATTATTTTCATGTTTCTTGTATTTAGTATGAAAACCGTCTGCTTGAAACGAAATTGTATGAGGAGAATATTGCAATGAACTCTTTTCTGAAGGGTTTTGATTTGCATCTCCAGATTTAGGTTTCTTTTCAAAATTCTTCTGCCTGTCTGACATCCAATCCATTTCCCAATGCGGATTCAATTCAGTAAAATTCTAAAATGGAATATAAATATATTTTATCATTGAATAAATAAAAAAAAATCGATTATTTAAAAACGATACTCACAGTATAGTTCTTGGAATGAACTACAGATTTCAAATGAGCTGAAGCGCAATGCAAATCACCTATCCACTGATCGCACAGTTTGCAATACCAAGCAGTCGACGGAACAAAGAACTGCAGGCCTATAATATTAATCGTACATGAAAAACAAACATTATTTTATTTAAAATATGAAAACATTGGTTTATTAGGTTGTTTCACTTCAAATCGCCGTTTTTGTTTAGTCAAAGTTTGAACGTGATTGCGAAAGGTCGTTGTCAACACACTCCCGAAATTTTTTCTCCGAATTTTAAGAGGTATCCTTCACAAACATATTCGAAAATATTAGCCCGTTTTGTTTATTTTTTATTGTTTTTTCATACCCATAACCAGATGGTGTCAACACGTGAATTAAGGGTAGTTTTTTTTGTATGAGTTCAAGCTGGGCCATCACGCTTCGGCGGCTGCAAAAAAAATTAACATCGCATTCGGAGAAACGTCCGTTTAAAGACAGGCAAGTTCGTTTCTGGTTTCAAAGATTCCGCTCTGGGAATTTTAATCTCGAAAATGAGCCTCGAGGAAGACCCAAGAACATTATTGACAGAAATGAATTAAGGGCGAGGGTGGAATCCAACCCGAGTACAACGGTCCGAAAACTTGCAAGCGACCTAAATGTTGGCATTGCAACAGTTTCAAGATATTTGAAAACAATAGGAAAAATAAAAAAACTGGATAAATGGGTGCCACACGAGTTAACGGGATCTCAGATGGAAGATCGCGAGACGAATTGTTCTTTATTATTCGCTCGGCATAATCGTGCCCCATTTTTGAACAGAATTGTGACTTGCGACGAAAAATGGGTTACATACGACAATCGCAAGAGGACTGGGCAGTGGATAGACGAAAAATCCAAACCAAAACATATGGCGAAACCAAATATTCACCAAAAAAAAAGTAATGGTTACTGTATGGTGGACAGCCAAAGGTGTCATCTACTATTCATTTTTAAAGCCGGGCGAAACGATAACGGGAGAATCGTATTACTGAGAAATTGATGCCATGCATGCAAAATTGAAAGAAAAACAACCGAATTTGATCACCCGCCACGGGCGCAACGGCCCATAATATTGCATGATAATGCCAGACCTCACAAAGCTTTATTAACTGTTCAAAAATTAACCTCATTAAAATATGAAATATTGCCACATCCGCCATGTTCTCCCGACCTTTCACCGACGGATTACCATTTTTTTAGTAATTACGAATCATTCATAAGAGGAAAAATATACCAAAACCAAAACAATGTCGAAATCGACTTTGAAAATTTCATAAATAGTAAAAATGAAGATTTTTACAAAAAAGGCATTTTTTATTTACCGAAACGTCGGGAAAAGACTATAAATTGTAATGGAAATTATTTTGATTAATAAAATATATTAATTTGTAAAATATTGTTTTTTTTTTTCTGACCTTAATTCCGGCGATTTGAAGTGAAACGACCTAATAATTTTCGAAATTTTACCTTTGATAGGTGTGCGTTTGATTGGGGCACCGGGGAAACTAGGAAAGCCTTCGTTGGTATTGGAATTACTATGCCAAGGTGCTTCCATGTGAACGGCAGCAGCACTATATAAAAAAAAATGTTTATATTGACGCAAAACATTCTGAAATTAGCGAGAAATTAAAAAAAGACTTACCGATGATGTTGGGGAGTGTGCAAATGAGTAAGATAATCTTTAGCACTTGTTGGAAACTCATTGCAGACTCTGCACCAGTGCAATTCTGGATCGTAATATGCATAGTTAAATTTTTTCTCTCCCGACGAACTAGAAAAACATAACGAAAATAAGACTTTTAGTGTAATAGAACTTTAGGAAGAATTAAACAAAAATATGTTCGTACAAATACCGTAGTTTTGTATGTAAAAACCGGTATCCTAAAATCATTTAAAAAGTACTGGTAAATTTATAACGGTAATGTTTACATCATTTAATTTTTTTAAATCAATGTTCAAAATACCATATAATTTAACGGATCAAATGATATAAACAATCGGCAATGTTCATTAACAGGACGGAGGGGACATTTTATAAAGTACTGATGTTTAAAACCCAGCAGTGAAAACTGAGGTGATTCAAATCGATCAAAAAGATAAACCTGAATATACAAAACACTAATATAATTAAATATATTTATGATGAAGAATATACAAAAGTTGTATAACAAACATAACAAAAAATACATTTTCAGTGAACAATATAATAAACAAATACATTTTGTATGCGGAATGAACACATTCCTTTAGCCGTCAGTCTTCTTTTCTGCATCACAGATGAGAGCGTTAAAAAATTATATAAAAACAAAAAGACACTAATACTATGGGGAAGCACATTTGAGGTGAAATACAAAATAACACTTATCACACGGCACTTAGTGCAAGATATTGAGAAGAGATCAGATTTCGAACAAGGTGATAAATTTGATAGCAAATTTCTATAAACCTATAATGAATAAAATCATGTTACAATAATAGCAGTCCACAGAAAAAAAAGACGTGTGTAAAACAACACTGCATACCTTGATTTACGACTTTTCCTGCGCGACGAGCGCTTTTCGTTATCCGTTGAAGACTCGTCTGACGACGGCGACTGAGACGAAGTGCGGTGACTCGATTTGCGTTTTTTCTCTTTGTCGTTAATACCCAATATATCGCTATATCCTGGATTGTTTTCAATGATTCCGTTAAGCATTTCGATCACACTGTTCATCGTTTTCAGTTTGCTCTGCAGCTTATCCTAAAAAACAAACAAGATCGTTATAAACCACAGCTTTCACACAGAGTGAAATTTCTTTTCACAACAGTCTGGCAGTTAAAAATAATAAACCTGTGGAAATTAAGTTGTCATTAAAAAGTATAAATCCCTTTTGTGGTCCTTTCGAAAACTTTAAATTTGAACGGGAAAAACTTGATCTGAAAAGAAATAGTATTGACCTATATTTCATTGATTTTATTTAATTTTCATACGAAAACATCTTCCTGAGAAATTTTTCGTATCAAAACCTCAAAAGCGTATACGCATCGACGTCGTCGTTCCCCTCATAGAATTTTGACGCACGAAAAGTTCCAATTTTCAATCTATAATAATGAAAATGATGAGCGATCTTGTGAAGCATGATGTTTACTTTAATATTTTTATTTATGTTCAAAAATAATATGAAAAAATGTATAAGAAGCATGCGAAATTTTCCAATTTTATGAAATCAAATTTAATGAAAGGAAGCATCATTAGAGAACGCTTAGGCTCGAAAATAATCTAGAAGAAAGAAACGAAAGTAAGGCAGTAACAAATTAATCGCATTTTGGCTAACCTGTAATTTGGCATTTTCTTTTAGAAACTTTTGAGTTTCGGGACTAGGAGAACGTCTGGTGTCTCCCCTTAACTCGGTTCGTTGCTCCTTTAAAGATTCTAACTCTCTTTTAATTACGTTAGCTTTTCTTATATATTCTTCCTTTTGTAGTCCTAACGTGGCTCGTTGGTTACGCAGTTCCGAAGCAATTGCTGTCAAACAAACAGAACAAATTAAAATAACGGCTTGTACAATTCCGCCTCAAAAATACAACAAGGAGGAAAAGAACAATTGATTATTGAAAATTTTAAAAATAATAAGATATCAATACTGAAAGCTGAAAAGAGCATCGATTTGTCCATTTGTTTTACCAATAGCTAATCAAAAACAGCATATCCATCAAACGCAGGAATGAAAAGAATCTATTTTGTACGAATTCTTATTTAGCGTGTTTGAAAAGTGAACTTACCCTCTCGCTTGGTTTTTTCGTCTTGAGTAGGGTTAGCTGCCGGTGGCGGAGCTGGGGGCCCCCATTGAGAATTGTTGGGTCCGCTCGGAGGAAGGTTTGTGTCTTGTCCTCCGGCCGATCTGCTCGGGCCGACCACTGAAAACCCGCCATACCCTGGATGAAACTGGTTGCCATAGTTGTTGGGATAGGGAGCGGGGGCAACCTGAAAAATACACACAAAGATACTCAATTAAATAAGTTGAATACCCAATTTGAAATAATCACGGAGGTTATTAAAAACAGTGTCCTCTTGCCGCACCTGCAGCTTGAATCATTATTAACTCATGAATTTCATGGTGAAAATCTACTAGTTCAACTAGCATAGCTAAAACCATAAAGTACTATAGGTATATCTAGATGAGAGTTAATGCAACGGTTTTGAAAAAAGTGTCGTTTAAGCGATATTGCTCACGATTCAATACATAGTACTTTATGTTTATAGTTAGGCAAATAGGGGTAGGGAGGTTTCGGTCGCGTGCACATCAGTCGACTAACTTGGCCAAAACGACAAAAATAAGTAAGTAGATTATTATAGAGATGAGGGAACGCAACCGATGCAAGGGATGGCCTCGGAGTGTGAATGTTATTGTTCATGTCACAACGCAATACTGACAGTAGAGGAAAGTGACGAGTTCACGACCATGGGAGTTCTAGACCAGGAAGAGGTCTGGACCATCCGATTTTAATTTTTTCATCAGCTGACTGTTACGTTGAATTCAAACTAGATTAGTCAAAACCATAGATAGACTGAGAGGCAAATTCTCCGAGGGACGCACCTGTCTCGGAAGCGGCGTCATCGTTCGCGACTCGACGCGCCGTATTATATGTCTTAACAAAACTATTCAGACTAGTGCGAGTTGAAGGTTAGAACATGGCAATTAATTATTTGGCTGGTTAATAATAACTAAAATGATCAGTTAGGTAACCATATACTTTGTTTTAACTGTTGAATAAAATACAGGCCAAAAAAAAAAATAATAGTAATTAGTGGGCCTTTGGACGAGGCTGAGCTAGAACAAAGGATAACTCACGTTCGCAGAGTACGAAGGCGCAGGCACTCCGGTAGGCGGCGCTTGCACGGGATTCATAGGGTTGGCAGGAGCTGGGGGATGGGGATGGGGATGGGGATGGGGATGGGGATAGGGATGGTCTCGCTCCCACTCCGAAGAAACGTCTCCTCCGCTCCTGCGCCTGTTCCTGGTCCTGGAGCGGCTGCGACTCCTGCCGCTGTCGCTGCGGGAACTCCTGGAGCGCGAACGGGACCTGGAGCGGCGGCGTTTGCGCCTCGAGCCCTCGTCGCGCTGATGGCGCTCCCGCTCCCTGGTCGAGCCGTCGGCCGTGAGGAAGCCGAACTTGTCGTAGCGAGGGGCGGCCGGGTTGGACGACCTGCCGCCCTCGCCCACCTCCGCCATCATTCGGATAAGATGAAACACGGATAAGGTGCAAGACCCGGAAGAGCGCGCGGAAACGTGACGACAGACGACGCCGGCGGAACGATGTGCGGAACGATGCCGCGGACAGGCGTGCCAATTACGATTGGTTGCGTTCGGTGACGGTGACGTTTGTCCGGTGACCGGACGCAAACACACACGACGCAAGCTCAAATGGTGCAAACTCACATGACTTGAACTCGTGTGCTTTCGAAATTTAAGAATTGAAGTGAAATATGTCACAAATACACATATACTTACACAATATTTTGTCAGTACCGAAGTAATATTGCTTGTTCTGAACTGAAGTGTTTTTGTTGTGAAGTGGGCATTTGTTGAAATGAAGTGATGTTAAGTGAAGTGAAATTAAGTGAACTTAACTGAAGTCAACTGAACTGAACTGAACTAAAGTGAACTGAAATTAAGTGAAGTGAAGTGAAGTGAACTAAAACGAAGTGTTCTATGTAATGAATACTCTCAAGTGAAATCTCTGTCACTTTGCCGCTTGTAACGTTTTTTTCAACGTTGAATTCCTTTAATCTCAAACAAGCGCCAAATAATAAAGTAGCGATAGATTTCGACAACGATTATACTTCAGCTGAAATTTTATTTTAAGCGACATAAGAAAAAAAAATCTGACATCTAGCAACTTAATTTGTACTTTAACTAACAATGAAATACTCCATTGGTACGTATGTCAGGGTTTGATTAAAACTCCGATGAGATGCGTTAATTATATTCAACTTTGCACACTAAACTTGGAATATAAAATTATTCCATAAAACATACATATATAAAAGTAGTGCATTTAAAAAATCAATTATATTTTGGTTATTGCGCTGATTACAATTAAATATTGTATGTAAAGAGATTAGAAAACGATTTTATTAAAAAAAATTCGGTCATAGTTTGTAAATTTCAGTTTGAAAAAAAAAAGTAGCGCCAGTGACCTATTTCACTATGCAGGTATGTATCTAAATTATAAAATATATTATAAATAAATCGTTAGTATAAAGAATTTAAATACACATTTCCGAATTAAAACAATCAAATACAATTTTAAACGTATATCGTATAAAAATATTTATAAACAATATCACAACTGAAGGGACTAAACTTCTTGAAGTCTTTAAAAGTCAAAGATTATGCCTTTTAAAATACATATCAGAATGAAAACTTCGCAACTTTTTTTATAGTCAGTTTATTATCCCATAAAATATTTCGATTACATATTTGTATTTATTTAAAACAAAATTACATTTTCCAAAAATTCTAATTGTAAGACATATTGTATATACTTACTTAAAGGTAACTTTATGGCATGAAATATTATATATATATTAAACACTAAAGTAAAATCTATGTAGATAATTAATTAGTGAATGATTGCCAAGTTTTGTGTTCATGCCTTCGATTCGGCCGCCTGTGTGCATTGCACCACTCGCTCCTATGGACGGCTCGGCCCTGAATGGCGGATACCAAAGCACACAGTAGTAGTACTAGGCGGGTATCACAGGTGGAGTGAGTTAGACAGCGTGCGCTTCGCTCGACAACTCGCGGAGGAATGCCCCATAGTCGCGTCTCCCGCCGGAAATGAACTCTTTTCCAGAGCTACCACCCCCGTACGGGATGGCATTCCCGTCAGGGGTACCAATGGGAATAGAAGTCGTGTTATAGTTTTATATGGGTACCAATGTTCGGCCCAGTATAATGGTGTCAGTTCGAGAAGTATAATTTGGCATTTCGCACAGTAAAGTTGCCAGTGACAAAAAAAAAAAACATAACTGAAATCAAAATATTCTTAATTTGCATAATACCTATTTCGTATAGAAATCAATCACATTGTGTATATCATAATGACAATTTGTTTAATAACAACAATACATAACCTCGAAATTATAATACTGTGGATTAAAAATGTCTTTCTTTATGAGATCATCTCAAAACATTGTAAATTAATTGATTTCTTTACAAAATCAGTTACTTGTCATTAGCTTTGACAGGGACTAACTACCAATTAAATAAAATACTATGCTACGCTATACTTTTGTATAGTATATGGTCCCAAATATAATAATATTATACTAGTCCACAAAAGAAAAAAAATAAATTACTGTACATTGCAATGTACACTGGGTCTAATGTTTAGTTTTTATAATAAGTTCACTACTAAAAATGTATTTTTGATATTAGCAACTATTTTTCGGGCGAAAGGGTAATTTTGTTGCTAATTTGACGTTTTATTTGACGTTTTATTTGACGTTTGATATATACTGTGATTTTGTAATATCTATACTGTGACCAATGCATTGTCCCATTTTTTTGTGGTTCGATTAATTTTGAAAACTGTCGAATAACTTTAAAATTGTTGACATTTTTTTTAGGATTTTTTTTATGTTTCGAATAATTTAAAAAGAAAATTTATTTTGAAAATTTGAAATTATAGAATTAACAAAAAATAAACAGAGGGCCCGTCCGTACGATTCTACACCCTCCAGGAATTTCCTGAAATGGTGGAAAAATTAAATGAATGAAATTTACTCGAAGAAAAAGTTTTTCCGAAATAAAACGAAATGTTAGACAGGCTTGTCCAACATTTCGATATGCGAGGGCCACTTTGGTCGAAACACGGAACATTCACGAGCGTTGTCGATTTGCATTTTTTTTTTTATTTATTTAACGATTATATACATATATTTTGATTAGAATGTACTTAAAAAATCGATTCTTCAAAAAAAGAACACTAATTTTCCACGAATTACAGCAAAATTCGAGATAAAGCTCAAAACGCTGTGTGAAAAGTGGGGGCCACTGATTGTGATTGCCAGTCTGGCACCGTAGTGGCCCTTTGGACAAGCCTTTGTTAGAACATTTTTAAAAGCAATTAGAAAGTATGCTAAAGACTAGGCGCAGACGAGAGACTTTTTGTCGTGCGATAATTTGATCGGGTTCTTAATCATTCATATTTTATCATTATCATACAATTTCGAAATTTTTCGCGGATTGTGTTTTACGCTCGTTGTGTAGTGTCGTCTGTGATACTGTCGTAGATGCTAATATCGTTTGGGCAAACTTCTGGGAACCTAAAATTCACTAGTTATTTCTTTTATAATTATCATTAAAGCAGAGTTCAAATTTTTTTTAAATCGCGGATTGTATGCTAGTGTCGTTTACGCAAACGTCTGGTCACTGATTTTTTATATTTCAAATTGGTACTACCGGAAAATGCTACCATTGGCTACCACGCGTGTCATTTATCATAACCTCATTTCTCATTAGTTAAGTTTGTCTGTTTGTAATGGAGTAAAAACGTAAATAAAACCAAACTGAAAATAAAAGTATAGATTTCTGAGACAATTCCAAATTTGACAAGTTCACATAAATATATAAGTACTTATGCAAACTTATATGATTGTAAATATCTTAAAATTTAATTAATTATTTAATAATTCATATCAAATACTCATGTATATCTCCTTGGAGTACGTTGTATTGTTTCAGCATGCATGTATTCATCGACATGTGGTTTCACTCATTATGAATCTTACGATTTTATACGGGGTGTTAGGTGGACCTGTGCAACGTCTTATACTGGCCATACACGCTACGAGAAATCGTTACGATAAAACTGTACAGTTCGAACGGTACGATTTATTGTACATGGCATACAAGCTATACACGCTACGAGAAATCGTTACGATCATACGGTACAATAAACGGTGCCGACGCACACGTGTCAGCGATGGCTTCGACGGACGACGTGCTAGCAGTTGTTGGATTAATATTCGCCCTGAAGGAAAAAAAAGTGAAGCTGAAAAATCGTAGCATCTGGTGCAAAGAATGGCTAATGAAAAAAATTCCTCATGTCAATTTGTTGTCGGAATTAAAGATGTTTCCAAAAGACTGGCATAATCTTTTAAGAATGGATCATGATACGTACTTGCATCTACTGAATATGGTAGCACCGATTATCGAGAAGCAAGACACTATTATGAGAAAAGCTATTCCAGCCCATGACAAGCTTGTAGCTACTTTGAGGTTTTTATCAACAGGAAGAAATTATGAAGATTTGAAATTCTCTAGTATTATTTCATCTCAAGCCTTGGGTCGCATAATACCAGAAACCTGTGAAGCAATATATAAGGTTCTCCGCAAAGAATATTTTAAGGTAAGAAATAACAAAACTACTAATTACTTAGAATATAATGTTTATTAGTTTGTACTTATCATAATAATGATGGTTTATTAATTCGTATTAATATCAAAAGTAGACAAATAAGTAGCCGCTGAATTTTGTATTAGTTGGGATTGACCTTGTTGAGAAGTTTGCAGAATTGACTGACTGGGAACCTGGATGTGTTTCGAATTCAAAATTTGAATTCGGATAAAGTACTGGCCTAGTATTGTTTAAACCAGGGCTGGGAGTATGTGAAATGGGGCTGGGAACGTTGTAACCATAATTAGTAAAACGCACACTGGTTGAATCAGTCACTTGGTGTGAAATAGTCAAATTTTCCATCTCTGCCAGAAATAATGTTTCATAAATTATTTTTTCGGCCAAAATACGTTGATGTTTTGTGAGGTCTCTCAGCTTAGCTGCAACTTTTACTCCAAAACTATCAAATCGATCATTACTAATTGCTGGCCTTTTGAAATGGTTTTGAACAGACTGTAAAACTTCAGTACAGTAGGACCTCGATTATCCGAACTAATAGGGACCGAAGGTAGTTCGGATAATAAAAAAAAATCATAATTTGAAGGAAAATACGAGTATATTCAGTGATTTTTTTTATTTATACTTCCGTCTTCTGATATTAGACAATCAGTAAAGTCGATAATTTTTTCACTTTGTTTTTTTATGCCCGAGATCATCGATTTCCCGACACCATATTTATCAGCCAAAAATTGTCCTGATTCACCACGTTTCAATGCAGTAATTATCTTCAATTTGTCTTGTAATGATATCACAACTCGTTTTCTTTTGGATGACATATTGATAATCTTATAAATATTTAAATCGTGATTAATATTCAACAAACGCACGCCTAAAAGGTGTCGAATCTGGACGAAGACTGAATTCATATTTTTAAGAAATATGAAAAAATTTTACAGGAATCGTATTTGGCATTGGACTAATTCTGAGAACAAATACATTTGACGGGCAAAATGTAACGCATTCAGTCACGTACGCCGTGTGTTAAAAAGTGAGCGCAATTCGTCAAAATTCTTAAAAATCAGTAAATTCGTAATATTTTTGATTATTTTGAGCAGTGCGGATAATCGAGGTTCTGCTGTAGTTAGGTTTTCATTTACATCCCTTTTTTGCCAACCCCTATTAAATGATGTGTTTGCAATCGAACGAGTCTCTGGAGTTGAGTGTGTGGCTGTAGGAGACTGTGAAGTTGACTTGGCGGCCGGAGATGACTGCTTCACTTTCAATTTCCTAAAACAATAATGTTTTTTTACAGTTCCCACGCTCGGAAGAAGAATGGAAGGATGTGGCCAAAGTGTTTGAAAAGAGATGGAATTTTCCGCATTGTTTAGGCGCAATGGATGGTAAACACGTAGCAATTTTGCTTCCGGCTGGATGTGGCTCGGAGTATTTCAACAATAAAAACCATCGTAGCATGTTATTATTCGCAATTGTTGATGGAAATTATCGATTTCTTTTATGTGATTTTGGGACAAATAGAAGAATTTCAGATGATGGAGTACTCAAAAACACTATGTTTTTTGAAAAACTTGATAATAATCAGTTGAGTATTCCAACCGACACAGTTGTCGCAAATAGCACTAGAAAGTTGCCTTATGTGTTTGTGGCTGATGATGCATTTCCACTTAGAACAGATTTAATTAAACCATTTAGTCAAGCAGACTTGACCACAAATAAAACCAGAATTCTAAATTACCGTGTATCACGAGCAAGGCGCATTGTCGAAAATGCGTTTGGGATCTTGGCATCTCGATTTAGAATTTTTCACACAAGAATTAGTATTGATCCGAAGAGAATAGAGTCTGTCGTGATGGCCAGTTGTGCTTTACATAATTACTTAATGAAGACGTCAGAAAGTTCTTACTGTCAACAAGAATGCTTCGACGTAGAAAATGTTGATGAAGGGTCAATAACCCAAGGATATGATACAATAGATTCAGCCATAGTTAACTTACAAAGAAGAAATCTTGGTAATACCTCAATTGCAGCAAAAAAAGTCAGAGAAGAGTACATGGAATACTTTGCAAGTGAAGGCAGCGTTCCGTGGCAAAATAATTTTATACGTTAACTAATCTATACTTAAACAGCAAACTAGTAAAACATTTAATAAAAAAAGTTATTTTGTTTTATTTAAATATCTACACATTAATTCACTAATTAACTAAAAAAAAAATGGTAAGAAAAGCCGACCTTATTGGAACAATCTGTATAATAACACGCAAATAACTTACCTCGTTGTCCATTGATTTATCATCTATATTAGAGCGTGAATGTGTGGTTCTTCTTGGTCATCCAAAAACAGCATCATAGAGCATCATACCGTAGTTTTGGTTTATACACTTCTTGGGTTCCTGCTCCTGATTTCTTGGAATCAGCGATCTTCTTACGCTCTTTCTTGTAAGTAGAGCGAATGTTGTTTATTTTTTTTACAACAGCATCTTTGTCAGCATTAGGGTCTACTATTTTCAATATTTCAATCAGCTTAGTGTACGTCAAATGTTTCAAGTCATGATTGTGATACTCTTTGCCTTTAGTATTTCAAAGACAAGGTTCACTGCGATATAACTCAATAAATTGTTCTAGCCAATCGCGATTAGTTTGAGACGCCATGACGCGTGCGCACATCCACCCGAACTGCGACTGACGACAAGACTGAACACGAAAACTGAACAAGCGCATAGACGCTACGATAAGTCAGCACAGTTCATTCGATTCCGATAAATCAATTGAAATTTTCGTATTGTTCCGTTCGACTGCACAGTCTTAAAAAACCGAACGAAACTGTACAGTTTTATAACATACATGTAGCGATTTATCGGTACCGTTCGAACTGTACAGTCTGATCATAACGATTTCTCATAGCGTGTATGGCCACTATTAAAGGGGAGATAGATCATGTAATTTGGAATATTGTAAACATACCTTAGTCCAAAGTATTAGAGTTTTCGAGTTATTATTTTTTCAATTTCTGAGAAAAAATCAAAAATCTCACACTTGCGCACTGATAATTATCAAATGAAAGATAACATGGTAAATAAAACTTATTTTTTCATTTGTTTATTGTAATCCATAAATATGAATACGAACATCTTCATCAACTCAATATGAGAACATAGATCATCAATTCCCCGTCTCCGAAATATAGATTGGTTTCAGTACTTACATAATAATTTGGCTACAATAATTAGAATATTTTCATTTACATACAATACATATTATACATACATTGGGCACATTGATATTATATAATTTATCACGGAATTTCACAACCACTATCACGAAATTAAATATCTCAAATTCGATAATTTGAGTAGATGTCACAAAATTGATAATGAATTACGACATCTAAATTATAGTTCGATGAAAAAGAAGGTTGATGTTTTATGATTGTAACAGGGCTGTGGAGTCCTTAAAAAAAAACACGACTCCGACTCCAATTTTGAATTTTTCTAACAACACGATTCCAACTCCGGCCAAAACACCGCAACTCCGTGACTCCGACTTCGATTCCACAGCCCTGGATTGTAAGCTTTGTTTTAATTATTTTACTATACATAGAATACAAGATAATGACAAACAAACGCTTAATATTACAAAATTAGACAAGTCTCCCCTACTTTAAAGATATTGGCTTACAATTATAATAAAATTTAATATTCAATTATAATAAAATTTTAAAATAATTATTTGGTTATAAAATAAAATAATTATGGCCATGATAAATAAAAGTCTTTTTGCAATATTCACATTCGTGCAGTAGAGTATGATGGATATTCATGTGCAATATCAGTGCTTTTTTTTGTAAACGATTTACCGCATATGTCACATTCTAAAATTTTCTCACCTAAAACACAAAAGTTTTACAAAAAGATACAACCTTCGAAACATCAATTTCAATAAAATAATATAACGTAAATTTGATTTACCTGTATGCATTAACAAGTGAGCATTCAAACAACTTTTCCAGGATAAGTTTTTATTGCACATGGGGCATTCGAAATTTTTCTCACTTGAAACACAAAAGTTTTATGAAAACATACAGGCTTCAAAATATCAATAAAACAATATAATAAAAATTTGATTTACCTGAACGCATTACAAAGTCCCTATCTGAAAGGCACCTTTGGAAAAACTTTTTATTGCATACAGTACATTCGAAATTTTTCTCGCCTAAAATACAAAAGTTTTTCGAAACGATAAAACCTTCGAAATATCAATAAAATACTATAAACTAAATTTGATTTACCTTTATCTATCACAAAGTGACTACGCAAATTTCCCTTACAAGTGGAAAACTTGTTAGTGGAAAACTTTTTACTGAACATGGTACATCCGAAATTTTTCTCACCTAAAACACAAAGGTTTTATGAAAACATACAACCTTTGAAATATCAATAAAATAATATTAAGTAAATTTCATTTACCTGTATGCTTTAAAAAATGAGTATCCAAATAGCACTTTTTGGTAAACTCTTTATCGCACACAGTACATTCGAAACTTTTCTCACCTAAAACAGGAATGTTTTATGAAAACATACAACCTTCGAAATATCAATATTAATAAAATAATATAAATTAAACTTGATTTACCTGTATGTATTTTTAAATGCTTTGTCAAACTTCCCTTAGTGGTTACCTTTTTACCGCATACGTCACATTCGAAATTTTTCTCACCTAAAACACAAAAGTTTTGCGAAAAGATACATCCTTTGAAATATCAATATCAATAAAATAATATAAAGTAAATTTGATTTACCTGTATGTGTCACCAAGTGAGCATTCAAATAGCTCTTCCAGAAAAACTTTTTATTGCACACGGGGCATTCAATATTTTTCTCACCTAAAACAAAAAAGATTTACGAAAATATACAGCCTTCGAAATATCAATAAAATAATATAAAGTAAATTTGATTTACCTGTATGTATTACAAAGTGTCTATCCAATTTGGACTTTTGGAAAAACTTTTTATTGCACACAGTATATTTGAAATTTTTCTCACCTAAAATACAAATGTTTTATGAAACTCACAACTTTCGAAATATCAATAAAACAATATAAAGTAAATTTGATTTACCTGTATGCGTTATAAAGTGAGTACTCAATCTTCCCTTAGTGCGAAACTTTTTACTGCACACGGTACATTCGAAATTTTTCTTGTCTAAAACACAAAGGTTTTATGAAAAGATACAAACTTCGAAATATCAATATCAATAAAATAATAAAACGTAAATTTGATTTACCTATATGTATTTTTAAATGATTTTTCAAACATCCCTTAGTGGTTAACTTTTTACCGCATATGTCACATTTGAAATTTTTCTCACCTAAAACACAAAAGTTTTACAAAACGATACAACCTTCGAAATATCAATAATCAATATAAAGTAAAATTGATTTACTTCTCGGTGTTCCGTGTTCTTCAGTTTTGTGTTTGTTTCTCACGGAATATGAGGAAAATTGTTTGGGACATGACCGACAGGCATACAAGCTTATTCCTTTGTGCTGCAGCTGAACATGTTGATACAAAGAATTTTTGCTGACGAAAATCTTTTCGCAATTTTTACATGGATGTTGTTTCAAAGCGTGTTTCGATAAATGCTCTATTAGGCTGATTTTTTTTACATGCGCATCTCCACAAATGCCACATATGTATGTAATTCAGGTTGTGATTGGGATAGTGTTGCAATAACAGGGTATAAGAATTGAATTCTTCTTTACAAACAGAACAAATGAAAGCAGACGACTTAATAATAGGTATGAAACTATTCGAAATTTCAGAGGGAGACTTATTGGGATCAATCAAAACACTTGATTTTGAATTCTTATCACTTTCAAAATCTGATTCCGATTCTAATTCGGTCACCAAAGATTTTGAATCGCTACAGTCATCAATCAGACATTCGTTTTTAACAACGAATTTTAGTTGAAGATTTGCATATTCACTGCTACAATTATCTTCGTATACTTTTTCAGCTAAAATGAAGAATAAAATCAATAAAAAAAAATACAAATAAAAATGGGGAATAAATAGATGTAAGCACTGACTGCTGCTAAGGGTATTTCAGAAAATATGTGCTGGCATATTTATTATACATGATAAATTTTGAGTGACTGCTGATATAGTGATGAGCAGGGCAATGGAATTAGTAAGAAAAATATGTGCATCATAATGAATAACTTGATTTATATGTGAATGAAAGTGACAATAATTCATGGTCATAGTGCTTATGTTATGAGTTTTCAACGATATGTTTATACACTGAGCCAGTGGTCATGTTCTTAGGTAGGGGTTCTTAACCCTATGCCCGCGAGCGTATGTGCACCCGCTACAAAGTATTAAATAACGAACATTTATTGTATATATTAAGTTTATTATTTATTGAAATCGTAAAAATATAATCATTCATGTTATTTTACAAATAAATTTTAATTCCACTGTCAGTGAATCAAAATGTTACACGTGCTTAATTTTTGCAATTTTTAGGTATGTATTTTACTTGCTGGCAATCGGTATTGTTTATGTTTAATGTTAAATGTTCATAATGTCATCATATTAAAATTGTGCGGACTGAATGAAAATATTTGGAATCTAGCTGACCATGAAAAGTACCCTTTTATTTACATTGTAAATAAATGCATAATATTCCGATTTATAACAATTTAGTAACTAACGTAAAACATACATATGTAAAGCTGTTCAGGGAACAATGATAAAACAAATAAATAACTCATAATCATCATAAGCAGCCCGCTCACGTCCACTGCAGGACAAAGGCCTCCCCGATATTTTTCCATTCACTTCTATTCTGAGCCACTCTCGTCCATGAAACATCACACATCTTACGTATTTCGTCCACCCATCTGCCACGCGGCCTTCTTTGCGGGTGTTTAATGCCTCTCGGATACCAATCCAGAATTTCCCTGGTCCAGCGACCATCCTCCCTTCGTGCAATATGACCCGCCCATTGCCATTTTAATTTTTTCACGCGCTCGATCACGTCAGTGACTTTAGTCATTTTATGTATCCAAAATAATTAATATGTACTATTTAAATCTTTTTTTTTTAATCGGCCTGCACCGCCACTATTCGCCTAAATCTCAAATGCGCCCAGAACCGCAATAAGGTTAAGAACACCTGTTCCAAGGTATGTGATAAATATAAAACTGGAAAGATTTTTGATGTCAAGATAGAGAATAGTGGATATTTATTTATTTAATTATTAATAGTGTTGAGCCATTTATTTGATATACCAAAAGTCCTTTTCTTTGAAAGTTTCTCAATTTTTAATTTTTAAATTAAAAAACTGAAAACACTATATTATAAATTTTACTTTTCTTGCTTTGATCGTAGCAAATTCACTAACGATTTCTTCCATGTCAAGCTCGTATGCCATCTCACAATCAGCTTCAAAAGTAACTGATCGTATTTTGTACAATTCCTTGTTTATAAATCCTAAATTTTAAAGACATTTATTTTAATACGAACTTTCAGTATAATAATAATAATATTTTTTTACAATCATTTATAATAATTTTAAATTTAATACAATTAAAACGGTGATTGCAATATACTACTATCAAGGTCGTCGAGAGTCGGTACATTTAAGTGAGTGTATTTAAAATATTTCATATCAGTATTTATGTCGTAAATGTGGAAAAATATGTATAATTTTTTTTAAAACTATTTTATTTATAAAAAAATGAGGCGGCATTTTGAACTTTGCCTAGGGGCGGCACATACCCTAGGGACGTCACTGTGCCACGCTATACTTTTGTAGGTTGGGGGAAGCTAACTCTCACGAAGCAAAAGCACACGAAGTAAACTCACAGGAAGCAAGCTCACACGAAGCGAGCTCACACGAAGCAAGCTCAAACGAGGCAAGCTCACAGGAAGCAAGCTCACATGATCCAAGCTCACACGAAGCAAGCTCAAACGAGGCAAGCTCACAGGAAGCAAGCTCACATGATCCAAGCTCACACGAAGCAAGCTCACATGCTTTCGAAAATTTTCAAATTTTCAAATTAAGGTGAAAAACACGAAACTGAAAACACCAAAATGCATTTTTGTGTTAAAAGAATTTCACGTTAGACGTAATAGTATACGTCCATAATATTTTGTCAGTACCAAAGTAATATTTCTTGTTAACCAAATTTCTCCCGTTAACCTTCCTCGTACGGAACATAAAAAAACAGACGTTATTCCGAAGCGGGGTCTTTTAGTACCCCATTATATTTTCTATATTAACGCATTATTTAAAATAAAAAGATACGTATATTTGTATCTTAATCATTATTTTATGTTAAAACATGGCATATTTGCCATTTTAAGGCATTTTAGGGTATTTTGAGGGAGATGACCTCCGCCGCACGCTTCACTTCACTCCTTCATCACCGTTCCACAAACCCACTTCAGACTTTTCAGAACGTAACAATTAGGCGCTGTCTCAACACCAACACATACGTTTCAAATCATCGCATACATGCTGACCTGAAAATTCCATCCATCCTAGACTCTATAAAGTCTCAATCCACAAATTTCTTCAATTCCATCCGCAATACAAATAACAGAACCCTATACAAACTTCAGGAACACTACGCGATTAACACAATCCCTCGGCCTCGAAACATTCTGAGAGAATTTCCTTTTGTCCCACCATGAATCTCCCCTGTGAATTCTCTAATATCTTCCTATATCGTAGGATTCCCAGCATCTTATCCTGCATCGAAGGATACCCAGCATAGCACGTACTCCTACAGATTGTCACATCCTAGTTTTTTTTGTCCCTTGTGGCGTCCGTTGTTTCCTTATGTTCCTTCCCATGTAGCAATTGGACTTGGTTCCAGGTACCACCAAGCAATGACAACACGAATCTTTTGATGGGGAGACCTTGTCAGTGGGCACTAAACCGGTCGACAATGATGATGATGAAGTACATATTATGAACTATCAGTGACATATGACAAAGTAAACGGCACTGCCAACTTAAACAATGTAGACCGCCAAAACCATAATTCACCCTTCGATCCTATTCGATTTTCGGATTCGAACTCGATCGCATTTCGATCAACATTCCCATTCGAAACCGATAAGAGTGCATATTAGATTCGCCATTCGCGGCGAACCGGCGAACGTTTCGTTCAGACCGCTAGGGAAATCGAGCGATGCGGACGTCGGCGGCGGTGACAGTTTTCGGCGCCGTCTTGTAAAATCGCAAATGTCGACGTTCCCGCGATAAAGTGATAAACAAAACGAACAAAATGCCGCACCACGAGTCCCCGCAGCGGGACGATGCGGAGAACGAAAGCTCTGCGAAGGAAACCATCGATTCGGTAAACAAACGCGAATTTCTCCATGCCGATTCTCGACGAGTTTTCCTCGTCCCGTCAACATTCCGGTTTCGGAACGGTCGCGTTTCTAAATTCGATCATTACTGGTTCTATGGTGGTTTTTTCAGCCGCAGACGAGCAACGGATTCAAAGTCGATCCGATGGACTTCGAGTCGTTCGTCGTCGATCAGAAGGCTGTGCTCGAAAACGATCCTTTGAGAGAAATTCTTCTGTATCCTTCCGATGAAGTTTCGGTGAATAGATTTGTACTTGAATTTTAAATTTTCTTCAAATTTGTAACAAATAGGTTTCATTTTCAGTGTGTCGTGTTACCGAGACGGTGGAGAACTGTCAACACGACGGTTCCTGATGCTCGAGTGGCCACCGCTTGCCCCCTGTTGACTAGGCAGGCTCTGCTCAGTTACGCTTCCAGCTGGAATCTTGTACATTACAAATACAGTGCTTATTCGGGCTCTTATATAGACCTACCCAGGTAAGTCACAATTGAGGCTTACATTTAGCACTATACGTTGCACAATCATAAAATCTAATTATTTCTCTCGCAGATCTCCGAGTATACTCCCGCTGAAGGAAGATGTCTACGAGATTGACATGGACACAGACGTAGCTGATAAAAGTCACAAAGCTACCAAGTCCGACTCGATTGCGAAACAGGGTTATTTACTCAAAGGACCCGAAATAGGATCGGATAGGATATTTGTCAATCTTGCCCCGAAATCTTTCAAAAAGAGATATTGCTATCTTCGCCATGAATCCGACGGTTCCTATATTTTAGAAATACATAAAGATGAAAAGAAAGAAGACGCAAAACTGTCCATCGTTATGGATTGCTGTTCTGAAGTTATACGAGTATGTTAATTTCAAATTAAATATTAAATATATTCCTATAAATATTCATTTTGCACAAATTATAATTTAGAATCCGAAACGATGTCGAAACTGTTTTGAAATTCGAATGGACACCGGTACCAAAGGTTACTCGTTCGCTACTGAAACTGAAGAGGAATTGGAAGAATGGATGACGGTTTTTTTAAATATACTTCAACATAACAAACCTGACGAATCTATGAAGGAAGATTCTCAAAAAGGTATTATTTCAAAAATGAAAATACTTACAAATTAAAAAACGAGATAATTTCAATGTATGTTTCAGATTTGCTCAATTCTGTAGCACCGTCTCCCATATTTGGTACCTTAAAGGGATTAGAACACAGTATGAATCCACAGCTCATAAGTTATGCCAAAGAAACTGATGCTGCAATTGCCTTATCGCGTAGCTATGCACGTAACAATTTGTTCATAATTCCTCGCAATGCAACACCCTCTCCCGAACCACAGCTAGAACCTTTCAAGTTTGTTTTTTCTTCCCACATGAACATTTTAATTTTAAATATATTTATTTTTTATTTATGTAAATTATTTTAGAGAACAATTTGGCCAAAGAATTCTTTTAAAATGTGAAAGTATTAAATTTCGGTTGCAAGCGCCTATTGATGGAGAAAGAGAACTTTTATGTCAAGTCGAACCTTATTATACTTACTTAGCTTTATTTGATACTAAACATGGAAAAAAAATATCAGAAAATTTTTATTTTGACTTAAATCATAATGCCGTGAAAGACATCATGATTGAAGAAACTAATTTCGGTCTATCGTATGGTGATTCAGAAATTGAGCCCAAACTAAATCTTAAAACTGTACCGGACGAATGGTTCAAAAACAAAAAACAAGTAATATTGGTGTTTATTGATGTCTATTATTCAAAAACAAATAAGATATGTGTTTAATTGTAAATTTCGTTTTGTAGGCAATATTATCTGTCAATAACCCGCATGCAGATATATTTCTAGTTATTAGAATTGACAAAATCTTACAAGGTAGCATTCAGCAAGTTAGTGAACCGTATACAAAAGCAGCAAAAGATCCTAGATTAGGTTTGAAAGTTAACAAATCGGTCAAGTCTTACCTTGGCAGACTGGGTACTTATAAAATGCCGTTTGCTTGGGCTGCTAAACCTTTATTTAGGTGAGATATTAGATTTTTTTGTAATTTTTATTTTTAAAATGAATATGTTGATCTTTTATTTTGAATTTTCAGACAACATACAAATAGTGATATTGATACTGGCCCTGATTTCCCTGCAATATATCGCCAAGAACCGGGTCGAATGTCTGACGAGGATCTTCTGAAAATTTTATCAGAATACCGAAAACCCGATAAAATGTCAAAACTAACTACTATACCTGGATGGATAAAAATAAATATTCAACCTTGTGCCGAACAACCTAATAGTAATTTATTTTGTTCATAGAAAAAGCTTTAATTTTTTGCAATATGTATTAGTTTTTATGAGTCATTCCTATAATTGAAAAAGTGCCAATTTTTAATTGACTTAACAAGTCATATTGCTTGACATAAAGCTCCATTGCAAGTCAGCGTAATTGACACATTGTCCTGAAATAGCAAAGTCAAAACGGTCTTCAATTGAATAAAAGAGAACTAAGTTTTTTTTTATCAAAAGTATGAGTAGTTTATTTGATTGTGTGGCTAAAATATTGCGGTATATATTATGGATTTCTTATCACAGAATTTACCACAATGCTAACAGGAAATGTTCTCGATTCTCCTGTTCAGCCTACATACATTTTCGCAATTTATTTTATGTTATTGTTTTTCATTATGTTTTCAGATAGCTTATCTTGTGGATGGGCTCCTGTAAAACCATTTCCAATGCCTCCTACAGCACCTTGTACACTTGAATTAGCATCGATTAACACTTCACTAGAACATCCTCACAGTGCCTATGTCAATCATCTTTACGTTTATCCGATGTCGCTAAATTTTGATTCACAAAAAATTTATGCAAGAGCTCGTAATATAGCTTGCTGTGTTGAAATTAGAGATAGCGATTCTCAAGGCTCTACTCCGTTGAATGTGTGTGAATAATATCTATTTATTATTTTTTTAACTATGTATATTAGAATTTAATTATTTTACAATTTCAGCTTATTTATGGAGTCGATGGAATGGTGAATAAACGCACTTGTTCTGTTGTCCATCATAACACTAATCCAATATGGTTTGAAGAAATCAAAATTCGTTTACCTGTGATGCTAACTAGTACTCATCATTTATTATTTACCTTCTATCATGTTTCTTGTGATATATCAAAAAAACCAGATTCGGGTGTTGAAACATGTGTGGGGTAAATAGATTTTTTTTCTTTAGTATTAATTGTAAGTCCGTAATAATTTCAATAACACACTTTAATTTTTTCATAGATATTCGTGGATACCTCTTTTATCAAAAAATGGAAAGTTGGTAGACGAAATTGTGCACCTTCCCGTTGCTACTCATCTTGCTGCTGGTTATCTTTCAATACAGCCTTTAGGTCTAGGGAAAGGAGTTAGTATAACGACTCAATATATATATATTTTTTAAATGCGATAATAAATTATAACGAAATTAATTATTTTTATAGAATGCTGGTCCGGAAACTGTTTGGATCGATGGAGAAAAACATTTATTTCGTTGTATGCTGACTCTAGATTCTACTGTGCTCACGAGAGATTTGCATTTGCACAATTTATTTTGCCACGCTGAAAAATTAGTGCAACCACAGATCGGTGCTATGCCCCCAGAAACAGAAACGTGTAAAATATTGAAAGCTGCGCACGCCATACAGTCGACAACGTTAATTCAATATCTTCCTACAATACTTAATCAACTTTTTGAAATTTTGGTCAGTGATTTTTCGTATTGATTTTATTTTTTTCTCTTTGAGCGATATTAACTTAAATTTGTTATTAATATTGATTTTCAGGCCATGGTTCAAGGATCGTCTGATATTGGAGCTCAAGTTGTAAGGTTAATGATTCATTTAGTTCAAATGATACACGATGCTGGGCGAAAGGATCTTTTAGAAAGTTATATAAAGGTATCTTTTCATCTATCTTTTAATCTCCAAATTGTTTGTATTTTAAAATTGTTGTATTACCCAATCTTGCAGTATGTTTTTATGTGTGTTGGAAATGGAATACACGAACATCTTATGGCTCCTTTATACACATTTGTTGACACGAACCCTAAAGATTTTTTATTGAGTAACAAATTCATGCAACATTCAAATTTTTTTTTTGAAATCATAACCAAAAGTATGGCACAATATTTAATCAACACCGGAAGAATAAAGGTAATATATTTTGAAATAGAAGTTATGATTATATATGTGGAAACACAATAATAATATTATTTTACTTGTTTCATTCATCACATATAGTTATGCAGAAGAGAAAGATTTTCAGAAGGTTTTTATAATCATATAGAAAAGTTTGTCAATGCACTTGAACCATCTTACGTTCTTCAGCAACCAATTCAGACTCATTGTGTTAATAAAAACCTTGCAATTTTTCTCAAGGTTGGTCATTTTTTTCAAGCTTTTTTTATATTTCTGTGATATCTTTGTAATATACATATGTAGTTTTCACTTTTCAATATAATTTTTAGAAATGCTTAAACTTCATGGATAGAGGTTTCATTTTCAAACAAATAAAAAATTACATTAACAAATTCAAACAAGACGAATCAAAAACCATATTCCAATTCAAATTCACATTCTTACAAACAATTTGCTATCATGAACACTATGTCGCTTTCAACTTACCATTACAACACAATCGTCTACCTGCCAAAAACTGGTGTGATGGTTTGTAAATTTTGAAACGATACGTTAATAGAATTAACCAGAATGTATAGATTTTTATCCGTGTTTATTTTGTAGATATGGATGGCATGAATCCCAGTGAAGATTTTGTAAATAATCACTTTTTAGCAGGTTCACTATTAAGACAAGTTCATTCAGCTTTGAATGAACCACCTCAAAAGCGCAAGATCGCTCTTAGCACTTTACGAGATCTATTTTCAAAACACGAATTAGATGATAGATATAAGTCCAAATCGTCGCGTGCTAGAATCACTTCATTATATACACCCTGGTTACCAATAGTCTGTGGTAACAATTTCACCATTATAACTTAAATGAATTATTTTGATATTTCATTTTAACTTATACATAAATTTTTGTCAGATATTATTCATCGTTTAACTACTAAAGAACAATCTTCTGATCCTGCGGGATGTAAAAAGTATAATCCTGATATCCAAATTGAACCTCCTGTCGGACTATCACTTGCAGGCATAAAAGACGGTTCATTGACAAGCAATATATGCACACCGAAAAGAAATCGACTGACTCTTCATTTCGATCAATGTAGTCCTGTTCGGAATTCAATGCATTTCAAAGACTCTTCATTTTTCGTTCCGCTTACAGGAACTTATGGAAATGGTATTGTTTTATTTAAAAAGAGGATATTGTTTATTGTTCTGTATTTGGTACAAATTTAACTTTTTTTTTTTTTTTTTTGAAGGAAACATGAATGGTAATTCTAATGTTTCGCTAGAATCGGATATTTCCACAATGTCAAGTGAAGGGTTTAATGCTCCGACGAATTTTGATGTTGCTACTGTAAAGTCTATTGAAACGAAAGACGCTTCAGATGCTGTAAACAGGTTTGTAGATCTTTATGTGTCACTAACATGAAAATTAATATCTTGGAGAATTCTTTTATGTTTTTTTATTATATTTCTTGTTGTAAACTTAATCATATTTTCATATTGTATATGCTTTTTAACAAAAACTATATACATTGTTCAGTATACATATTTATTTGTTAATTTTTTTTGTACATATTTGTTTGAAAATTATGTGAAAAACGTGTTGTTTAGGTATGGTACATTGTCAAAAGACGAGGTGAAAGATGTGTTGTTTTGCTTCCTTTTTGTATTAAAATATATTGACGATGAGCAGTTGATCGATTGGTGGAGGAATAGTAATATAAATCAATTACATTCCTTTTTCAGCATTCTTGAGTTAGTATTGTATTCAAATTGATAAAAAAAATATGTTTCGATAGCATATTAAAACTTTTATTCCGATTTTAGATTATGTGCTGACCATTTCAAATATTCAGGAAAAAAGAAAATTATTTCTGATTCAAAAAACGCCGTCAATGATAGCAATACTAATAAAAACAAACCTATGAAGGCTAGGACATTACCCGCCAGAATGAGTCCTCCAGATTTTTCAAAAGAACCTCCCACTTTACCTGAAAAAAATAATACTGTCAATAGAGAGAACATGCTTTCGATTAGTAAAGGTATTTTTACGATAGTGTCACAAATGAGGTTTATTTTAATACAATTTAATAAAAAAATATGTTTTTTTTTTTTTTTAATAGATCGAGACAGTGCTTTGGAATATAACGCAATGGCTGCTGGTTGGTTAGCTACAGAAATCGGTCTCATTATAATCGACCGTATTTGCTTGTATACTGAACATATTGACTCTTTGAATGGATTAGCTGTAAAACCTTACTTGAGATTGTTAAATCATCCACAGAGTGAAACATTATACAAACATATTTTTGCTGCACTCCGAACTTATGTCAACAAGTTTTCTGATACTTTATTTAAAGGTAAATAATACGGTTTTTATTTATATTTTATTTTTTATGTACAACTTTACAAATCACAATAATTGATATTTACATGGTAGTGTTATTTTCACTTAAACATATCCAATTTTTAAGTACATAAAAAATCTTAACAAATGTAACGTTTTACTTTTTCTCTCGATAATCTCAACTGTACATTTTTATTTTAATAGGTAATGGATTGATGTGCGGAAACTTGGTGAGTTGCTTATTGAAAGCATGTGATAGCCGTTTGCTTACTCTTAGACAAGAAGCTACTGCCATGTTGTATCTTTTGATGAGAGGTAATTTTGAACATACTCACAGGAAAGGTCTTACTAGAATACATCTCCAGGTATTTAAATAATTTTTTGTCTTTGTACAATACAATATAGTACTAAAAATAAAAACGGTAACATAAACTTCTAGGTAATTATTGCCGTTTCACGAATGCTCGGCAACGTTGTAAGTCTGAATAATATCAGATTTCAAGAATCTCTTACGCTTATTAATAATTTTGCCAGTAGTGACAAAGTTATGAAAGGATCAGGTAAATTATATGATTTTTCTACTTTGTTTGAAAAATATTCAAGTTATATAATGAAATTTAAAAAATTGTATAGGTTTTCCGTCGGAAGTTAAAGAACTCACTAGGAGAATAAAAACGGTCTTGATTGCGACTGAAGAAATGGTTGTTCGAGAAAGTGGCGGAGGCGGAGGTTGGGGAGCTGAACAAGAAAGACTCGCAGAACTGCAGCACACATTGGCTGTTTCGTACAGAGCGACCCCTCGCTTACGTCACGCGTGGTTAGATACAATGGCTCAGCATCACAACAGAGCTGCAAACTACACTGAAGTACATATTTTTAAGTGATTCATAATTACATCCCAACAAAAAGTTTCATTATCATCTTTTTATAGGCCATGTGCTGTCATCTCCACATAGCAGCTCTGATTGCCGAATATTTAAAATTACGAGGATGTCAAAGTTGGGGAGCAGAAGCGTTCGGATGTATATCTTCCAATATTCCTAGAGATGAGACTGGTCTGAAAATTGACGCAGGTACAATTTATCATTCAATTTTACATTCTTTTTCATAATCTTTGACCAGCATGTCACTGATTTTTTCCTTGAACTCGTTGATTGGACAAAGAATATCACAATGAGGCACTCTTAACAGATGAGCCATTGCCATGTCGTTGTTCCATGTCAGTAACTGAAATTGTTTTCATCCCAATTTGATTATTAGTTAACATATCTATCGTGTGAAATTTACTACCTTTACTGCATAGTCGTTCAAAGATGGTCTAAAATGTAATTCGATCATCACGGCAGATCCATGTTTTGGGGGATGTGGTCTTTGTGCACCCGTAGATGTTAAAATTGAAGCGACATTATTCAAATATCCTGAATACGCGTATAATTTTATTCCACGTTCTCCTCTTTTGTGTTTTTCTATTCTTGTTTCAAAATCTGTCATCACCTTGTGGATATATGGTCCTAAAATTAATTTGTTTTTAAGTAAAATTATTTTCTTTATTGCATTCATATCTATAACATACCAGCGCTTAATTTTTGCATGTCTGAATTAAAGAATTTCATATTATATTCTAATTTGACTAAATCTCTGAGGGATCGTATTATATCTTTTTTGAGCCATTTAGGATTTGTCATTTTCATATGATCCTATAAAAAAAACAAAAACATTGTTTACTACTACAAACATTAAATCATTATATACACTTTGTATAATATATTCACCTGCGATATTAGAAGATTTGATAATTGCATCACTTGTGTCGGCGATGATATGTTACTTCCTGTATAAACAGATAAGCGACGAAACAATTCTTTATATTGCAAAAGTTCATTTTGGTGATGACCATCAGTCACAGTTTCTTTCTCTTGAATGTATTTGGGGCAATTTTTTTCATATAACAACTGTAAATGTGTATTTTGTGTAAGTGATAGATTCATATTTATGTATTCAATTTATTAAATCTCATACATAATCCTTATCGAATTCTAAGTTTTTATATGGTACTGGCTGCCATAAAACATCTGTCCATTGTTGTTCTGGTTCTACTGGCCATAATCCAGCCAAAACCAAGAGTGCACTAGTTTTAGATATATCTGTATTGGTTGTTTGCATGAAGAATTCTTGTTGATTATACGTTTTCGTGAGAAACTTATCGTAACGTTTCCTCAACATCTCTCCCGTTTCGAACATTGTCATCTTCCCTTCCTGTTGCAAATTTATAATTGTAACAAATACATATAAATAATATTATTTATATCGATTAAAGTGTTTTATCATACGTTTGTAAGTGCATCGAATCCATACGGATAGTATGTTTCATTTTGGAGCATATTCAATGGAAACACTTTTATTTCTTCAATTGTCGGCGTTCTCTCTCCATGGCTGAAAATCTGTTCCAGAATATTTTCACTTTGCCATTTTTATATAATTCAAATATTAAAAAATTGTTTCTTACTATGTGTACTTGTTTGATTTCTGTATATTCTGGAGTTGCAGCTCTTTTCACAATGAATACTCCGAATAGGGCTTTAAAAATAATTTTTCAGTTAATTATTTTTAATTCAGGTACAAGTATTCGTTCTAATTATGTTTGAAATTTAAAAAAGGATGTTTGATTTAATAAAAATTGTAAATCTAAAGTTAATGCACATGGTCCATAGATGCGGTTGCATGACTTGCATGCCCTGAATATCTATTGAGAAAAATTACTTGCATATATTTTCATTAAAAAAATGATAAGTTTTATAATGCGATCATACATGACTTTTATAAAAAGGGCGCAGAATAAAATTTATATTATTTTCGATGAGTTATCTTAGTTTTTTTCTATACTAATCCAATAACCATCATGACATTTGAATCACTTTCTGAAGAAAAAAAAAGCGAAATTTGCATAAAACCAAATTTTCAGACGTAATAGAGGGGGGCGGGGTCGTTTCGGAACCAGGTCTTATATATTTATATACGTACAGGGCCCCCAAAAAATTTAAGCCCCTAACGAAGCAAATACGCTACAAACCGCTGGTAGTACACACCCAATCTCGAAAATTCAAAAAATACCACATTACCCCAACACACGTCCGACATCGAAACGAACGATCACGTTTCCGGATCAAAAACGAATTTTCCGACAAAAGGTTCACTACAAACAATCCGTTAACCTCCAACGATGGCGACCCCGATGAGGACGCCGACGCAGCAGCAGGTGAGGTTGCTCCGTATCATCGTCGGCGCCCTCACTGATGCGCGCCTGCCTCCATGTCCATGTCCATGTCCTGGTGGTCTGCGAACGACTGCGCTGCGGCTGCGATGATGTCCGCCGATTTTATCTCGGGCCGTATCCTCGCCTCTTTTGTCTGCGGCTGCTCCAACGGTGGCTCGCAGTGGTTCGGTGGGTGATGTTCCGATTGTACCTTGAACGGTCTGTGGTGTTTGTGCGGTTCGAGTGATCGTATGTGGGTATGCGAAGAATGAGGTTTTTTAGGATGTCGTGAGGAAATTTTTCTTATCTACTTTTGTGCCATTAGAGAACTTGCTTCGTGCTAGGGCCACGAGAGCACCGGTGCACACGAGGTTTTTGATGCTTGGAATTTTTTGATTTTTTTTTTTTAAATAGGCTGGGAACTTAAGTGGTTAAAATTTTTAGATGATCTTCAATTCGGTCGATGGTATTTAATTTCGATGATCAGAAAACCGATGGGTTAAATGAATTTAAATAGTTAATTATAATATGAAAATCTATGTGAATAGGCGAAGTTTATTATGTGTCTGTTTTGCAGATTTTTTTAAACAAAAAAATTAGAATGTTAAAAGATAAAGATTGACACGCGTGCCACATATTTTCCATCTTTGGATTATTCAATCCTACGATTTTTTCAAAAATAAATTTTCAAATACTTCTGAAACAATGATTTTTCATTGACTCAAATTAACTACCCGTATTAGTATCAGTTATTTTCTTGATTTGTTTATTTTATCTAGTTTTTATTTTATGTTTTCACCCTAAATTCCAAATAGTCATATTTGAAATCATTAAATGATTAAATGATTAAATCAACGCTTCAAAATAATATATAGTAGCATGACGAAACGTGGCGGAAATTTCTTGATGTTTGCACGTTCCGAGACAAATTGAAATCTTTTGTTTTCCATATTGTGATATATGTGTGCGATTAGCATACAGCCTCTGTGTGACGCTTTATTACCGAAATATGATATTTTGCTGAAAATAAAAAAAATAACAAGTAAACATCCTCAAAGTTAACATTCGACATGTCCACATGCGTGGTAATTCGAAATGCCGATTTTCACGCAGACATTCTGTTGTAGATACATATTTGTTTTGAAATATTCGGTGTCGTTCAGTAGATGTTTAATCAGTTTCATTTCACTCATGAAAAGCTCAGGTTTTTTTTAGTATGTATTTAAATTTTCTGATAAGAACTACAATGTTTGCAAGAACTAATAAGATTTGTCATTGGGACGAGCATTTTGACTGCTATTTGGAAAATAATTATTGTCTCATTAAATAATATATTAAAACGTAATAATTAAGTAATATATTAAAACGACGTTCTCCAAATTTGATTGTATGTGTTATTTAAAGTAAACTGTGTATCTTTCATAATTCATTCGTAAGTTCTGCTGAACACTTTATCATAACTTAATTGTATTTGTTAAATGCATTATATCTTCAGTTTTATCTAAAAACTGCTTAAAGTAAAATCTATACTTTTTTTAATACATAGGTACTAATTGTAAGAAGAAAAAAACAAAAATTCCATGTTCCTTAAATTTTATTTTTTCACTTTCATGTATCACAATTTTTTTCATAGAAAAAAAGCTACAACTGATATAAATACAAAACAATAAACATAATGCGGGCAATTAAAATAAACCTTCGTTCGCAAAATCACAATAATAAAACAAAATGTGTCGTTTAACTTAATTGCTAGTCAATAAAAAAGCCGACGTCTCTCGCTCTATTATTCGTCGTATCACTCGCTTAGTTCTACGCTGCTTAAACCTAAATTAAATACTGATGGGTCGTTAGCTGTTCTTCAACTTGCACTCCTGCTTCAAATTGCTGTTGCTGGTCACCGTGTCTTTGGTCAACTGGACGAACTGCTCGAACGGACAATATTCCCCGCATCCAGGTATCGGGAGCACTTCCGCCTGGGAGTACACGTCCCTCAAATAGAGTATCTGCAAAACGGGCACGATTATATCCAATTGTCAATTATGTGTGACTGAAAATGACGGTATACCCACCTTGAAAACGAACGTGTTCGATATGAGCTTGTGGTGAAGCTCCAATATGTATGTGGAGCCGTAAGGAGGTTGGTGAGGCTCAAAAACGCCGGAGCAGGCTAACATTGCTGCCACGTTGTTTTCGTGGCCTGAATATAGGTAGAGTTTGCGGTTTTGGGGGTTCAAAGTTTTCTTGATCTTGTTGTAGGAGTCCGTTATCATTTTTTGGAGAAGTGAACCTTTTTTTGTGCAAGAATGAAGTTAGAATTATAAAATTGGTTGTTGAGCGATACACGTGCATTGAAATTACCTCCGGCAACTCTTTTTAGTTCTTGAGTTGAAAATTCTAAATCGTATTCGATCACAGTCATCTCTTTGATTTGGTTCATTAGAGGAATCGCCCATTTCGGTGGTGGAATGTTATAATTTCTCTAAAATACAAATTTTCATTTAAGATTTTATACTACAACTAATTCCTACTTTTTACATTTTCTATCTGTTGTAACACTCCATAGGTAAACTATTCTCTATCACATGAACTGAAAACTAAATCCGATTTTTTTTAAGTACATCTTTCTAGCAGTGGCATACGGTGACTTTTCAACCGAAAGATGCTGTCCAATATTTCCGACGCGAAATTTAAGGGATGCGCCACATCCACAGCATCCACGGGCCTCACTCCCCTGCTTTCTAGATAGCGAACCGGCGTCACGAAAACGGCAAGTGCTAAAAATACCCACACATCAGTCACGGAGAACTAACGTGGATATACGCGGCGGCTAAGCACACAACGAACCGTACCCATTCAAAGGCGATTTCCCGTCGCTAAACAATCACGCGAGCAGGAGGCACAAATGAACGCCAATTTGTCGCGCGAAGGCGGCCATCATCCACGCCAGTCGCGTGATGGCCTGATCGGTGTCTGTCCGAAAGTGGCCATCTGGGATGCAACCGGTGCTCACCTCGGCCTGGAAGAGGTTGTCGATGTAGAATATGTCCTCGGGAGTGGTCAGGTTGCGTCCCGTGTAGTAGCTCATCACGGCCATCATGTCTCTGTACGGATCGATTTTCGATTGGAATTCGGGGGATTCCAGTTGTTCTTGGCGAGCTTCTAAAAAGCGCGGGCATGTGTAGTAATACATCATCTGAAATTATATGAAAAATTAAGAGGTTTTGAATCGTGACTTCCAGAGACAATGTGCCTCCGTTAGGCTAAAAGTTCAAAATGTCGCCTTTTCTAGAAATATAGTTTAATGTTACTAAATTTATTTTGCCATAATTTGTCACTGGTGTTGTATTTGTTTTCGTTTGAACTTACGTCGTCTTCTTCGTAGGGTAAAGTGTTGTATGGTATCGGTTGCCACATCAAGTTTTTGTTCCATTGTTGGATTCTCTCTGGAGGATAAAGACCCGCTAAGCATGCCAAGGCGCTCATTTTTGTTCTGTCGTAGTCGGTAGTCCTGACGTATATTTCTTCTGGAAGATACACTCTGTTCAGATATCCATCGTAGCGATTTCTCAAAAATACGCCGATTTGAAATTCTCTAGCTTTTCCTTCCTGTAATCGCAGGATTTGTTATGTTATGTTATGTTATGTTATATATTATTAACACAAATAAAGTTAGTTTTCAAAGTGAAAGTAAAACGTGAACCGTTTAATCTTTAAAGTAAACTTGATACAGTTTAATTGCAAAGTTTCAGGAGTAAAAGCTGTATACAAGTATATTATTTGATAACTTACATTCGTGAGAGATTTCAATCCAAAGGGTAAAAATTTATTATTGATATGCGGATCGTCAGGATACAACTCCATTTCTTCAACGTCCGGAGTCCTGTCTCCGTGCCTAAACACCTTAACGTCGCAAAAATTAAAATAGAAAGGTTACAATCACAACACAACATTGTATTAATGGATTAATTGGAGTCGTGTACGATTCGGGCGCCCCACAAGCGCGCAATCTTTCAATTGTATTCGCATCTAGTTTATAAAACATTAATTTTCATCAAACGCCCTTTCCGTACATTTGAAACGTCCGACACGTGGAAGTGACCTTAAAGGCCAGCTCATGGCCCTAAGAGCTATTATGACGCCCCTCAAACAAAATCGTTTCCCTTTAAGCGATAATATCATCGAAAATTCATCGATACGTAAATATAATTGGTATCCAATTTAGCCGATATAGAGTGGGGTGCATATAACAATCGAGATAGTAGGTTTTCCTTCGATATATGATAAGTAAATATAGTTTTTTTTTTTTTTAGACATTTGCGTCCAAGTTGTGCGAAATGGCGTACATTATTCGCGATTCGTCATCGAGTAAAAAGCTAATTAGGTTCGACTCGTATTAGCAAATTACACGGTATCTGCTGGAAAAAAACCACAAACGGCTGAAATTTGCTGTGCCATTTCCGGGCTGAAAATAGTACATAGGTGATGCGAAGTTTTTGACACTGACACTGTACACAAGTCCATTGAAGCACAGTGACACTCGCCATGATTATCATTGTCATGGATAGTCTCGAAATTGATATTAATGTCCAGCAGGAGCTGACCTGGAATATTATAATCGGCTAATAAACCAAAATCGCGAGTCTAGTCGTCCTTCCGCATTATTGGCGGTCCTAGATTGAGCTTTGGCTCGAATTATATAATGCGACGTCCTGTTCGTCGATTCAATTTGTTTTTAGAAAATAACAATATCGCCCCATCTATCGGAAGGCGCGAAAAGTAATCGTTTAAAATATAAAATTTTAAAAGATATTAAAACGATCGTAAAAGTAATCGATTCGTCCCGATAATTTTTATTGTTTTCTCAATACATGCGAAGTATTGAATGTTAACTATTAAAACGAATTAGTTATGTTGTTACGTTATGTAAACATGTCGAATTCGAACAACAATAAGGCTGAACCGTTCCGATCGACGTACATAATTAGCGTAAAGTTTCTTTCTATTCAGTTTTTTTAAACCTTTCATTATTCACAAATTTACCAAATATAGACATCGATTGTTTGTTCAGTTGTTCACGTTAGATTATCGCGAAACACTCTTTTAATTTGTTGTTTATAATATTACATTGCAATTCCGATAAATTTCCTGTAGTGTCTCAATATATTTTTCAAACGATAATCAACCATCTCAACAAAACAAACAACATCAACACAAATTTCATAATAGATTATACGAATCGTAGAATATTAAATATTTTTCAACAATAATAGACATGTGATTCGCGAAGAGCACGTGTCCGAATGTTTATAAACGTACGCCCACATGCGCAAACTACCAATTAATCAGATGACAAGAAAGTTGTCAGCATCCGTTCGAACGCGAGGGTCTGTACCATCATCATCATCATCATCATCATCACCACCACAACGAACAAAAGACAACTCACGGCATGCACTAGAGTCAGCTGACTGGGTTCCTCGTCTATCATGCTGAAGACTCCGTAGTCGTCATCGGGGACCACGAAAGGCTCTGCTGAAGCATGGACCACGGCCAAGACGATGCTGATGCTGATGCTGATGAAGCTGGAGCCGACGATGAGACGAGTCATGATGCGAGCGCGACTCGGACCACTGACGATGGCTCGCATGCACCCCGCATTTATATATACCGGCTGGATCTGTCGCTGAAAACGCTTATCAGTATTCGCGGTTGTGCAAAATTAATTGTTTTTCAGTTAAATGTGTTTTTTTTTGAGCGCGTTTTGTATTTTGTTGTCGATCGATGGATGTTGGAATTGGGTGTATTGGAATTTAATTGGGTTTGCGTGTGAAGGATGTCGATTGAATTTGGTTTTATAAGAAAATTGATTGAGCCTTGTGTCAATATTCAGAGTTACTTCGGGATACCCGTTCTCTAGATACAACGGTATCCACTAAGGGTTTTTTTTAATTAATAAATTGAGTTTATGAGTGAAAAAAAATATATTTCGAATTTTTATTATCTTTTTAAAAAGTAGCCAATATTTGAAAATATGAAAAAAATAAAAATTGTATTAATTCATGTTTTTTTTATTGTTAAAAGATTGTTATAGGACATCATACCTATAAGCGACTAGATTTTACAAATACATAATATTAAAAAAAAGATAAATATGTATTGAAGAATAATTTTACGTATCAAGGGCATAAAAAAAAATCGGAAATTTCAATAATATTTAGAGTAGGGATACCAGATTTACCGAAAATTACATTTACCGGTAATCCGGTTAAAAATTATAGTTACCGGTTTACCGGTAAATTAAATTTTGAAATAAAACCCGGAAAAACCGTACAGCCAAATACTCTCAAAAAAAAAACTACAATACTTTTCAAAAATATTCGAAACTCAATTTTTTTTTACCTGTAAATTATCGAACTATTTTGGGTCATTTACCGGTAATGACATCCCTAATTTGGAGATAATAATTTCAATACCATTCGCTCAACTAGCTTATTAGAGTTAACCTAATTCGCTGTTATCAATCCGCAATAAACCAAAACAAAGTAACTTGTATACGCGATATGTGAACTATACTATATTCTAATTTACCTGAAAATTTTACACGGCTACTGGGCTTTTTCAAGATTCTTCTTATGCCTGCGTAAGTTTGAGTTTCACTCAATATATTATATCAAAACTGACTATTTAATTGTAAATATTAATCAAATTCTCAATTAAACTTGTAGAAAAAATTTTGTGACTGTTCACGAAAAAAAAATCAAAATGGAATCGTAGTTACGAATTCGGTCGCGCTTTCGTATGTTTTCATTATAGAAAATTCTGATTATTATAACTATAAAAAAAGTAAAATATAAACATTTCATCGACGATGGCATCATTCAAATCTCGCGTTGAAATTTTATTATTATTTGGGTTTCGAGAGTCATAGTCAAAATTGATACCCATTGGCCGGCTGTTGCAGGATTAAACGATCCTTGTTTCATCATTCAAAATCGTCAAGTGTGAATCTGGAAGGAATGATTTTCGGTACTCAAACTTCCCTTCGTTTTTCATTGTTCATATTACTCGTAATTTATGGCGAAAAAATCGGAAAAACCTCATTCTGCAACGAATGACACATGCGTTAATGATACGATAAAAATTCTTGATTTTTATACTACTCTCGATATATAATATTGTTAAAATCGTTCCTATAAATCGTCTTGGTTCATAAATGTTCATAAACCGTTATGCGTACTCGTTTTTTTGTTTATACACCCATCCCCCGATTTAAATGGTAAACTCGTTACCGCATAAAAAAAGATTATGAATCCATACAAAAACATGAGATAAGTTAAAGATAAGTAAAAACCGCATAAATAGAGATTTTTAATTCATACTAAATAGAGAAATTGGTTCACAATCAGAAAAATCCGTGTAAAGTCTGACAATCAAATATATTTGTTACTGAAAAAAATTCTTCATATAAGAATTTTTTTAGTAATTATAATTGACATATGTGTATGTATTATAGATACATAATATATGAATTTTTACTTCAAACAAAAATTATGTTCTTCGTTATGTCTTCCAAATTCTAAAACAACTTTTTTTTTGCTGGTTCAAAATCACTTTCATCATCATCAATTATTTTAGAAGAACACTGTGTTTGGTCATGGATAGCTTTTTTATCTAATTGTAAGAATTCCGTGATTCGTTTTTTTCTTATTTTTCGTCAACAAATTCAAAATACGCCTATTCGAGGAAAAAAAAACATTTTGCTTGACTGCGTTAAAATGAAACCGCGTAAATCGGGGGATAGGTACATAATCCCAAATTTATAATTCAGCAATATGAGTCACCAACTCTCACAATGAGCCTTTTTTATTGCTTCTTGTAAAATGAACTTGTAAAATTTATCAATACTTTCATCTTCTGCAGTTGGTGTTCATTAAAAATGTAGCTAAATTACGATCAGAATTTTAACTGTAAACATATTTTGTTTTTGGTTTTAAACCTTCAATTTTCATTCTGAAACAGCGGAGATGCGTTTTCACATTTAATATTGTTTTGAAATTTCTTTGATTTGAAAAATTCAAATTTGATATTCATGAATAAGTTATTTTTTCATCTTTCCTCGTATGATTAAACCTTGCGCAAATATACCGTGTAACCCTCCCATTAAATACGGACTGATTATATTTCTCATGAGGTCGGTTATTGTTCGGTAATTTATTTTGAAGGTCGAGTTTTTCAGAAATAATCACGATTTGCCAAGTAGTTACACTTATTTCATGTGATTAAATTTTTTATCCGTTTATTATTATATGCATTTAGTTTATTTTTCAAGCTTTTTATTTTATACTTTGCTTGTTTTCAACTATATACGTGCCCATTTTTGTTTTCTTCGTTTTCATATACAGTAAAACCTCGATTACTAAACGAGGATTTAGATGGTCTGGATTGCGAAAAACCTGGATAATCGAGACAAGAAAAAAAATTTACTCACCATTTTTATTAAATCTGAAGCACTTTTTTTCAGGGCATTGATAAATATTCATATGATAATGTCTGCACACGTTTTATTGTGGATGACATTATAAGTAAATATTAAAATTACCACTGAGAATAATTTTACAAAAATATAGCCCAGTTTAAAATAAAAAAAACCTCAATAACTTCAGCTATCAGAATTCTGGACCATTGTGCAATACTGACTTATAGCAGTTACAACTTTATGAATACACGTGTATTTCTATGATCAAACTAAAACCAGACAAGAGCGAGTCCTCATAGTTGACAATGAGTTGAGTGACAGTTGTGAGTCGATCATGAGTCAGTATAATTATGTTATATACTCGTACATTGTTGGATGCGTATTATGTTAAAAACTTCGTAAAATCTGCTATTTAAGAAAAATATTTTTTTTATCAATCCGGATAATAGAAGCTATACTATACATAATGTGTGAAATAAATATTGGTCACTTTAATCTTTTTACTAAATCAAATGCAATACTTTTGAATAAATTGTTTAATCACTAGCGTCATTCACACTTAAACAAGGACCGACGTGGATGGACGATTTTTCGTAATTTGTTTGTTTGTCCGGTCAAAATTTTTATAACAGAGACAAATGCGTGAGAAAATCGATTCCCAAGTATGAAATTAACTGCGTTGTTAGTTTTGTTAAACGAAATTCCCGATAATAACACTCCGACTTGCAATTCAATACTGCGCAAATATGAAATCATGAAAATTTGCACAAGTGTCTTCCGTTATTTATCGTCCAAATGCGTTCTTTCATACAAGATCACGCCAGCAATTAAATCGATCATTCGATAACCGTATCATCAGTCACAAGTGCAGTCTTATCGAAATTCGATTGTGCAACAATTTTTGAACCCTCATGCATTTCGAAATGTGGGTCATGATATGGCTTAATTTGATAAAACCCATATAAATATTTTTTTAAATATAATTCGCTTTGAATTTTTGATAATTATAATGACCTCCATTTATTCGTTTCAGGAATGGTGGATATCCAATACACAGAGTTGGGCCTTTTGGATCAGATTGAAATGTGCACCGTTTATGTGGATCAAGCTGAACGATATGAACTCCTCGGTCCTTTGTACAGATTGATTTTGCCCATTCATGAAAAAATGAGGAACTTCGAAGCTCTGACTAGGTGCTATCGTCGTTTACAAGAAGCTTATAGCAAAGTGTTAGAATTGCAGAATACCGGGAAAAGGTTGTTGGGTCGTTTTTACCGAGTGGCTTTTTTCGGACAGGCTTACTTTGAAGATGAAGACGGTTGTGAATATGTTTACAAAGAGCCTAAGTTGACATCTTTAAGTGAAATATCTGAAAGATTGACCAAGTTATATGAACAAAAGTTTGGTGCGGGTGTCGTCAAGATGATTATGGATTCTGCTCCGGTTAGTCAAAATTTTGTTGAAACATATTTTGATTTTGAAAAATGTAATAAATATAAACAATTTGTTTGCGACAGGTTATCGTGAATGATCTAGATAAGCGTTATGCATACATACAAGTAACCTCGGTGCAGCCTCACTTTGATTGTTCAGAACTGGCCCAAGAGCGGCTAACTGAATTTGAAAAGAATCACGACGTGAAAAGGTTCATGTACGAAACTCCTTTTACTAAGGATGGTCGTGCTCATGGAAACGTCGAGGAACAGTGGAAGAGACAGACCATAATTACTAGTAAATAATTTTATCTCGTTTATACATAATGAGACGTGTATGAAAATTGTAATTGAATATTGTTTCAGCTGAATCTTCTTTCCCTTATGTAAAAAAGCGAATACTTATTAGCGATACACATACGGAAGAAAAAAGTCCCATTGAGGTTGCAATTGAAGAAATGCAAAATCGGGTGAATGAACTAAACGAAATTGTCAGCGCGAAAACGTGTGATTCCAAAAAATTACAATTAAGGTATTATTCGGTATTTTATTGTGTTGTTTTAAAATTTTTATTATAACTGTATGTATCTTTTTGTAGACTCCAAGGTAGTATCTGTGTTCAAGTCAACGCTGGACCTTTAGCGTATGCATCAGCTTTCCTAGATCCAGCATTAAAAAATTTATATCCCGATGATAAAGTTAAACAATTGAAAGAAGTTTTCAGGTTTGTTTTATTGATGTATTTCAGTTATGTAAATGTTAATTTATCTAACACCGATTTTCTTTATATTCCAGTGATTTCTTGATTGTGTGCAAAACTGCACTTCAGATAAACAGCAAAGTCATGTCGAACGATAGAACAGAATATCAACAAGCTTTAGAAGAAAACTATCAGAAACTAAGCGATTCCCTGAATTCGCTCGTCGGCGAAAACATGGAAAAAACAAAAGTACACAATGGTAACTCTTTGCACAGAGTGACTGGTGCTCAGGTCGACTCAAGCACTGCCTGATAAAAGAAAACGCTCATGCTCAAATCTTCAATATCCTCCAATACACAAATTTTAAGCATTTATTATATAGTTAGTGAATTTTTTAGAACACATACATATATGTAATATTTATATACATATGATACGAACAATTTTTACTATGAAATTTTTTTGTACTTAACCGACATATCTCTCATACCATTTTTATAAAAGTAATAACATGCCTGTTAGAAAAATCTAGATGCGTTATACGAATAAGTGTTGAAACATATTTTTTTATATATCAAAATTTCAAATGGAAGTTTGTATCCGTCATATAGAAGTCACTCGAGGAAAAGTTTCTTACCATTGTCAAATTTGATGCATTTGCATGGCCATATTTATTTACGTATGTGTGCGTGTGTGTGTGTTTTAGTCATTTTGTTTTAGTCCAAATGGTTTATGTTGTTTAATTTTAAATTTTCATAAATAACAAAACATTTGTATGTATATTTTTTTAAATTTTATATGAATGCTGTGATTGTTAAATGTTTTATACATAATATATAAAGTCTACATAATATAAACTAGTTAACACAATTGACATAGAATTATAATATGATATAATTTATTTGAACCACAATGTTGAAGTCGGTTTCATTTTCAAACTAATTCACGGCACATATTGTTTTATATATTTTTTATTGCAATTTATTTGTATTGTATTTCGACTTCCAGTATTTTTACTCGATCTTAACGCTTGTAAATTTACCTTCTCTCGACAACGCTCTCGCTCACGAGTCTCAATTAGCTTTAAGTATTTTAATATTATTTCTTATCGAAATTCTTTATACAATTTCACTAATTTTATTTTTAAGTATTTCAAATTTTTATTGTTGCCAAAATATACAATGTGTCCAATTTTTACTATGATTTTCAAAGATATTGCTCAAATATTTATCCTCGTACGAGATAATATCTTTACGTCTGACTAGTTAAAATTATCACCAAAATATTGCCATTAATTAGTGTCATTTTTGCCTTTATCGATCTTGTCATCTAGTTATTAACCATTCCATACTTTCGATCGTATACGAAGTATGGTTAGCATGTTTGTAAATGAAAAAAATAATATTAGGCTTATATTGTGTAATTCGATAACGTGTGTACTTTACTTTACACATCCTCGCATTATTGAGTACATTGAAAAATGCACATTTCTCGTTTATTTATGTATTTGTTCGGTAGTTAATCTCAATATATTACCTCAAATAACATTTAATTGAATATATGTAAACTGTAGATTTTTTATGTTTTATCCAGTATTTTCAGAATCTCAACTTCTGGTTAATAATATATGGTACAGAACTGTTGAAAATGTTTTTTGTGATATTATTTCACTTTTTATTGGTCACATGGACAGAAGTTTCCATTATTTAATGACATACATTTTTGTTTTCTTTTTTTGTAATAATGATAAACTAGTCTTCGATTCTCATTCCAATTTTAAAGCATTTTTTCCTTATTTATTATAAATGATAATCTTCTGATTTATATTTGTTTTATGTTAAGTACTTATAAATGTTTATGTTTTTGTTGTGACTGATATATATTTTACAATAAAAATTACTATTTTTTTTCCCTTTCAAATGAGTACAGGATCTGCTATACTGTTTTTTAGCTAATTATGCCCATTTTTACGCTTTAAGTCTTCTGTGGTATAAAATGTACAAATATACAATTTATAAAAAATCAGTTAACGAGAATTAAAATACATTTCAAACAGATAATATTTTTTTAATTCAGAATATTTGGTATTAAATACATGTTACAATGTCATTGGATGTATATAAATATATAACACATATGAGTTTTGAGTGCGTTACACACAGAATCATATAATAAAAGATGGAATTCATTAAACATCAATTTTTCGAAATTCATAAGTCGACAAAAATTACACAAATATTCTTCTGATAATCAAACAAACGCTATGATTCCACGTGAATTCACACATATAATATATATAAATGTATCGACCAAATTCAAAATTCTAGCAGACATTTCTTTTTTCATTTACAGACAAATCAACCTGGCCTTAAAATCGTTCTCGTTCATCAGATAACAGAATAAAATTTTACAATTATGCTACTAATGATAACAATATTTATATACATGATATATATATATATATATATTTTTATATACAAAGTATAAATGAACTGTTTTACAAAAACTTTAGTCGCATGCGTGTGGCGAAAGCTACCGGTGCAGCGTGCCCGCTTAAGTACAGCACAATTTTCTTTTACATAGCTTAAAAATTACAATTCGATCTTTTTTATTTTAAATTAAAACAAAACGCACAATAGACTTAATAGAAAGTCAACAGATACATAATTTTTTTTTATTCATATAATTAATATATATGTATTAAGTGTGTTTTTGTGTGTGTGTGAATATTCATATTTACAAATCATAAACTTTCGAGTGCTAAGACTCCCGTCGATCGAATGACTGCAATACACTTCGACTCTTAAAATACCAAGAGGCACTTTACCTACTACGAATTGGCAGATAAAAAGAAATAAAAGAAAATTGCCAAATTTTATCACAACATTATTTACTTATAAATGTATTTAAAAGATTCACTATTTAAGTAATAAATTATCTTACATTAATGACAAAAAATTAAGTACAAAATGATAAAACTAAAGAGAAAATCTTGCAAATATCCATAAAAAAATATATTGACTATTTTTGATTCGTAAACTATAATGCTTATTTTGTAAATATTTTTTTTAAGTTGTAAATAGTTAAGAATTGACAAAAAACTATCGATATCGATAATACAATGATGCTATATCAAACATCGACATAATGTAAATGTTATTATGCAGTTTTTTTTCTAATACAGAATACTTACAATATTCTGAACCTCGTGATAAAATTTTCTCGGTTGCAATCAATTGCACAATAGCCCACAATACATATTTTAATCTTAAAACATATTCAAATCACATATAACAGAAAATATGTACAGATAACGTAAAGCAAAAAAAAAAAGTTCAACTCAAAAAATGTTACATATTTACATGCAGTTTGAAACATAAAAATCCTAAACGTAACCATTTTGACATAATGACCGAGAAACAAAACATTTTTGAGTATTGTCTAAGGAAATGGAACTATAGATAAATCGAAAACCATGTTTAAACGGGCGACCGATTGAGCAATAAATATATAACGAGAATTTAATACAATTTGGATTAGTTTAAGATACACATATTCTAAAGCATATTTTTAATAATGCCTATTCACCAAAGATATGTATATTACGCCGAGATGAAAAATCCGACAATAAATGATCCCTCAAAATGCTCAAAGAGCTAAAGTATCTATAAAATATTCATAACTATTCGTCAAATGTTCGTGATTGATAATATACTTCAAATTGTGCATATTAATAAGATTAAACGAACATACCAAACCTGATCTGGTTCCATTGTTTCACATCACTTTTTGAGTCTAACACTGCATCAGATATTTCTTATAACTAAAGCACACAGAGCATTAAAAATAGCAAATTCTATCAGAATTAACATCTACTAGTCCTATCATTCTCCTATTTAGCTTATTCACGTAAATTAGATATATAATATGAACAAAAATTAAGTACGTGTGGACAACCAGATCAGCTAATACTGTATTTAAAAAAAAACAATATGCTGGTGTAAATGTACCAGAGTCACTAATATAATACTGAAAAAATAATAAGTATTCGTCCGAATAAAGTCAATTAAATACAGAAATGTAAATACAGATTGCAATACTAAATGATTCGTGTTTTGAATTTCTTATGTTATACATAGAAACCAATTACTGATAGTAATTTAACCGATTAGCAAATTTTTCTTATGTGCAAAGCTCAAAAGCAGTTTTCAGGCATAATTTAGAAAGTTACATGAACAACTTTAATCATGTTACTGAAAAACATTACAATACTGTTTTCAAACAAATCTTAAAACAAACATTAAATTCTGAATATATATATTAATGTCAAAAACGAATCATCTCATCTAAAATATGAGCTTATTTTAAAGCTGTTCGAAGATTAATAACCATAAGATTACAATAACATTCATACAAATTTAATTTAAATTCGATAATCATTTCATCATCATCGACATAGAACCTACATGGCTTGTTGCAAAAATGGGTTTGTAGGACGGGGAGGAGCAGCCCATTCGGCGTCGAATGGATCGCCGCCGAGAGATCGAGCTCGCATAGAAAGCGGGGGCGCTCTGGTCACGGGCGGGGGCCCACGTGCCACTCGGCCTAACCACTGATCCGGAGCCGGTAAATCTTGGGGTACGGAAACTGGTACGGTCGGAGGGACCGCAACAGGTTCTTCAGACAATAACTGTAAACCTCGTGCCAACTGTTGACACATGGCGGCCACTTGATCTTCAGGCTCTACAGGTGGTTCAGAACTCAACGGAGAAAGAGGAATCAAAGACGCAACAGGTGGGTGCGATTGTTGACTTTGTAGCGGCAACGATGAAGGATGAGGTCGGAGACGCTCCAAATTGCTAGGAAGATCGCTGATCCGCAAAGACATTTGTCTTTTGAAAGGTGAGCTGGAAATTAAAACGATATTTTTGTAAATTCGTTGAATTAGTATTGATATATTGTTTAGAATTGATTACACACTTGTTGTTGAGGTGAGAAAATCCACGAAATGAGCCTTGTCTTTCGATCATGTGCGGTGCGGCGTGCGGCCGTTCAATTGCAAAAGGATTAGGAGGTGGTGGAGGACGAGCCGATGCGGGAACCACTGGAGGAATAGTAACGTTGGAATAAGCCGACGACATACTGCCAGAATTGCTGTCCATACTCATAGATCTCTCCGATTTATTTCCTCCTTAAAAAAATAGTATAATCGTATATAAACGAAAAAAAACATTATAAAATTAAAAACCAAAGGATTAATTACCGTTAGCGAGAATTTTACTAGTATGAGATTTATTTAATTCTGCAGCTACCATAGTATCTTTATCTCTACGCTGTTTACGCTCAAGACAAGCAGCAAAAGCGCAACCGACAGCATGTGACAATCTTTCGCCAGGCTCTCGAGACGCTAAAAATCCATGACACATCCATCGTCGCGTTGTTCCATCGCGACAAATATAACTAAAATATACAATATGAGTTACTAAAGTTATCAAAGTGTTATAAATTCATCAATTACTCTCCAACTAACCTAAAACCACGTTCGTGATTTCTATCGGGTGCACAAAACGAGACTTTTTCTATAGTCTGGTCGACTATTAATCCTTTCGTGTCCTCTTCGACTACACGTAAACCGTCTCCACTAACATGTAAAACTGCTCTGACTGCACGTCTTCTCGAGTTCTATAAATGAATGAAATATATAAATTAATAAAAGAAAGAAATTAAAATACGCAATCATGTATTGAAACATACACGAAGAACTTTCAGAGCTTCTTCGCACACTTGCATCCCGCGAGACTCGAAGACTTCTACGCATCCCAAGTATTTCACGGGAAAAGCGCAAGTGGCCGCTCGAACGGCCGACTCGTCCGCTTGCCATTGATGGGGACGAGCACTTTCTGGGCCGGCGCCACTTCCGAGTCCGTTTCCATCACCTTTTCGACGACGGAATGACTCCCTAAAAGATCTCCTCAGGCGATCCATTCCGCGACTTCCTGAACGACGAAATGATGTACCCTGTAAATGAAAACAAAATACTTTAATACATATTCAAAAGTGGTATACTTAAATCTATATAAAATCAATAGAATTATGTGAAGTTTAGTGTACTCTTAATTAGGAAAAAAAATTTCAATGTTCAATTGTGTCAATATTTTTTTTACTTTGAAAACATTCCATCTTTCAGTTTTTTTTTAATTTTTCAATATCATTGTACACAAACATTTGCCGTTATTCACTATGGGATGAAAATTACTACATTCTATTTGATTTTAAATAATTCTCATCATAATATCTTTTTGGATTCGTCAGTTCATTATCTTTTATGTTTTTTTCAATATCATTCCATTACGGCACATGTCCACTTCAATGTTTTTATTTGCCTTTACAAAACCCGTCACTTTTGTCAAGCTCCTCACACACACGTAAGTTTTTTATCTTTCCTAGTAATTCCTAATGTACATATAATATTTCCAACATAGAATTTTTGCATTCAACGTACTTTGAGCCATTAGATTCAATTTCTTCTCCAATAGAAATTATTTGACACATGAAAATATGTAAAATAGCCAAATTTGCATATACACTAGAAAAATTTCTAAATTTTAGTCAATTGAATTGAACTCTCCTAATCCGTAGTGGCCAGATTTTAAAAATGTCCAAAGAGGATGCTGACAAAGAAAAGTTTAAGCTAATAGGTCTAAAATTAGTTACTCGAAAACTTAAATTGAATAACAAATGTTATTGAAATAAGATAATTTTGCTAGAAGACAATGGAGGATAGTTTTCCTTTGAGGAGGGTGAAGGATAGAATTTTTGAGAACTAGGGAGGTCAGAATTTTGAAGTAGGGCAAAAGAGGGCAAAATTTTTGAGTAGGGAAAAAGAGGGTAGAATTTTCGAGGAAGACAAGACAGAATTTTAGAGGACTAAGGACAAAAGACAATTTTTTTATAGGACTAAGGAAGACGAAAGACAGAATTTTTGAGGACTGAGGAAGACAAAAGATAGAATTTTTAAGGAGGATAAAAGGCGAAATTTTATAGGACAAAAGACAGAATTTTTGAGGTGGTCTGAGGGCAGAATTTTTGTGGTGGTCTAAGGACAGAATTTTTGAGGATAAAAGACAGAATTTTATAGGACAAAAGACAATTTTCGAGGTGGTCTGAGGGCAGAATTTTTGTGGTGGTCTAAGGATAGAATTTTTAAGAAAAAAGACAGAATTTTATAGGACAAAAGACAGAATTTTTTAGTAGGATCAAAGAGAACACAGGACAAAATTTTATAAGACCAAAGACAACAAAGGACAAAATTATTCAAAGGGACAAAAATTTCCTAAAAGAATCCTACTCAACGGAAAACATCCAATCCATCACACCTAACCGACATCTTCAAACGAAAACCCTCGAACCCACCCGAAACTTCCACCTTCCGACCATCCTAAAGGACAACACGCATCCTCGCACACATCTCGACTCGAATAGGAACTCTTCGAGTAGCTGGAGTGCACGTCACGAGGTAAAACATACTAATTTTATCTCATAAACCGGTTGCCCAAGAGCCTCCGCATCGCCTGCACATTCCTTTGTTTATACGTCGCTCGCACACACCCAAAGGCCGCGCAAGCTTTTCCTCGAAACGTCGATGAAAATCGACATTTTTTGTCATTGAAATATTCAAAACGCGGTTCCGAGAATATCTAGGCCTTTCGCATATCATATTCATGCCGCAATGACGTATTTTTTTTCAGTGCAAACACTGGAGATAATGCCGTAATTAGGAGGGGGCGTTGATGGACTGCGGATGATTATTTTCACCGCGTGTTTGCATTGAAATTTATATGGAGTTTCGTTTTTTACGTAGATCGCGAATTTTTTTTTAAAACTATCGAAATTATCCTCTTTTTTTATATCATAAATATTTAAAAGGACGAAAACGCGCTACAAGTCTATTCCGCCATCGCCATTACAATACCGTGCAGCCAACTGAAAAAAAAAGAATACGTAGGGGAATCTCGAATAAATCCGAGATGGTTCGAAAAAAGTCGATTTTTTAATAATCCCAATGTATTTTCGAAAACTGTTCGTACTAAAAACTTTCCAGAATACACGAATTCATGCTGACATAATTTATACACGTGTGATGCTAGAATAGATATGTTTCGCGACAGTTTTTGGTTTTTTCGACACGCATGAGATGAGTAAAACAAGGCTTTCGATCTGCATAATTTTTTTTTTGCCATCAACAGATAGAATAGGACTTATATGCAAAATTTGCTATTAAAACATCTATAGGATTGAATATGAGAGCCTTCAGAATTCGAAGTATGATCATTTGAGATCTTCAAAATCTAATAAGTAAACTTTTTAGGTAGTTTTGACACAGCGCGATTCATTCACACATACGAATCGCAATCTGACACGACCACCAATTTACAGCGAAATCATAAAGCCCACCTACTCCATATCGAAATTCAATAACGTCTCACTTAACCACCGCACATTTCAATCCTTCCACACCAGAACACACAAAACATCGCAGAACCACCCAATCATCTACACAATTTTCGCACTTCACAAACATCGAAACAGCGCGAAAATTCAAAAATCCGATCGACCCGCCTCCGCTGAATATTGCATCGAGGGCGTCGATCCTCGGCCATGTACACGTCTCGTTATTTATTTATTTTTTTGCGACCGATCCGGTTTGGGCCCGCCGCGGAATAGGAGCCGATAATAACCCTGAGCGAGAATCCTGCGTTGACCGCCGCGGCCCTGGCCTGCAGCGGCTCGTGAGGAGCAGATCCTTGGTTGCCCATCCTGAAGGTGTTAACACTTTCGCAGCATCGGGCAGCTGCCGGCGAACGTTATTTTTTCCCACAGGAACACGATGGAGGGGGGAGCTGCACAAAAGCTGCACTTATGCGTGCGTTATGCGCGTTTTTTTTAATGTTTTCGAGTATTTTTTGAGTTGGGATCGATGTTTTTGGGATGGTGATGATCGTTTTGGGATTTGAATGATGTTTTTGATGGTTTGGGTTTTAAAAAAACGCGGAAAAGCGACGCGCACGTCGCGCAATGGCCACGGCCGCCCGGCACTGCGGTCGCTTTTCGTTTCCCACTATGGTGTTGTGAGTGCGAGTGGTGCACACGTGCTTTAGCGTCTCTTTCTAGCGGGCAACGGTTGTGCCGCATTAATGTTAATGTTATTGCAATACCGATCGTATTTCTTTTCAGCGTAGGGTTTAAGTTTCGTCGAGTAGATTTTAAAATAGTTTCGGATTGTTGTATATGAATTAGTGCTTTAATGCATATCGGTATAAGGTAGGTTTTGTGGAATCCAAAATTATTTTGAATAGCACTTGAAAGGCTATGCACCCCGCACTCCTCTGCACTCCCCATACCAACGTTGGTTCTGTGAACCGGCCGCGCTTCAGCTCGCTACACCTTCCACAGGTAATCCCATTTTCAAATTATGCCGCGAAACAAAGATTCGTATCTTTTTGTATATGTTAAAACAATTTTAAAATGTATTATTCGCACGTTTTTATTCGTCGGTATAATATTTTTGGGTAATTACATAAATGAACACGGAGACAGTTGAACACGATCCGCAAAAATGTTATTAGATATGCAAACAGTGACGTTCCGACGGCATAGATAAATAAGGCAATGTCTAATGGCAAATTCTGAAGGGCGGCAAGATAAATTAAGTAATAAATATTTTTCTTTAGAAAAAACATATTCGACAAGAAAATAACAGGAGTTTTCATAGACGGTAAACATTGCTTGATGGCTGTTTAGAAATAATCCTACGCTCGCTTTGCTTTGACTTTGAACCATGTTTTTAGAAAATGCAACATTTTGCAATTTTGCCCAATGGCGGTACATCGTCTTGGGACGTCACTGTATGCAAATACATAGTAATATCACAAGTTTTGTGGGACAAAGTGATCATAATGAACAATTGATAGACCTATTTATTTATTTATCTAACTAAACATAAATGTTTGTTACTTTTAAAAATAATATCGATTTTTTTTAATATAAAAACAATAATATCAGAAGTTTTGTTAAAAATTATGGTACAGTTAAACCCGTTTTTACGTTTTTGAATAGACCGATTGAAAAAAAAACGTTATTAGAGGGAAAACTGAGATTAGGGGTTCAAAATTCAAATGCAGTCGAAAACATTCAATACGAAACTGGATCGAAATACTTTTTTGTGTTCAAAGAATTTTATCTAAAACGTCATAATATTTTATCAGGACCGCAGCAATATATGGACCATTTATTTTGAAAGTGGTGCAAGTCCATTTTTGAAAAAAAATGAGATATCCCGTAATTCATGCTTAATTTAATGTAAATTTTTTATGTATAATTAGTCCATGTTTAATTTCTTAAAAAATTCCCATGTTTTGTACAGCTTAAAATCGGTCGGTGAATGAAATTGTATAATCGTTGATTTTGAAAGTGGTGTAAGTCCAATTGACACCGGCAGGTGGCTCTGCAGGTGATATGTGTACAGGACAAAATCGAAATTTACAAATGGCATTGATGTGGTAAAGGTTGTCCAGTCGTTGGAAAATAACATTCACATAATTGATCACAAATTTTTACTCTCGGGGCATTCATACCTTCCGAACGATGCAGATTTTGGCATCATAGAAATGGCATTGCGAAAAAAGAATATTCTGTACACACCACAAGATTATTATGATGTAATAACACAATGTAGAAAACATGACAAATTTATTTTACATGAAATGAAACGAGAGAATTTCGTTTCAAGAAAAAATCTTCAAAATGCGATTAAAAACAGATTAAAAAAACACTAATGGTGAACAGGTCTATTGGTTGCAAATATGTTGGTTGAGGTTTCTCAAAAGTGCACCATATACTATTTTATATAAAACATCGATGAAGGACGCCGAATTTAAAACTATAAATTTATTACCCACACGTCCTGGAAGACCGCTAAAATTTGAAAAAATCGCGCTGGCGCCTTTGTATCAAAATTCCAGGCCTATTACTTACGAAAAATATAAAAACATCAAGCAGTTATTACCTTATATACCACCGGTGCATCATGCATATTTCGAAACACTGCCACATGCAGAGCATAAGTAAATACTATCAGTATCTTGTAATTTTGATAATATAATTAGCGTCTAAAATTAAGTTTTATGTCATGTCATGCGTATTTGTAAACAAAATTGGATTAAAATAAAGTATATTTTAAGAGATATTTGATTTTTCAAAACTGAAATTAAACGATTATTACAAATGTCTAATTTTGAAAGTGGTGTAAGTCCATTTACAGCCCATAAATATGTATAATTGTAGTCTAATTTGTCTGAAACAAATCTATATAATCAAATTAAATATTGATAAAACAATAAAAACATTGCCAGACTTCATATTATTTGCCTATATTTTTTAATTAACAGATATGCAAACCTCTAATTATCTCGAAACAAGAGAAAATGGACTTACACCACTATCAAAATAAACGGTCCATATAATAATATAATATTTCTTGTTAACCAAAGTTTTACGTTAAGCGTATTCGTCTTACAATTAGACGATTTCTACTACATTTAGGTTCTCGGTGCTGCAAAAATTAAATGCAAATAGCACGAAAACATCATCAAGATTTCCCTGTACATAGTCATTTCAAACTTTTTTGCAAATTATGCTCAACTGACACAACGTTCAAGTTTCGAATATTCGATTACAACTTAAGCACATTTTTGACGACCATACACCTTTCGATACGAAGGGTCCACACACTTCAGTATGCAACGCGTTCGATCGGTTATGAATCCAAAGTACGCACAGGCATTCAATCGTTTCCGATTGTTTCGTTCGCCATCCGATCCGAAATTATTCAACAGCCAACTTTTACATACATGCACACTCATAGAACCAAAATGGCGATCAATCCCACCATAACAGGTGGAACGACGACTCGTCGCCATGTGTTTTATTTGCGTTCGAATGGGAAAATAAGTGTACGTAGTCATTCGATATGTACGGTGAAACTTTCTCACGCCATCGAATGACCCCTCGTCACAATTAACCCCTCTGACGGTTAAGCTGTGCCGATTTGTTGGGAAAAATTTGAATGCACCCCTCCGGATGGGGGTTAGAGAAACCAACCGTGACTTTTAAGAATCGGTTTGTTTTCTGAGCGATTTGTGCACATCGTATACCAATTAGCGTATTCCGCGTGTGTTCGGATCGAAGGACGTTTCTCAAAAAAATTCGTTTCTGGTTTGGATATTTTAATATGTTATACGGCATGACTAAAATGTACAGTAAAATCTCTATTGTTAGGATTATATGATTTTAGAACGGGGCTTTTTGCGTTTTTTTTTTACATAATACGCGTTTAGTGGTGTGCGAGTATGTGACAAAATTATGGTGACTCATGACAGATTCAAATGTGTAAGTGATCAAACTAAAATTCGACAGAAATTTTATACAGTAATTATTATATTAGTTTTTTTAATGTCAATAGAGTGAAGTTGTGACTACTACCTATAAGTCAGTATTGCATAATAGTATAGAACAGGCTTGTCCAAAATTTCAGTATGCGGGGGCCACTTGCAAATTTCAAATCTTAAAATTTCAATCGTTGTAAATTCAAAACATAATAAGTATTAAAATATTGGTAAAGTTATTTATTTCCATTATAAAACTATTTCGATGAGTACATTTCGAATAATCGAAGTTCTACTATACAACACGTTACAGGTCACGCCGGTCACTACTGACCGACAATTTTCATTATAAAACACGGTTCAAAAAACTAATCATTCAAATTTTCCTTATAAAATCACATCGACCATAGAATGATGCAAAACTCCAATATAGAATTCGCAAAAACACGATCACCACTCACCGGTGACCGGCACAGTGCATAGCGGTCAACATTTTGCGCAATCCGACACAAAATCACATCGAACATTAGCAAATCTATGCCGAACTAGTGTCAATTGTGAACAATTCGACAGCCATTGACCACCGTTCAAACAATAGACAATCGGTCGTTAAACCCGCCGATTAAAACGATGCAGAAAACTGCACCATCGGCCGATGACGGTGCATCGAAATGACGACCGGTTCGCGAAAAACGGGAAGCGAAATTCCGACAGTCACTCGTTTTCATGCAGATTCCGATTTGTGCGAATTCCGATGAATGATATTCACAAAGGACGTTTATCAGCGACGATGAGTCATCATCGGTGATGTCATCGTTTTCGATTTCTGACCACCGCAAAAAAGCGCAAGAGGAAAAACTCGATTGGATTCGAAATCCCACTCGTACGAATATGGTCGGTCGTAAAATGTTAAAAGTTTGAAATTAATGCTTCGGCCATTTCGGGTGATGATCCGACGATGGACGCGGATCGAATCTGGAGCATGAAATCTCAAGATCATGAAAAATTTATAAATGTACGTAATGTAAGTTTTGTGAAAGCGCTCATAAATGACGGACGATCGTGTTGAAAGACGTTTTCGATTCGAAACCTTTGAATCTAATTGACCCAACTTGTAATATTTACAGAGACAGTAATTGCTTTTGTAGATAATTGAATAAAATTTTCGATAATAAAACATAGCGAGCGTTAAAAATTACTAGAGCATCCAACGATTATAAGAGTTTATATAAATATGCACCAATTAAACCTACTGAAGAACCTTATTTCAGACTCTGCCGAAACTTTCAACCGTAAAACTTCTGCAAAATAAAAAAACTCGCTAAACACCCTTAAGTAAGAAGTTCGCAACCCGAAACTTTATCACATTTACAAAGTAGATTCTCAAACAGGATTAATTATTAAAAAAAATCGATTGAATAACACAGTTACATTCCGTCATCGCAAAACCGTGCCATCTTTAATTAGATTACACAATTTGCAATGCATAATCGAACGATTACCGACCCGCGATGACGACGTGTCGCAATCCTACTGTTGCAAATTCAAATATCGCAAATTGGCGGGAAACCGGGATCGGAGTTTTCCTCGGGAGTGGTCCTGGGCAAAATATGCGCATAAATTACGGGAAAATATGGCCGCCTTTCCTTTTAACGTTCAAGGTTTACGCTTTGCATAGTTTACACGGGCGTGCGGTTTACTCGATAAAATAATCATATTGTTAAAGTGTGAGAAGTGAGGTTGTTATATTCGAAAAGGATAAAAAGTATGTTCGATGCGAAAATTTACGGTTTTTCTTTTTCGAATCACGATGCGCAAGTGCATTTAGGTCAAATGAAGTCATAAGGGAAATAATCGGTTTCGTTAGAACAATGATGCACTTTGCATAATTAATCAATTATGTTAATTAGCTTTAGTGATTTCAAAAAAAAAAAAATTATTTTCAAAATGTATATTTGCCGAATTGTTTAGTAGAGACATCTATGGAAGATAGTTAATATTAAAAATAAATAAAAAATACAATTTTATATCAAGAGAGGGCAGCACTTGCGGTCACGTCAATAATTCGAAATGTCAAACGGAGTTACAAAAAAAACCACATAACAAAGTCATACGAAATACATTAAATATATAAATTGTGAATGGTGTGAATGATAAAAATATATTTTGAATGTTACAAGAACACACACCGATACGATTGTATTTAAAAAATGAGCGCCCGAAGAAATGACGGATACATAATGCGGTTTCGCGGTTTGCGGTCGGAAAAATAAACGCGGGAATTACTTTGATATAAATTCTACGGAGATTATTTTTAAACTATCGGGTCAATAAGGCCAAGATCGAAATCGACCCTAGTACGTAGACGTGTCTACGAGTGACTTGGCCACGTTACACAACACCCCTTTCGCGAATGTTTCGGAAAATCGCGACGGCGACGTTCGCCATTCCTAGGGGAAATCGATCTTCATTTCCCAGATGATTGAGAAATTTACAAACCGAAAACGGTATTCTAATCTAACAAGGCCGATTCGAAAACGGAATAATATGAATAGATGTTTCTCCTATGGGATTCTAATAAGATTTTGACCAGGGCTGAACGTTCGCTTCAAAAATTACTGAATTTGACTTTCACCCTATACTACGACTCGTAATTATAAATGAAACGATTTCATTGTAGTAAAATCAAATTTTATTGTTTACGTATAAAATTGATAGTAGATACACACACAAATCGCTAGCTGTCAAATTGTGAATTTGCAGCCAAGGTGCAAAACGCGTGTACAATATTTCGAAATTCTATACATTTACTTTAATTTCCGTTATACAGCTAATCTATCGCACTCTTTCCGAAAGACTATCGGACTTAATTTTTACGTTTTTCTGAAAAGTGGTTAATTACTGGTAAATGGTCAACCGCTAGCGCATCACTTAATTAGAAGAACTATAAATATGTCTAGGAAACATAATATTTGCTTTGACAATCTGAAGATGAAGATTATGACTTTAAAAATATCAAAAAAGTAATCAAGAGTCAGTTGATTTTCTACGACTTTTCGACTACGCCGGAGTCGATAACAACCCTGATTTTAACACAAAATTTTAAGAGTGAAATTCTGCGAAAGCAAAAAAACATTCGAAACACTGACACAATCGAGTTTCAAAATAATCGAGTTCGCAGTGTTGCGCACGAAAGAATCCTTTGAACTCGCGAAATTCGGTTAAGCCCTCGTTAAAAGCCAATTTGCAGATTTTTCGCAGTACATTTTTGTTTTGTCGCGCACATTGCGGATCGATATCGGAAAAGTATTAGCGGGATTAATCCGCTCAAATTAATAATAGACTAGAATAAAACCGAATACGCGATTCTGAAACGAAATTTTTCGCCGATGAAAGAAAGTGATAAAGCGTACGTTCGCGTGCCTGCCACTTTCAAAATGCGGCACGCGTTTTTATTTTCATTTTCGTTTTCATTTATTTACAGTTTTTTTTCTCCATATTTGGTCGCAGATTTCTGACCGTGCGCGTTTTCTATAAACTAGTTAGAAATTGTCGAAATGTTGGTCCGAATTAGGTAACCGATTGGTAACGGGTTCTGAAAATTGATAATATAATTGAATGTCCGTAAATCTCTCAACGTCGCGTTCAATTTGACCCCTAGAATGTTGAATATGTGTTGACGGCGCGTTTCAGCAAACTACTTCAGAATGTCGAACGGAATATATCAAAGGAATTTTATTAAGACTGTATTTTATTGGATTATACGAATTGATCGTGGTAATGTATAAAATATTGAATTTACAATACGCGGCGAAGGTATCGAGTATCAATTACTGAAAATTATTTGGTTATTCGTGCGAAATCTGGATTAATATTAATTCATTCATTCATTCGACTTTTGTTTTAATTAAATTATTTTGAGAAAATGAAATGAATAACGTGTTAAATGTAAAACAAGTACAAAAAGAGAAATTTCGTTATTAACATTACAGATACGCACGAAACGGTAATGAAAATATTAATCATAGCGGTAATTAGTTTTTATGCGAATAAAAAAATAGAGACGAAGAGAAAATCGCCGAAACCAAGGCAAACTAATACAAAACGATTGAAGGTTTTTAATCCGCAATAACACTTAACCAATTTGACATATGTACTATCAAAATGAAAGCTTTTAATGCTTCAGCCGTTATCGAAATCTGAAACGCCATTCAACGTCAAAACACTTATATTAGCCGAATTAGTATTCATTCGCCGCAAAGGTTACATTAAAAATCGATCAGCGGTCATTTTTTCAGCCGCAAAAGATTAGTGAAAAATCTTCACACGACCGACAGATATACAATACACGACATATGAATAAAAAACGGTAAATCGAACGGCACTATACAGAAAATTGTATACAATTTACGCACAATTCGTACGAAATCACCGGCGTTGTTTTCATTTGAATATATTTTATTCCATTAGTCCAAATGACCATCTTCCGTTGTTATTCAGCCGGTCAATGGACGCCGCTTTTTTATATTCGGATATATTGAACTTTGGTAAGCGGGACGTGGATTTCTCAGGTGATGTTTCGCATGAAAAACGAGGTTGATTCTTGGATTACGGAGATAGATCTCTTTCAGAGTAAAATGATACCGAGTTATTAGATTGTAAACTCACTATGACAGACGAGGGCAGACTTTGAGCCAGTACTATATAATACGTAACATTTTTTCTTCCAAAACACACTAACGATATTTCTGAAATTTCGCGTAATTCTAACCAAGGCTTAAAACAGAATGATCCGCAAAAACAAATAAAAATTGTATCTTTTATATAAAAAAAATGTGTTACATATCCAAAAAAATTTTATATTTTTAAAAAACAATTAAGATCGTTAAAGAAATATAATTTTTTTTTCAAGGTGCACAATGTAATGAAAGAAAAAAAACCAAAGATAAAAATAAGTAAATACTTAAAAAAAAATTTTTTTTTTGAAACGTGTAAAATGAACAATAAAATAACTAAAATTTTTTTTCAAAAGGTATTATCTGTTTTTATTGATCACTAAAATTATATGCAACTAAAATTTTTGTTATATTTTACTTTTATTTCTTCTTTTGCAACGTAACATAATTTTTTTCTAACAATAAGTACATCGTAATTTTACGAAAATGATGGAACGAAGACAAAGCAAAAAAAAAAAACGGGATTACCCTAATCAAAATAGGGAATTTGGTCACCCTAGCACACCAAAAATAAAAATGTACATTTCTTCACAAAAATTACACTAATTTCATATCATAGGTAAATTTTTTGATTTTTTTTGTATTGGAGAAATGCGCCACGACACACCCAGCATCGTCTCGCGACACAACAGTTGCAGAGCACTGCTCTAAGCAATATTTCATGTTACGGAAGCGGAATTGTGATTCAATCGGTTCGCCAAAATAAAACACACGCCCATACGATTCAACCCCGCCTTTCTTTGCGGAACAATTGCGCGTAATCAACTTTTATGCGTTGCAGAAGCTATTGCTGAATAAATGAACACAATCCAAGGTTTATGTTGCGTACAAAGTAGCGATGCTATGTTTTAATTTGTCAAATGCATTCTGTGTTACTGGAAAAGTTCGGAGAGTGGTGAATCTTTGATTTTAACAGTGTTGAGTTAAGTAAAAAGCTTTTTCGTTGCAATAAGTGGGTCGCAGTTCGTTTTTTTTTTCGTCTGAACAGAATCTCGGAATCCTTTCAGCATCTCTAATTAGAATTGCTCGCTACTCGACCATTTTTTTTCCTTTTCAATAAACACACAATTTCTTTTTTGTTTTCGACACCTACTTCTGGATTCATCAGCACTTTATTCATCTTGAAATCTCTTATATCACTCGAGCACTTGAAATTTTCAGAATGTCAGCATAAAATTCCACTTTCAACGTTTCAGCAGAAAATTATAACGGTTAAATAACGTTTTGTTGATATGATTTCCATACACATATTGATATCAATATGCTGTTCTAAATTTTACATCAAAATTGGCATAGAAACCTTATTGTTTTTGCAATAACTAACAAACGATTCAAGATATTTTTTAGTACATTTGAAATTAATATAAAAATATATATACGATTCCAATCATAACAACACGATCCATATCCTACGACCTTTTCGAATATTAAACAATCAAAATAGCGTATATTATCTACATTACTTCAGCAAACAATTTACAAAAGGTCACTAACGTCCTCAGACATGTGAAAGACATAAAAACATTTATAAAAAAACCCTAGAATTTTCCTCTAACAAAACAAATCGAATCGGCTTTTGAGACACGTTTCATAAATATTGTTTCGTGTTGCTTACACATACGAAAATCAAATGAAAATATACACTATTTATCTATATTCGCGATATAAACAAAGCCCGATTGATCCATCCGACGATATATTCTACAGATCGGAAAAACTTAATTAATCGACGATGCTTTGCGAAATAAAAATATTCACACGGTTAACTCAACCACATGCGTTACAGGTGTCTGTTAGATAACCTTATCACTTCCGGGTGAACAGATAAAGGACGCTTTTGCCATATTGTGGAATACTCACGTGCGAGTCTGAAGATCGATTTTTCGGCTTGTCCATGGTGAAAAGAAGGCTTTTATGATGCGCAATCGTCGAACGTTTGGCACGCACTGAAGTCTACTAGCCGAATGTTCGTGGGTTGCGCAAATAAATGGCATATTCGCAATTAAGAGCTTAGTCGATATTGCGAGGATTTCGGTTTTTTTAAACGTCCAATCTTGTATAAATAAAAAAATATACGATAAGATACGGGAATGTGGCGTTTCGCGTAAAATACGTATTTTTATGAATATTTAATTTGGAGTTTTGTAAATAATTGAATTATACAATTGTGCTTTTCGTTTCTCTCTCTCGAGAGAGGCAAAAGCTCGTACAAAAGCTGAGATCTTTGTGAGTAAGCGCGGACTAATTTCGGTCTCAATTACGTTGTACATTATTTATAGACGAAAGGAAAACGAGAACGAAGTGTCTAATTGAAATATTCAAATGAGAATTTATTTAATTTAAGGGCGCAAAAATTTTACACAAAGAAAAGAAAGCAATATGGTAATTTTTATCGATATTATATTCACTCTTTGTCGTAAGCAATTGTTCGATAACGAGAATGACACGATTAATGACTCAATATGAAACCACGGGAAAAATTTATCGATCGATCGTATGATATCAATTTAACCTTTCATTAGCGAATAAAATAACATGTACAATCTCGAAACATGACTCAATCGATGTAAACCGAATAAAACATAATAAAAACTCCATATACAGCAGAGCACGGTGACTCAGAAAACGAAAGCAAATCGACGCTCGTTCTCGAAATACAATATGTACGATTATGCTCTGATTGTCGTACCCATGAGGCACACATGGAAAAAAATCCAAGAATCAGATAATAAATAACCAATTTTTGTCTATGGTAACGCTTGAACACTTCAAAGACCGAAATTTGAATAGACGTGAACTTTGTATAATATATGTAATCGCTTCGTCCATGAACGAAGCAAAAAATCTTGCTTTGTCCATGAAATTTAATAACATTGCATAATTTAACGACTTCTGTCAAATATGACAGTTGACATGTTTTGCAACACACTAGGCATAAAAATTTCCTTGGCTCGCCTTATACTTATTAAAAAAAAAATTCAGAAAAAAGATTCACCACTCTCGTAAGACACATCAACTGTCACATTCGACAAAAATTAAACCACAAACCTATGATGCGCCTGTACACCGCTAAATTTCATAAACAAAGCAAAATTTTCCGCTTCGTTCACGGACGAAGCGATCACACGAATGCAACACGTCGACGAAACGCGACCCGTGAACATTGTAAAAATCGCAACGGGTCACTTTTTCGTATCGAATCGTCCTTTGTCATATGCTCAAAAGAGAAACAGACTCGTTATCGTTTCGAATAAACATTATGCCGAGATAACGATGCGGTTTTCACGAACTAATGACGGCCGAGTGCTCGTGTACGATGTAAGCCTGCGACTTTCGATAAGCAAAGCCCATCGGATCATAGATTTATTTCGTGTGTTTATATAAATAGAAGCGGAAAAATACTTTCGGCCGTCGGAAAAAAAATGAAAACCTTCTCCGACGTAGTAAGACAATATTGATCGCGAATTATTTAATTTGTAAATAAAAAAGGTGTAACCGCAACGACGTTCCGGAATAAAACTCGTATTTTTCCCACATATGAGATCCGAGAATGATACGTGACTCCCATTTTTTTTTGGTCCAATGATCCCCGAACTCACACGCGAGATAAATCAGATCGTAACGAAGGTTGCGAAGGAAATTTTCCCTAGGAAAAAAAAGGTATATATTCCGACGCGCATTTTCTTCCGATATTTCACTTTTTCGTCACTAATAAATTAATCCCACTCTTAATTATTTCGCTCGGCCTTCGTTTTCGTATGTAACGTTTTTTCGCGAATCGCTTCCTCCCCCGTAGAGTTTTTAATGAAATTCCGCGAATACGTGAGCTTTGTTCGAAATACGAAAAATGTTTCATCTTTTATACTACCCTTATTTAATTTTTTCGACGATATTACGTAACGACCTCTTCTAGACCGTACAGCACTTTCACTTATCGGCAAACATGATCCGGAGAGGTTCTCAGTTTTGCAGATTCATCATCGTCGAAGATAGGATCGTCGAGGAGTGCAGCCTGCAGTAGTGCAGCCGGCTGCGTCCGCGACATGCGGCTGCGTTTCGCAACGGCCAGGTGCAGAAATCGTGTGTATAAATAAAACCACGTACGTAAAAATAATAATACGAAGACTGAATTGTTTCTCTCGTGATGACGAAATTCGCAGCCAACGCGCCGAGAAGCCTTCGCATAGATTCGCCAAATTTTACACCCGCAGCGATTCGCACTTGCGTAATGCGGCTCTAATTGACTCTCTGCTCGATGATTTTGTTCTCTTGCATATGAAAATTTGAATTTAATTTGATATTTGGAAAGAGTGTACACGCGAAATCTTCCGGATTGCGGAAATTGCTTATTTATCTGTGTGTTAGACTATATTTTCAGTAATTAACGGCCGTCGAGTTGTCAGTGTTACGAATTAGCATAGATCGAGTCCAATTCGAGCAAATATTGTCAATTGGGTCACGGTCCAAAATTCGGTGTTAACTAGTACGAATTTAATTCGTACAAATTGAGCGATAATCGCGCCCGAACCGAATTTCGACCAACGTTTTCAGGTGCATTCGAAAAAACTTCAGTTACCTATCGATAAGATAATAAAAAAAACCGACCCAAATAACCAATAAACGTTTCGAGTTCAACAACCACGCGATAACTCGACTTCATACATAACTTACGACGATTACAACGATTCGAGTGAAACATATGTTAAATACGTTGAAAATAGGCAAGATTTTTAACAGTTCAGTTCCATCTGCTCCCAGATGTCCCTAGAAGATCTCAAAACCCAATTCGCCATCGCGGGAAGAACTATTTTGTTCCAGAAGTAGTTTCAGTTTGATTTGGAATCAATTTTTGAAATAATAAACGAGCTATTGCTCCATCCTCCGGCGACCGGTCTAATGGCGAAACTGGTTTACTGCCAGGCCATTAACAGCGCGAAAAGGGACACAGGTGATAATGGCAGCACAATGAAAGCTGAAAACGGTAGATAACAGACGGCGCCGTTCCAATTCGTGACCAAATTCGATCGGGTGCCAAGCTGAACGCGGCCGTTTCCTTCAGCTGAAATTTTTGAATAAGGTACAAGTTCGGTTCGGAACGAGCGACGGCTTCGAATCGGGATCTGTTGGGAAACTGTGCAAATTTTTAGATCGCTTTCACTTTTTGAGGTTGCACTGAAAAATTACCGAATATGAACAATTGTCGCTGGTTTCGGCGACTATGGATCGTCAAAGGAATAGAAGATGGCTTCAAATCGGGATCGATTGAGAAACAGTGCAATTTTTTTGGCGCTTTCACTTTTTTGAAACTACATTCATATGAGCGATGTAAAGTTATTGAATATCAACAATTGTCGCTGATTGCGGCGACTGCGAGACGTCGAACGAACGGAAGATGGCTTCGAATTGGGATCGATTGGGAAATAGGGCAATTTTTTTGGCGCTTTCACTTTTTTGAAACTGCATTTATATGAGCGACGAAAAATGACTGAATATCAACAATTTTTGCCGGTTTCGGCGACTATGGATCGTCAAAGGAACAGAAGATGGCTTCAAATTGGGATCGATTGAGAAGCAGTGCTATTTTTTTGGTACTTTCAATTTTGAAGCTGCCCTTGATATACTAATTTGATAACGACGACAAATCACTCGACATGAACGATTGTCGCTAGTTTCGGCGACTGAAAATCGTCGAACGACATTTGTTAAAAAAAAATCAATCGTTCGAGTACAACTATACAAAAATCATGAATGATAACAAACACATTTCTACAAATGAATGAATCGATCAGATTGTTTGACTGAATCTACTGATAAAATAAAATGACACAACCACGACATCGTCGAACGATTATTGTTAATTATGTATCGACACATTCTAGTCATTTCAAAAATAATATATAGAAAATTTGATGCAACAACCTTCCGAATTATCCAAACGTAACATCTCCCCTGCGCAATGGCCGACGAATCGATTTTCAAATCGAAAAAAAAAAAAACGATTTTTTTCAAATTTTTGACATTCTCGTTGCTGTAAAAAAAAACATATTTACAAAAGCCGTGAAACTCACCTTGAGAGTACGAGAAGTGACAGTTGAGCGACGATCCGAATCCAAAGGCTGCTGAATTTCCGCGGCGCGTTAAAAAGCGGCCATGCGGCGGAGCCTCCGCCCCCCGGAACGCATGAGCGGGGCGAGGGGTGGAGGGGTGGAGGGAGAGCCTTCGGCAGATCGATTTTCTAGGCCGAGCGCGGGGCGAGGGGCCGCGCGGGGCGGGGGCGGGGGCGCGTCCCGATGGGGCGCAGGCTCAGGGGCCAGAGCCGGCGGGCCCGCGGATTCAGGGGGGCACGGGACGAGCCGCTCGCCGCACAGCCGCGCAGGGCCGTCGCTCGCTTAGCAACTGAGAACACGGTTGTCATAATAGCTGCGATCGCAACCATGGCTACGCGCCGTTGCTGAATTAGCCGAGATTTGGCGGAGATGCGTTTCAAGTTTTTTGGTGAGCGATGTGCGTTTCGGGTGGGGTTTCGAATTGGGAATTGAGTGGGATCGAAAACTGTATTTTTTGATCGAAAGGAATCCGGATGTTTATGTCTGTCAGTTCGGAGGAAAGTATTCGAATATTGTTGAAGTGTTGTCGTTTTTTTTTTTGGAATTTTTGGGAGTCGGTTTTTGTAAGTGAACGGTTTTTTTGAAAATTCGGAGCTCAGCTGAAAAAACGTAAACTGAAAAAAGGAAACCAGCACTGAACCTAAATGTATTTTTTTGTTGAATCGGTAAAAATTACGGTTCGGAGCTCGGGATGTGCATTTCAACTGTTTGTTGTTTGTGATATTTCGAGGTGTAGACGGTGGTATTTTTTAAATGTAGCCAGGAGAGCCTGCCCCCCTTTTTAAAATTATTACATACGAATTTAGGCTAGATTTTATGAACGTCTTGAATTTACACACACACAAACGTTTTTCTCCAAAAATAAGACCCGGTCTTTTATTAATTTTGTAATGAAACGATAGTAAGTACACTAGGTTCTCTTTTTATGCGAATTTAGTTATGCGGTTTTTTTTAAATACAATATTTTTTTTATGTACTATATGAACGTACAAATGTATGTAAAATGTAATAACTTAACTAAGAGTAGATTGTTAATAGAAATACATTTTTTTTATGCGATTTTAGGTATATTTTATATTGCAGTTTCACTTTTTCTATGTAAAATCATATCTTTTTTTATGCGATTTTTTTTATGTGGAACGGAACGCATCTACCGCATAAAAAGAGAACCCAGTGTACTAACTTATTGTATTAGTTAAAAAACAAAAAGTTGTGTTTTGCCACCTCCCTATAAGAAATACGACGGTAATTTATACAAATATTGAGTAAACTACGTTATCACCCCAGACCAAATAATGTTAGCGACTTCTAGACGCGTTTCTCTTCCTCTTTCCTTTTAGAAAAACTGAACAGGGGGGGGGTTGGTTAGGCCAAGGCCGCATTTCATTTACGTATTTATTTAATGCCCCATGTCAGCCAAAAGTCTGGACGTATTTATTACTGAACGCATTGATGAGTGCAACTGAACGTATTCTTCCTGAACGTATCATATTCAATCAGGTATTCAGATCGAAGTTTTTTTTTAACATATAGGTGTCGCCTTATCGACATGGTGCGGGGTGATAGCGTGTGGCTCCTTTTTCAAGCTTTTTATTGCTAATTAATATGTTTCTTTCATTATTATTTATTTTCTTAAATGTAGATAAATAAACGATTTGAAATTTTCCGAAAAAGAAACATGTTCTAAGTATATATTTTATTAAAAAAAATCATTTTCGTAATATTGGGAGTACTCAAAATTCAAAAACGTGTCTAATTCTCACGAAATAATACAGTACTTTTTTCCTAAATTAAGAAAAACCTAATTTTAATGTTTTTTCGTACAGATGATCTCATAAATATTTTTCTATGGACAAGAAAAGAGTTAAAAAAACATTTTAATTTAATTTATTCTATTTTTTTTATACAAAAACATTTATTCATTTAAAAATTACTAAAGACTGATTTATTTAACATCATTTTTAGCTCTTCCTCCCTTTGATTTCTCATCGAATCTATCAGCGGTTCTCTATAGTTAGCTTCGAGGGAAGGGTCTTCAGGTACGACCGTATCGGAGACGACCTGAGGAAATTGCGACGTGTAAGCATTTTTTATTTCATCCCATGAAAATTTACTAACACCGATACTCTCCCAATTGTCCGTTCCAGCCAAGATAAACACCGGCTTGTTAGAATCTTGAATGGTGCCTTTTATCCGGCTTTCCATTCCGAAGCCCACATTATTTAAAACATCCTTCATCCTTTTCTTTACTGCCTGATCGTTTTTAGAAAAATATATTAAGCTGGCTCCTAAGAAACAGGACACAGATCTCAAGTTTTTCGTTACCGACTTCTTGAAACTGATATCTGAAAAATTATTTATTAAATAAATTTGTAATTGTGAAAATTTTGTGATTTTTAATAATTTACCCAATTCGTTGAATAATTCGTATTTTCCTCCGATGATTATAAGCGGTAAAGGAAACGTTCCGAATTTATTCCTTGACATATCTTCATTATTATTAGATAAAACTCCTTGTTTTTCAATAGCTGAATTTAGATTTTGAATACAGCTTTCTAAAGTAGACCATAAAAGTTTAGGTTGAGTAAGGTCTAAATATATTATAACAGTAATTTGAGATGATTTGTGAGCTTTGAGTGGAACACTCATTATGTCTGGCGTTTTGAACATGTCTCCTCCCAATTCCCAAACGTGACAGATTAACTTTTCAGTGAGATTACTTTGAATGTTTTTTCTGCCGTAAGTATATTCCAAACCTAGTGTTTCATTTATTTGATCTTCTTTTTCCAAAAACATATTGATGAGTGTCGTCTTTCCCTATATGATATTAATTTGACATAAAGAAATAATCGTTGGTTTAATTTTTCAATACTTAACATTTACTTACACAAGATTTACTTCCCATGAAAAATAAACATCGTGATGTATTTTCACCTTCCGATTCAGATTTTTGTTTATTTTCTGATAACTTTATAGCAATGTCTCTGATGGTTTCTTTATTTTCCATTTCTCAACGTTATGTCACATGTCACTATGACAACAAATTCAATCCACAAACACCATGAGGTCATCCACTTTGATATTTACAAGTGTTGAACAATATATCAAATACGGGAAATAAAATACTTAACAAATTAAAATAAAAAGTCATTTTAAAATATTTTATTAATAATAATATTAAATATCAAAATGACAAAACAACGAAAATAAATATTCAATAAAATTTTCTTTTAAAAACGTTTATAAATTATTTAAGCCATATTTCATCCATACATTTGAGGTTTAATTCATTTTCGGGTAGAACCTGCAACGTCACCAATGTTTGCAAATAAAAAGTTAACTCAGACGTTACGACGCCGTGTTGTGGACCACCGTCCCCTGCGATATTAAGTTTAATCAATTGTTCTCGGAGTTTGTCTTTAAAACTTCGATGAACAGTTTGGTATACGGCACAAATTTGCGGTACTGGTAATACACCAGTCAATGCTTCGTGTAATTTCAAAAGATGTCGAGATATATTCCTAAATGGCTGAGATGGAACGGGAGGCCTAGCTTCCCAGTTCATTAATTGGGCGGTGAGAAGCCCACTCACTATGCTTGAAAGTTTTAGTTCGATTTCTTTTATGTGTCCAGCAAAATCTTTTTCAACACTATCAAAACCTTGAGTCAGCGCACCGTTTATTTCCACAACATCGAAATGTTTACGTACTGCAACAAGCAACCAAAGAAGCAACTGTAAGGCACGAGATGCAAGAGCGAGATTAGTCGTTGTGATAGTCTTGAGACCAGCACTCTGCAATGCTCCTGCACCTAAAACAAGTTGACAACAACGAGAATTGAAATACCGCAATATTTCAACTAAAGCACGTCCTGCGAGGATTGCAGCTCCTACAGTCTCTTCGCCGATACGACAATACTCTCCTATCATTCGCATAGTCAACAATACAACGCCGACTACAGTAAATGGTTCTTTGTTAATGACGAGATATGCAGATGGCGGTTTTTCACTCTCTAGCTCGATTATGTTGATTTTTGGAAAATAACCCGACTCACTTATGTGATCGACAATAATTTGAAACTCTGCAGGAACCTCTGCTTGTTTCCAACGCTCATTATCTAAAAGTAATGTTAGCTTATTCCTTTTTTCATTGTGGAAGCGTTGGATGTATCTACTTGTTTGATTTTTCAATGCTGTTTTCAAAATCAAACATGGTCTTTTACAAATTTCTTCACATTTATTACTAAAATTTTCAACGATGTTGGAAAGTTTGACTATCTGTTCGTTTGTCATAATTGAAACTTTTTCCTTGTCACTTGCACTTATTAAATTCGCACAACGTTCTAAACAATAATCACAAATGGTATTTATCAAATTTTGTAATTTTGTTTCGACAGTTTGTTGCTCGTCTTTTGTGAAAAAATCTTCACCGTCCATTAACGCCACATCTCCAGCGATAGAAGTCTGTAAAACAATTCTTCTCAAAGAAAGAACTCTGTAAAGTAATTCAATAAATCTGGGCACTAATCTGTTAAGTAAATCTACAGCACCGGCTCCATGCCATCCTCCGCCTTCTCCCGTTCCTTTTACCCACACTTCTCCTCCTTCGTGTTCTGATATTTCTTCTATCATCGCTTGCTTAACAGTGGCTTGCACGGTCGTGACTGCTTCTTCTTTGTATGTTTCAATGAATTCGAAATGTTTTTGTCGTAAAAGACCTGATATTACACATATGAGTTTATCTTCGTCGGGCAACTGAGTGTCTCCATCGAAGGGTCTATTGAGATCCGCAGTGACAAATCGTTGAAATTCTGTATTGAGCATTTTATCTATCAACCGTTCCATTTCGTTCAATTGGGAAGATAAATGACGGAACGCGTGCACGCCCGAAAGCTCTTTAGACAAAATAGACTGGGTTGTGCCAATTAAATCTAGGGCAGTCACATAATCAGCAGTGCTAAGTAATAATTGAATCATCGGCTGCGTTTGGTGAACAGTGGACATCAACTTCAATTTGTCGTGAACTTTAGACACATTGTTTTTATATGTCGCCAAATGAATAAGTTTCAAAGGTTTGAAAGAAAGTCCAGTTTTTATTTGTGTAATGTTAGTCCTTAATGATTTGACTAGAAATACGGCGGAACTCATTTGCTCCATTATGGTATCGTGAGAAAGCATCGCATGGAAAAAAGCATCTGACTTCTGAGAAACTTGCTTCGCTATCTGTACTTCAACAATATCCAAATAATGGCTAAGTTTTTCTTGCAAAAGTCTACAACATGCTCTACTGTCTTGTGCTGTTTCGCCTAAAGCTGGAAAAACAACACTGAACGTTTGAGAATCGTTCAACATCAATTCACTTTTAAAAAATATACTGGGAACTTCAGATAAATCATATTCAGCCGATGGCATTCCTATTGTTTCTATCGTTGATGCTTCATTTTGGCATTGGGCAATGAGTCTGTTGTGTTTTCTGTATTTTTTCCCTATTTTCTTCATATACAATTCGAAATGACCACGCGTTATTTCAGGAAGATATGGACTATTTGGAATGTCGTTCTTTTCTACAAAACTATCACCCCATGTATTCGTAAAAAATGTAGATCGTTTAGTACGATTAGGATCGTTCAACACGGCTGGTAAATTTTGTACTGCAGAATAAACTGTCCATTGTTGTGCGGCTTCATCTTCTTCCGAAGACATGTGCCGCCGGCGAACATGACTTTCATAATCATTTCCAGCCACGCCGTCCAAAGGTAACGAACTGCACACACCGTTGTAACCATATTGACATACGAAAGATCCTCCTTCTCTAGAACAATGACGTTCTCTCAAGTGCCTGAAAGATTATTTTTTTAATTAATTACATATATCGAATTATCAAAGAAAAAACTTATAAAGCAACTTTTTCACGATAAATGAAATAAGAAATGTCAACATTTCGTCACGTGATTTATACTGAAGAAACTTTGCGACATATGAACATTTATAGTATGACATTTGCCAAGTGTTCGGATGACAGCAGAAAGTGAGGTTATATAACGTAGCATCACCTGAGGAAGTCGTCTGGTGTGATGAAGGGTGGGGCAGAGCACCAGCGGCAGCGACGCCACGAGTCGCGACCCCCCATTTCGTGGTGGACTTCTCGTTTTTTTGATCGGTACTTTCGACTTTGACAGCAGATTAGCGGACAGCAGGGCTGTCACAGCACCGACAGCACCCGTTCCCTTTTTGCACGCTCTGCACACTTACACGTCAGATTATCGTTGCCTTCACAACATACATACTTTAGTCATCATCATCATCATTAGCAGCCTATAAGTTATCCACTGCAGGACAAGGCCTTACCAGACAAATGCGGCAGTCTAGGCTATACCTCACCGCGCTAGCCCAAGTCGTATTTCGGTGAGGGACATGTACCATAAGAACCAGTCCGCCCATGCCAGCGAAGGAGGTTCTCAGACCAACGATACGCGTGTCTATGTGCTAGACTCTGTGGTCGCTGTCTTCTGGGCGGATCGCAATGACCACCAGCGGGACAGACGAGTTAGAGACTAAGCAGACTGCGCCCTCGCTGCCCACTTTGCGATCGTAATGATCACCAGTTTGATAGACGAGGCGAGACCGTTGGTCCCACATGGTTCGGACCTCGGTAGAACACACGTCATTGGTCTTTACCATTACCAAAGAGTTTTTTTTTTTTTTGTTAATTAATTAAATGGTCATGCAAGTTATTCTTTTGGTTTTTTTCATGCCTTCATCTCGTTAGGTGTATCTCTGTATATTGTTCGGAAGTGAGTTAGTTATTGTTAGTTGATTAATATTTATGTCTCAGTTGTTTCAATTTAGACTAATTACAAGAGCATGCGGTTAATTTTTAATTAGTATGACATAGGGCATGACATTAACCAAATATGTTAATAGATATTAGTTAATTTAGAATAAGTGAGGATATCTATGATTTTAGTCGGATTCCCAGTTGGTCCATTATTTATGGGTTATGTGTTAGGTGTTACTACAATAGAATCATGGTAGCGTAATTACTCTAGTCCTATGATGGTTAGTATTATATTGTATAATTGTTAGGGATTATAAAATAATTGAGTTAGTATGCAATATACTATTCTGCTATGGGATATAGTAGTGATAAAAGGGCTTATAAATAAAATAATATTGGTGACACTTTTACAGGATAAGGGTCTCATAAGGTATTATTTTGAATTGGGTACCTACACAAGTTCACCTGAAAGATACGATTATAGTAAACTGGCGAATGGTTGATCGTGAATTAAAGAAAAGGCGGTCGCAATTTATTCGTAACTTCAGCATCGTCGTGTATATTACGTATAACAATTTAATGATTAATTATTACTATTATTATTATTATTATTACTATTATTATTATTATTATTATTATTATTATTATTATTCATCATTGTCGACCGGTTTAGTGCCCACTGCAGGACAAGGTCTCCCCATCAAATATTGGGGGTCTAGGCTATATACCTTATCCGAGAGCCAACCTCGTAGCGATAAGGGACATGTACCATAAGATCCAATCCGCCCATGCCAACGGAAGAGGTTCTCAGACCCACGGTACGCAAGCCTATGTGCTAGTCTTTGTGGTCGCTGACTCTCCACTAAGCAAATCGCAATGATCACCCGCGGGGCAGACGAGGTAAAGACTGAGCAGACTGCGTCCTCACTGACCACTTTTGCGATCGCAATGACCACCAGTTTGTCAAACGAGGCAAGACCGTTGGTCCTACTTGGCTTCGACCTCCGTAAAACACACGTCATCGGTCATTATTATTATTATTATTACGAAATGATCATGCAAGATATTTATTGTTAGTCAGTTAATATTCATCACCAAAGAAAAGCTTTTAAGTTTGCTAAATGAACATATGTTATAGTACAATCGCAATTTTATGAGTCCGGGAGTGTATTTCCCGTAAAACCATTCCACATTCGTTTGTTTTGTGCAACCATTGTCAATATCTCTCCCAATTTTCAAACATAATAATTTACGAATTTTGTTCTAATTCGAAGAAAAAAAAAATTTTTTTTTTTTTTTTAATTATTTTCGAATTATTAAAAATCAATTTTTTTTTTTTTTTCAAGTATGTACATTCTAATCAAAATATATGTATTTTATCATTAAATTAAAGAAAAAAAAAAATGCAAATCGACGACGTTCGTGAATGTCCCGTGTTTTGGCCAAAGTGGCCCTCGCAAACCGAAATTCTGGACAAGTCTGATCCAGCGCGGGAATTTGATCCGCCGACGCGACGGCCGACGCACTGGCGGCCTTTCGCGCAAGCGCCGGTGTTGCGCGCGGGTGGCTGTCGGGGAGAAACTAGTAAAATTCAGACATTTACGGAGCGCCCTTTGACTAAAACGGACTATTTTATAAAATTACGAAAAACAAAAAATTGATTTTAAATGTGTTCTCTCAATCTATTTATTTAATGGATAGATTAATAAATATGCGTGTAGCTTACGAGCGAATAGATGTACGTTTAATAAAATCGACAACGAAATAAAGATGAAGTAATTAATACTAATTTGAATTTCAATTTGACAGAAAATTATAAAAATTGGAAAAATATTGAGTGGTTACCGCCCTTCGGAGGCTGAAGTGATCCAGGACACTAACAATAAGATACACATTATTCACCCGCGAAACGAGATACATGCACTACGATTAATAACGCGTCGAATAAATCCCGTGAACAGGATTATAGCAGATCACAGTTAATTTGATATTATTAAGAAGCATCGCGTTGAGGCACGTGTGTTCATGAAATCACATTTCCAAGTAAAAACGGACGCGTATAAACGAAGGGAAAACCGGGCGGACGCAAAAAAAAAAAAAAGGGGTTTTTTGAGCGTTTCTAGGAAATATTATTAGCACTCGCACAGATGTTATCAACATAAAATAGACGCACGCGGTCGGATTAATCGCGGTCGCGATTAATTGAAGGAGAGCTACAATTAGAACTGGTGATAGAAGGTTAAGGTTGATGAAAGGAGGGCCGGAACTGATTGAGAACGGGAGAGAATAACAACGGTGTTGCCACGGTGGCTGTCGGGGAGAAACTCACATACTTTAGTACGAAACATTAATTGAAATGCTAGGTATTTCTATGCTTATCATATGAAAAGAATTATTATTTGATAAATAAAATAAGTTAATATTTTATTATTGAATTTTCTGTCATGTTATAATCGGTTTCTAGACGTTTGTCCAAACGACAATAGCACACACTATACTCACACACACCATAGTAGCACACATGACCCTACAACACCGAGCGTAGAACACAATCCGCGAAAATAATTAAAATAAATTATAAAGCATTAATTGAATCATTTAATAATTATGTAGTTCTCCAATTGTCCTAAAACGAATCGTGTGTACTTATGTTGTTTGGGAAAACATTTGGTCAGGTCACCGTTACAATCGAATCCAACTAACAAATTAATAATTGTATTCAATTTATAAAATGAAAATGGATAAACATTGAAGAAAAGGTAAGCAGTCTTTTATTTTTGAACTTCACGCATGTATAAATGGTAATCACACGAACGCACGATAGTTGAACATTTCAGCAATTGAACACCCGACAGTAGAACCCATCGACAATTGAATACAATGGCAAATGAATACAGTGACAATCGAATACAGTGATAATTAGACACAATCTGTTCATGTTCAACTGTCATTGTGTTCTGTGTTTATCTGTAGGTGTTTAATTGTTGTTTATTCAACTGTCGTGTATTCATATATTATCATCATCACCATTAGCAGCCTATAAGTTATCCACTGCAGGACAAGGCCTTACCAGACAAATGCGGCAGTCTAGGCTATACCTCACCGCGCTAGCCCAAGTCGTATTTCGGTGAGGGACATGTACCATAAGAACCAGTCCGCCCATGCCAGCGAAGGAGGTTCTCAGACCAACGATACGCGTGTCTATGTGCTAGACTCTGTGGTCGCTGTCTTCTGGGCGGATCGCAATGACCACCAGCGGGACAGACGAGTTAGAGACTAAGCAGACTGCGCCCTCGCTGCCCACTTTGCGATCGTAATGATCACCAGTTTGATAGACGAGGCGAGACCGTTGGTCCTACATGGTTCAGACCTCGGTAGAACACACGTCATTGGTCTTTACCATTACCAAAGAGTTTTGTTTGTTAATTAATTAAATGATCATGCAAGTTATTTTTTGGTTTTTTTCATGCCTTCATCTCGTTAGGTGTATCTCTGTATATTGTTCGGAAGTGAGTTAGTTATTGTTAGTTGATTAATATGTATGTCTCAGTTGTTTCAATTTAGACTAATTACAAGAGCATGCGGTTAATTTTAATTAGTATGACATAGGGCATGACATTAACCAAATATGTTAATAGATATTAGTTAATTTAAAATAAGTGAGGATATCTATGATTTTAGTCGGATTCACAGTTGGTCCATTATTTATGGGTTATGTGTTAGGTGTTACTATAATAGAATCATGGTAGCGTAATTACTCTAGTCCTATGATGGTTAGTATTATATTGTATAATTGTTAGGGATTATAAAATAATTGAGTTAGTATGCAATATACTATTCTGCTATGGGATATAGTAGTGATAAAAGGGCTTATAAATAAAATAATATTGGTGACACTTTTACAGGATAAGGGTCACATTAAGGTATTATTTTGAATTGGGCACCTACACAAGTTCACCTGAAAGATACGATTATAGTAAACTGGCGAATGGTTGATCGTGAATTAAAGAAAAGGCGGTCGCTATTTATTCGTAACGTCAGCATCGTCGTGTATATTACGTATAACAATTTAATGATGAATTATTACTATTATTATTATTATTATTATTATTATTATTATTATTATTAACTAAATGATCATGCAAGTTATTTATTGTTAGTCAGTTACTATTCATCACCAAAGAAAAGCTTTTAAGTTTGCTAAATGAACATATGTTATGGTACAATCGCAATTTTATGAGTCCGGGAGTGTATTTCTCGTAAATATATTCTCGTATAAATATATTCATCGACATCGGAATATTTTTATACACCCATAATAAAAAAATGCTAATTGGTAACTACATAATGAGAAACACGTTGACGTCACCACCTGGAAAGTCTTTTATTTTATTTCGCAAAGAAAACACTCAACGCCTTAAAAATAAAGATATTACAATAAAAATACAATAAAATTTGAATAACACCCCTAAAAGACAAGTATAAAAGCTCATTTTTATTGGACTCCTCCAAGTACTCTTCTCCAAGCATTCTTCGACCACTGTTCTCTGAGTTCCGAGTAAGTACCAACACATTCATTTGAACCAATATTACAATTTTTTAAATAATATTTATAACAAAATTAGAGCTTTTCGAAACGTCTCCCGGTCAAGAAAAAATGTTCCCGCGGCTGGCGGCGCTCTTCATCGCGCTGGTAGTCTCGGGAACATTCGGAGAACCAACATCTTTAATTGCTGGAGAAAAAGCAGCCTGGCAACGTCCTGGCTGCCATCGACTAGGTAAACCATTAATCCGCCCTGTATGGAGCATAAAAACACAGAAAATATTCCGAAGGGGGTAAAAAAAATACCCCTAGATTTCTTCCATGTTAATACATCTGTGAAATTATAAAGTTTTAACTTTCTGCAGGACACAGTCGAAAATTAGCTATACCTGGATGTGCTCCTTTTACCGTAACCACAAATGCTTGTCGAGGTTATTGCGAATCTTGGGCTTTTCCATCGACTGGAAAAGCTCCTCGACCAGTGACATCGTTGGCACAATGTTGCAGTATTATGGACTCTGAAGATGTAAGTTTTTTGATATTGAAAAAAAAATGAGAGGAAAAAACTTTAGATTTGAATTTCAGGTGGTAGTAAAAGTGCCTTGCGTTGATGGTGATCGTGTAATAACTTTGAAGTCAGCAACTTCTTGTTCGTGTTATCATTGCCGTAAAGACTGAATGCGAATAATTGGTAAATATAATATATGAAAAAATTACATGAGTGTCAGTATTCTAAATGTTTTGTGGTAATCAAAATGATTTATCTGCAGGAAAAACGAATGCTGCTGATTAATTTGCTACTGGAAGTATCCCATTTGAAATAATATGCAACATTTATTTGTCAAATCTAATATTATTATATGAAATTGTGAATATATTGTATACGAGAGATTTTCGATCAATAAACTTTTTTTGAATTATCGCTTTGTTTTATTTATATTATATATTACTGCTGAAAAAATGTTATTTGGAATTGAAATATAACGTCTTCATAAAACAAAAGCTTCAATATATTATATTATATAAAGTAGCCACTGAAAAATTGAAAGGTTTAGGAAATTCATAACTTGCTTATTTTTAATCTTTTTTTATATAATAGATATAGAGCATCTTTTGGAGATTAAAAAGGCTACATATGATATCCAGCAATGATTAAAACTCATTAGGTTTTTCTATTCTAGTGAAAGATCAATTATTGAAACTCATTGTCAGAGAAATTCATGACTTTCAATAACTGATCCTTAACTGGAATAGAAAAACTTAATGAGTTTTAATCGTCACTGGAAATGATATCCAGCCATTTTAATGTCCAAGGATTTCTCTATCACTTTAAAAAAAATAATTAAAAGATTGAAAATTAACAAGTTATGATTTTTACAAACCCTTCAGTCTTTCAATAGCCACCTTGTATCGAATATATTATATTTTATTCAACAACAAAAAATAACATGAACATCTACATATGTAGATAAACGATGATTCATTAATAAAATCGATTGAATATAATCGGAATAAAGTTTGTTTTCTTTCTTCATAAGTTCCCTTGATATTTTATTTATCTCCTTATTTTTCCAAATTAATCACTTACAGAAATCCAAAAAAATATTTTCAATTTTTCCTGTTTATTTAATAATAAATTTGTGTTTTATCGGAAATACATTTGTTTTACATTTTCAATGAAATATACTGAATTCGTCGAAATAAATGTTTTGTATTACTACAAACATTAATTTTATCATTATAATTGTTATTATGCAATTGATATTCACTGATCATTAACCAATTATCACTATCAATCATAGTATAAACTTTTATTGAATTTCAAAAAGGAAGAACCTTCTTCTTGACATATTTGTAAATAAATCTTTTTTAATAATAAAATTTCATGAAATAAAAAAAAAGAAATGCTCTATTATTACAATTTATTTGATATAATAACATCTTTGAAAGTTTACATGATATAAATTTAAATTTAAACATATAAATTAAGGCACATGATGCCAAAATGATTTTTTTTCTCTTTTAAACTCATATAATATACGACGTGGATAATACGATCAATACAACAATTAACATTTATTACAAAAATGATTATTAATTATGACATGAAAATTAGTGTAAGGGCAACCATCCACAACTGGTTTCAGCTGAAGAACAAGCACGACATACACACGTCAGAGGACGGACATGCCTGTAAATTTGGGCTTCTGGACCTGCACCGTCATCGCAATATTTCAATTTAACGACACTTTCAACTTTCCCGCCAAAACCACAAACCGGGTGCTTCGATCGTTTGTAGGGAAATTTCCATTCGGATATCTGAAATTATGACAAATATAAAAATGTGTTTTATGCTTATTGTTAGGCAAATCCGTAAAATTTTTGTTATATTATAGAAGAAAAAAATGATAACTATTATCCTCCATATAATAATAGCGCTATTCTGTCTGTCTGTCTGTCTGTGTGGGGTCACGCTAGAAATTATGCACTGAATTAGATCCTTTGCCAATGTGCGTTAAGGACTATTTCAGCGTTCACATTTTCACGCTAAAAATTATGCACTATTCGAAATTGGAAATTTTTGTTTTTTATTTGAATTTGAATTATAATATTTGAATTTGAATTATAAATATTTTTTTTACATTTGAATTTAAGTAATTTTTATTTTGATTATTATATTAGGGGTACCGGAAAAAAATTCCATTTTTTTTAAACATAATAAAAATTTATTCATATATATTTACGGGCATATAGTAATTATAAAATATAATCGCCATCATTATTTAGGACTGTCTGCCATCTATTAGGCAGCTTTTCGATTCCTTTTTTCTAAAATATGGCTTTGATGCAAAATATGAATTTAAATAGTTTTCTAAATTTTTCACCCTGTTGACTTTTTTTCCCTTAGTGAATGCTCCAAGAACATAAACAAATAAAAATCTGATAGCGCGAGCTCTGGTGAACAAGGAAGATGATTTTGAACTTCGAAATTTAATTCGGAAATTTTCCCACATTAAAAAAAATGTAAAGCATAATACCTCCTGGGTGATGTGGAAATCTATGCTTTATTAGATAAATTAATATTAAATTAAAATAAATATTGTAATATCTACAAAATATTCTATAATATTTTATATAATAAATTAAATAAACATTTCACATTTTCAACTATATTCAACGGTTAAATATACTGTCATTATATTGTATTTTCAAAATTTTTCCTCAAATCACGCGTGCGATGTTATAACATCGGGCCTACCGCTCGTAGTTAATAATGTCAAAAAGGGTATCATTATCAAAAAATTGGACTACGTTTGTTGGAAAATGGAAATAGATTTATTTTACATAAATAATATTGAATACATATGTAAATCAGCATCGGCTGAAATTTTTTTCGGTGTGTAATTGCTGGTAATTAAATGTTCGATTAAGTTATTATTTAGTTATTTTAAATCTTAAATATATTATTATTATCGTATAATCGTGTAAATTTCATATGTGTATTGATTTGTCCACTTAATTTGACCAATATTGCTTTATTATATCATAATATTATGGATATAAAACGGAAAATACTCAACTGTAATTTTCTAGTAGGAAATAACATTAGATTATAAATATTTATCTATTATTATATCATGCATTATTGTTTTAGAATTTGAATATAATTTATTTTCAACTTTTTATCAAAAGTTTTTCAGATACCATTTGAATTATTGACTAATTAGTGTAACGACACCAGTAGTGGTAACAATCAATAATTGACTATTTTTTGGAAAAATCGTATAAATTAAGATTTTTAAAAATTATAATCTTTCGGAAAGTATGTTATATAGCTTACAGCTTAATCTTTTCGAAAGATTATAATTTTTTTTTAATTTAATTTTATATGTTTTTCTGAAAAATGATCAACTACAGGTTCATGGTTTATTACTTATGCCGTCACCTTAAATCAAAATGATGTCTAAAATGAAAAATGGTTGAAAAATCGTCAAGACGTTCAGTAATAGATGAAGAATGATGATAATTACACGATTTCCAATAAAAAAGTACCTCATGAGAATCGCATCGTCCCCAGCAAGCGTCCAACGCTAATGTGTCCCAACAACGTCGTCCTTCTTGATCTTTTTGCTCCACTTTAGCCTTGTACAAACGTCGATGACAACGCAAAGTGGTAGCTTCTTGTTCTTGTATTTTCTCGTCATGGCTGATGTCTGCCTCATCAGAAGCAGGACCACTGTCTACATTTTCCAAACTGTCCAACGTCCAATCCAAATCCAAGCCGATCACATTTCCCATCAGCACCAGAGTCCATAGACATGTCAAAATTATCGGCACACCTTGAAAACGTTTGTTTATTTACTTTCAGTTGTGTTTATTTCGATTTTTGTGTCGTTTGTAATCTTACCTTTGACCTGAAAGTACCGCATCTTAAAAAGGTCGTCAAGGAAGTGTTGCAGTTTTATTTTATCGGCGGGATTTTATAAGGGCTCACTCACCCCGTGAAAAATTTAGCCCCCCTCGTATTGAAGGCGTTGTTTAATTGAGCAAACGGAATATTTTTGCCATTTACATTTTTATTATATTGTTTGAATAATTTCAGAGTTGTGACAGTTCTAGTCAATTGTATTATTGAGATTTTAGAATTTTAGATTGTAAATAAAACTCCTTTGTTAAAAAAAATAAATAATTATTTTGACTTTTTTGTATATTAACAAATAGAATTTACATATAATTTTATTGCACAAAAGAGAATCAGTCCGATGAGTGATCCGTGAACTTTCTAACATAACAATATAATAAATTGTTTTTACATACAACAGATAAACTTTTCACAAAATTCAACAACCAATACATGAACATTTGACAATAACAAACGATACAAGCTGAAAAAAATTTTGAGTCTTATCGAATAAATATTTCAAAAAACCCGAGTTGCTATCCAAAGCGTTGCTGATTTGATTAAAAAAGTTCGTATACACATGATGACCTATCGACATCTTATTTCCATAACCCCTTATTCGCATTGAAAAAAAGGAAATTATAACAAATCAACAACAAACAAACATAGTTATGCGCCCAAAGAACAAGTGTTGAAATGCACCTGATTCATTCATTATGCACACCACTTTCTTCTAAAATGATTCCCAATTAACTAGAACATGCTTGCGTCAAATGTTAATCTTCGCTTCAGATAAAATACCCAATTTTACTGGCATTGATTTGAAGCAGTTATAACAGGCGTCATTTTTCTTTTTGATGGCCCCAAAGTCATCGTGTAGATCTTTTATATCTCCTTCGCAAACTGCTTCCGAAAGGAAGCTGGAGAACAACAGGCTTTTATAAGCATGTACGATGAAATGTACATCACAACTGTGTGCAGGAACGTTGGACACAGCTTGGAGTTGGATCGGAGCTGGAGTGACGTTTGAAGAAAAGTTCAAACACCAATTGACTGCTCCGAAGCAGGCAGCATTTGTCGGGAAAGCTCTGATGAGGACAGCGGACAAGCCACGTGTCAAAAACTGGGGTCCTTCTGATTTCAAACTCTTCTTCAGACAATCGTATGCTCCTGAGTACAATCTAGGTCCTGCCATACCGTCTGCTTGTATTCTAGATTTTAGAGAATCTATGGGGAACGATATCAACCAAGAAGCAGTACCAGCAAAACCACCTGCCATTAATGCTCGTAATGTTCCTGGAGGTGAACCGTCTGCTTTTCTTGCTAAAGCTTCATAAGTTAAAAAGTAGCAGGCGAAGGCTGGTGTGTCTCTCAATACTGTTAATCCTAGTCCTCTAAACAATGCAGTGGGTCCTTCCCTGCGTGCCACATCAACCAAACAAGATAACGGCCCTTTCCCTGCTGATCCAGAACATCCTAATTGGAGCCTTGTTTTGGCTAATTCTACAGGACTGCACACGAACGATTGCAAAAGTCCAGCTGTAGCTCCGGCCACTGCATGACACGTTAACGAATTCGGATCAGAACTACGCTTTTGTACACCACCATAAACTCCAAACACTATCGCATTGACAAAAGCCACTCCAGCCATAGGACTTGTCACTCCTCTATACAATCCTTTCAATGAATCCTTCGCTATCACATCTTTTATGCAAGACAGAATACTAGAGTGTTTTCCATCAACCTGCATTAGCACTTTCACCGTGTCCAATGGATGCCCAACCAATACACCAGCACAACCTTTAAAAATTAATAAAATCGATTAAAAATTGAAGAATTCGATGATGATGATAAGAATAAATGTTGGGAATTACCTCCAACACAACCAGCAACAAAGTCCATAGCCATGGTTAAAGAAAGTTTTGAATTTTTTTTACAAGTGCGTTCGCTGTCACCGCCGTCAGAGCGTTCCTTTCAGAAATTTTGAAAATACGGAGATGTCACAAGAGGATCGCTGTCGCTCGGTGGCAATCGAAGACGCTATGGTCATTGCTGACCAGCATCAGTCTCCGGCTAGGCGAGACGAGGGGGGAGGAGATCAAGAGAGCGGGGGTAGGCTGCTATCTTGAGGTCATGCCCTGCATGATCGCCTACACATCAGCTCCGAAACAACACATGGAACGTGGTACTCTTCAGAGTATTTTTTTATGTTTGTCACGCGACAAGCACTTGTCCATCACTTTTTTCACGCATCTACTTCGTTGCCCTTTTGATTATTTTGGGCAGGGTGATTCCTTGTTACTATCGTTTTTTAAAGGGAATTTTGGGTTTTTTGAATTGTGATGAATCAATCGTTATCTGAATGTATAAACAACTTTTTTTTAAGGATTATGACGTGTTTGGTGTAAAAAAATGAGATCGTGTGGCAAAATTTTGACGTCTTCGATGTGAAAAATAAGATCATGTGGCAAAATTTTTGTTTTGAATGATTTTATGATTATGTTATTATTAATTTAATGTCAGCTAATTGTAAGTTTCCCAATGCGGCACATTGTTATGTTAATTTTATCTGAATTTGGTCTTCATATAAATACATGACAACTTTGATTGCGGAATGCATCTACATATAACAACCGAATCCTGAAAATTACACATAAGGAGATACTCTCATTTTAAAAAGGTTATTTCCGCAAATTTATGCACTAATTTTGACGATGTTACCGTTTCTGAGAAAAATCTTTAAGTAATTTTTACAAAACATGTTTGAGTTCTTCGGTGCATTCAGTTGAATATTAGCCAAACCAGAAAAAAATTCTGTTTTATGACATTGATTGGCAAGCTAAAATGTATTCATTATGAAAGATTTTATGATCAAAATATTGATTATCAAGTAAAATTATTTTCTTAATTCTTCTGATCCAGTATTTTTTGGCATTTGGCTGTTTTGCGATAAAAATAGGATTTTTTCAGCTTGTTTGTGCTAAGAAACTTATTGTTAAACATGTTCTGCAAAAATCGTTACAGGATTTTTTTGATATTATAACGTCTTCAAAATTAATGAATAAATTTGCAAGGATAGCCTTTTTTAAATGAGAGTATTTTCTTATGTATGGTTTTATATATTCAGTTTTTATAAATAAATTCCATGAACAAAGTTGTCGCATCGTGTGCAATATTTTTGCTTACAAATATAATATAATTTATATCGAATCTGTCAGCTGATTTCAGAAAATCTCTGCAATATTAGACTGAGCAATATATGTACATACATATATGAACATATTTCTTCTGAATATTGTGAATATTGAAATGAATATTATAAATGAACAGCCTTTTTTTTTTTATTTAGTAAAAACTTTTTTCTATTTCAAAATATAACAACAACAACAACAACAACAAATCATAACAATTTAAATTTAAAGATCATAAAAATATATAGGACAATTTTCAGATATCATCAATACATTTTCCACAATAGATGTAAACCTCTGAAACGATCCATGCACCGTTTACTTTTCAGAACGAATTAATTTTGATATGCTGGAAAAATCTCCGAGACGTATTTATCATATTAATTACGAATTATCATAATATATAATATAAATCCGATACGACGATTATATATCTAGGAGTTTGTTTAAATATTTAAACGAAATTATTGTAAGTTAATTATGGCAATTATCGTCTTCGGACGCACATTTATCGAAAATCGGTTTCATCCAGTTTAATTGCAAATAATGATAAATCCAATGACTTTTTTTAATTCACTATTGCGAAAGTGATCATTTGGTGTATATGAAATTTCAAGTTACAAAATGCGTATTGTTGACTTGAAATATTTTGAAATAATAACACGCAGTTTTTTGATTTTTTCAGAAAATTTTCGGTTTTTCCGACCAGTCTATTATTTCTATTGAATCAGAATAAAGTTTTAAGAAAACTTCGTCACATTGTTTTTTTTAATAGAAAATTCCAAGATATTGTTTACAATAAATAGAAATATTTGGAGGACGTTTTTATTTTTATTAGCAGCGGAAATTTTTCAGAGATCAGACGGGCGTCATTCGAATAAAAATAATCTTACTTTTACGTTCGAAAATGAAGTCGAAGTTCGCACTGATAACTATATTGACCTTTTTTCACAAAAATTTCAAATTTAGCAATCTGTTTCAAATGTGAATAATAAAATGACGATTGTTTTATAAGTTATGATACGTTTTCGTTTACTTTTGTGAAATTAATCGGAATAATTCGCTTTATATTCGGTGCCTCAGAAATTTCCGATTTGACTGTATTATGAAATAATTCTGATAATAATTTATTATCGATTTGACGTCTTTTGAAACAAAAGCCATATTTGATACATCCGTTATTTTTGCCATAAAGCATGATGCAATATTAAAAACTAGATCTGGCATACAAAATTATCTGGAACATTTCAGTCAAAACATTTTTGATTGTACATACGTCAATAAAAAAAAAAATACATCGAATAATTTTGTATATCCAATTGATAAAGCTTGGGCACGCTCTATGATTAATTATTATAGATTGAAAACATTTTATATAATTTTATGTAAAATGTTGACCTTTTTGTGTTAAACCAGTATGCGATAAGAATGTATTTTTTTTTATTATCATTTTCAAATGCATCGAAAGCTTTCGAAGATACTTTGAATTATATATACGAGTGTAAACTTTGACTTTTGTTCTTTATCGTTATTATTATTGTTGTGAATGCGCATCTCGATGTTCTCTTACCGCCATTTTTCAATTTGCTGATTTTGAAAATTCTAATTCAATATGTTTTTGTCGTTATCGTTTTTTCATGTACAAATCGATCACATGGGCAATGCATGATATATTATATTCGAGCGATATCATTAATTATAATTTTGATATTAAATTATATTTATTAATGATAAAAAAATATAGAAATATTTTAATATAAACTTACATATAAAGTGTTCTTATCAACTCGATTTCCACTGAATTAAACAAAATATTTTAATCGTTTATAATATATCATCGTATAATTGATATAAAATATTTCTAATATAATAATTAAATTATGATTGTATTGCTAATTTGATTTACTTTCTCTACATAGTATATTCAAAGTACGCTAAATAATTTAATTTCATTCAAGTAATCAAATAATAACAAAATTTTATCGATTCGCAGTATTAATGGGAGTGTTCATCGTATGTGCGACTTTCAAATGACGTGAATGACTTTTTGAATAATAAAAAAAATCACGACCTCTGAATGGAAAGGTTAAATAGTATAAGCGATTGATAAAATATACTCAAAACGCCGGGCGTTAAATTTTTTTATGTAAATAAATATTATTTATCGGGCTTAAAGTTATCAACTTTATAAAGCGAATGTGTGTGCTTTGACTTTTCTGAAAACGATACAGTACATTCATGCGTGGAATGTGAAAAGATAAAAATTCTTTTGGGTCAACGAAATCACGTGAAACCGTTCGAATAAATATTTTTATTCGTTGAAAATTCCTTTTCGTCATTCAAAAATTAGTGACGTAATGTATCGTATTCGTAACGTAAAACATAAAAAAATATTATATTTTTTTCAATACGTTATAAGTACTAATAAAACAAAAACGATACGATCAAAAAAATATTTTGCTGACAATGAGACTCGAAAAGTTTTATATTATTGTTTATAAACTTTAAAGAATATGCCATAATGAATTTGAAATCAAATTTGGCGCTTTCTGAAGTGTCATTATTGACGTTTGTTACTTTGGTCTACAACTGTGCTTTTACATCTAATTATTATTTTTTCATATATTATTGAAAATAAAAATAAAATTATACATTATAATATACAAAATATTAAATACAAACAATATTCTTATATAGAATCATATCGATATGATAAAATATTATTTAAATTCCGTATAATGAACAAAATGTTTTAAGTTCTGAAAATTGAAAAAGAATGAATTCAAATAAAATGATAGAAAATCATAAAAACGATTCAAGGAATGTTTAAATAATGATATATTGAATATCAATGACTAAACAATATGGTCGAAATACAACTGTATTCAGAGAGGGTGCTAAATATAGGAATAAGGGCAACTGGTGGGAGGGGAAGTGCATAGTGGAAATTTTTGCCCCTTGTCAATGAACAGGTGATGTTTGTTGAAATAAGATGATACCTATTCGTATTTTTCATTAAAAATCCGTTATATCTGAAACATTTACATATACGAAGTATATTTGAGTAATTTATATCACCGACTCATGACCCATTTTCAGCCAAATGCACATTCCATGTGATTTAATACGCATTTTGAAATCTACTTTCTATTTTCTGAAAATAAATATTTCAGTTGAATCTATTAATAACGAATTTCTTGATATGTTTTATCGAATGAAAATTGTGCTTTTCAGAATACACAGATAAAAGATGGAACAGCCCGAGTTAGCTCTCTTAGCAGATGGCCCCCCTTCACCTCGACCTCCGACACCTATATTGCAATCTGAAGGTATAATATTTGATTAAAATTATATTTAATGAGTATGTTTTCAAAAATCAATGAATTTCAGATAATGGAGCTGGGGAAGGTGATTCAAGTTCTGCAGGATCTGTACTTCCAGCTGATGCAGTTTCTGCACAACTTATTAATAATATTACTATGCTAGATTACCATTCGTTAGGAAAAACGACAACTCTAATTTGTGATTCTGTAAGAAATACAAAGTATTATACAATGTTAAAAGATATATTTTCATTTTCATTTTTTTGTTTTTCAGGAAGAATTAGGTAATAACGATGGAATAGGAATAAGTCCAGTCGGCGGACACTTGCCACATTTTGTTACATGGAATTGGCCATTGATAAGAAGAATAATGTTTTGGGGTGTTTTATCGGCGCTTCTTGCATGTGTGGCTGCTGTAGTAGCGATGGTCGCAGCATTACCTCGTACCTGTAACCCTGAACTACCATGGTTTCAGGGAAAACTCTTTTATGAAATCTTCCCTGCCAGTTTTCAAGATACTAACGGTGATGGCATGGGTGATATCAAAGGAATAGTATCGAGAATTGATTATATAAAATCTTTAGGGGTTCAAGTTGTTCGCTTGAATTCAATATTAAAATCTCCTCATTATCCAGAACGATATAATCATGTGAACTCTCTTACTGAAATTGATAAAAATGTGGGGAATGTGAAAGATTTCTCTCTTCTCGTTAGAACTTTACATGAAAAAAACATTTCATTGGTATTAGATTTACCAATATACCCATTTATTACGGAGTTGGAACCTTTCGATTTACAATCGGCTGAAAAACAAATTCGAGAAAATTTAACCGGTTTATCTGAGAATGTTCACTGGAAAATATCAGAAAAGAAAGAAAAATCTGTTTCAAACGCATTAAAATACTGGATTTCACTGGAAGTAGACGGCTTTTATTTAAAAGGATTAGAAAATATGGTTGGTGGCCCGCATTTTGTTGAAGCTGTGAGAGAATGGAAAAGAGTTATCGGTTCAGATAGAGTATTGATTGTGAATTATGAAACAGTACAAAATGTGATGACGTTAGGTCTCAATAACGTTTTGTACTCGATTGATTTAGTTGACGTACTTCTTGAAGTTAGTAATGGAACATTACACATTAAACAACAAATAGATAATGTTATAAGAAGTTCTTTATTTATAAAACCTGGTCTACCATGGATACATTGGACAGTCGGTAGCGCTGATTCGAAGCGGCTGTCTGTAAAGTTGCCACAAAATAATACACTTTCTGCAATTTTGTTAAACATGATGTTACCGGGAACTCCAAGCATATTTTATGGAGATGAAATATCATTAGATGAAATATCTGAACCTGAAGAAGATTATCCTGAATCACAACATGTATATAACTTGATGCCAATGATTTGGCCTGATAAAGAAAGACAATTTACTTCTGGCAAAGTTTTGCCATGGATAACTGGTGATACATCTTTACCAGAAATTTCTCCATTTTGGCATGTAAATGTTATAAGATTATTAGCTCACTTAAGACCTCAGGCTTCTTCTATATATCTTAACTCTGTATGGAAAGATGGTGTAATATTACCCAACACACAAGTTCGATATAAAAAAAGTATTATAGTGGTACATAGATGGTATCCTCGGAAGAGTGCTTATGTTTTTGTTGCCAATTTAGGCACTGAAACTATTGTGACTGATTTATCGTCTTGGTTTTATGGAGGTATTGTTGTAGTTGGTTCTGATATGAGTCTCGTTGGAAAAGCAGTTGTTTTCAAAGCTATCACACTTGAACCAGCTGAAGTTATTATAATAAAGCTTGAGAAATAAATAAAATCCAATGTTAATATGTTTGATTGTGTTTTATTTATATAATTTAAATGGTACACAAAACTAAAAGATGTAACAAATAGAATTGTATTTTCTGTACAATGCATCTTAAAAACAAAAGCACCAAGTGCCGATGAGGGCTTTGTATATTAGCATAAAAAATCGTTTTCAGGCATATTTAAAGGTAGTATTACACATTTTGTAATAATTGAGCAATTATATTCTAAATTATTGTTTACTATATACACGTAGCAAGCTATACATATCGAAGTATTATAAATAATTTGTCCATTTTAAACTAGTAATACAAATGAGGCACTATGCAATGGCTGGGGGTCTCGGATCCGGTACATAAGTATTGGCAGTGGCACGAGGCGTGGGTAATGCAGGCAGAGCATCTCCTGGATGTCGATGGTAGCCCCTGCGCACTGGACCCTTATTACTAATTCCACCACTACCAGAAACCGGTCGTTTTCCCTGTCCCCGTTCACCTCTTTCACGATCCCCATGTTTAGGCATAACAAAAGCTTTTGTTTGTTTCAAAAGAGATTTATCATTACACAAAGCAGAAATGAGTGGAAGATCTAGATTTTTACTTTTTTCTCGTAGAGTTTTAATATCTATTGGTTCGGTAGGATCTGACGGTTTCAAAGGTGGCTCTCGAGGTGGTGGACGACTAGGATACGGGGGTGGTGGTGGTGGTAAACGACGTGATTTCGGAGCAGAACCAAGACTGTTAAGAATATTATCGTCTGATACAGTTCTTCCAAATGGTGGTGGAGGAGGTTCTCTTCTAGGTGGAACAACACAAGGAGGCAATCCTATATAAGTATCAGAGAGAGCTTGGGTCGACCCACCTCCTCGACTGCGACAAAGTGCGCCTCTTGGACACATTGCAGCTAACTTGCTATCTAAATAATCCTGTTGACTGATTGCAGGATCTTGCAATGGATAAACGACATAATCTACATCACTATACAACTGACGACGATATTGTTCAATTTGTGACCGAGCTAACTGACTGGTGTAAACTGTCAAGGGAGGCGGTGGTGCCGGTGCAGCCCATGTAGGTTCGGCTGCAGGTGATAACGTACTAGCATGTGCTCTCAATACAGTTACATGGGGACCCGTTGGTAAAAATCGCGCAGGATATGCTCTTCCTGGATACGGAGGTGGATCACGAACTGGAATACCCAAACGTAATTCTCTTAAACTTTCTGAAAGTTCACAATCAAGAATCGATGTTCGTGGTTCATGAAATATTTGATGATCTGATTCATATGGCGGTGGAGGCCTAAACAAAGCCGACGTACTTTGGAAAAATGCACTATTTCCTAATAAGTCAACTGTTTCGATCATATTAGGTAACGAAGAGTTGTGATTGTTTGCACTATCGATTCTTTTCGGAGGTACGGGTGGAGGTGGTGAATATGATCTTTCATCATCAGGATAACCATCTTCTGAAGGAGCAGTATCTTCATGACCAGGTAAATAACTGTGACCAACTGGTCGAGGTAGAGTAACATAATCACTTTCTGAGTTTTGGGGCTCATGAACTAAGGGCGGCGGCGGTACAGGGGCTGGTGGGTACTCATCGCGACCTACTATCAAATCGCTAAGTTCGACTGCACTCAATGGACCGTGTTTTCTATCGGTGGGATCACTGCCATCGCCATGAAATGAACCTGTTCCACTAGCCCCAGAATCAGCCCTGTCGCGGAAAGGTGTCGTTGGTTCCACGCCATCGACGCTGTCTCCAGATATGAAACTTTCGTCGTTGTAAAAGCTGGCACATTCGGACGGCGCAACTCCCATATCTCCATCCAAGTTTCTATAACTTATTGAGGAAACGCTTTCTGTTTGGTAGCTAGAAGAGCGTAGACTAGAGGCATCCCTATGTATACGAGGTCGAGGACGAAAGCTTCCATAGTTCAAGCTGCCATCGTCGCTGACCGGTATGGCTGCTGACCCAGCCATCGTATAAACGCCGCTCGTCTCGCTGGAAGCCGCCGGCGTAACGCACGACTCCCCCGCATTTGCAACCACGGTACTGCCAGAAGAAGAACATCTCGATCCTTGGGTGCCACATACTAAAGCTGGAGTTTCGGCACTGAGGCGAACCAATGCTGAATTTTCAACAGTAGACACGGGTGGTGAATCAATCATTATCTCTAACTCGTCTTCTGAATGGACACGATCGCTCACTATGCCCGATGTGGTGTTTGAACTCGTGCTAGATATTACAGATATTCTTTGTTCGTTTTTATCTTTGTTATAAGGCAAATTAAGCGTGTCAGTATATGTGAAACAATTTTTCTCCTCCTCTTCCTTCTTGAGAATATCCGTATACTTCGGTGCCATTTTCATCGAGAACATGTGAGTTTCTTTGCAGAGCGACAGAAGGAGTTTGCTCTTTTCGTCGCTTGACGAATACAAAGTCACCCTGCTCTCCCCCGCTCTGATTTCAAACTTTTTGCGAATGAAACTGAGTTTGCCAATGGTCGGCCAGGGGAACGAAGCTGGAGGTCGGCAATCGGGAGCAACTGTGAGCCCAGCGGCCCGTACGTAGAGACGCACAGAGCCAGGTTCAGGTTCGTGTTTGTGGGCTCGCAACCGGTAACAATGGGCATTGAGCTGATCAACGTTGCACGCTTCTCGGAAGTATTGGAGCTCAGCATCTTCCTGATCGGGAGGAGGAGGCCTGAGGCCGTCGATGTGCTGTCCCAGGGCCGTGAGTCTTGAGCGAGCTGCTGCCGGCAGCGTGGTCTCGCGTTGGACAAACTCCTGGCGCAGCACTCGAACATACTGCCGCCTTGCACCAGCATCCTTCACCAGTGACGCGCTCTCTACATAGAATTGCACGCGAAGATGCAGCTCCAGGAGCGGTCGCCCGTTAGCATCTAAGCCCTAAAATTATATTTTTTTTATTAATTACCTTACTTTCATACAAAAAAAATCGAAGTTTAAGTTTAAAATAAAAAGCTTGAAAAATAACTCACGTGGGTGTGTGAGGATCTCCAACTCTTCGGTGCGTATTTGGATAATTTGCTCTCTGGGTCTGGAAATAGATAATCTCCACCTGTAACAAATATTATCGTACATTTAATAAATAGCCGATAGTTTAACTTGGTTTATAATCACTAAAGTTAAATGATGAATAGGGTCACGCCACAATAAAGGACACTTCGAAATATGCAGTGGCGGATTCATTTCGTCAAGGGCTCGAAGTGTCACAAATTTCTGGAAGCCTCTATACAGAGCTGGGTTTCAAACTTACACGTGAAATATTAAAATTAGAGCTGCAGTTACAATTCTTTTTCTTTTGTAATTGACATGTAATATGTAGCAATTTTAAAAAACAAAACTAGTTTTTTATGTAAACGAATGCCCTTTTTATTATTCAGAAAATAATTCTATATTTTTTCTAATTGATTGTTATAGAAAAACTATAATAATTTATCAAAATGCTAGGTGCCCTGAAGCGAACGTTTACAATATCTACGGGTAAATCCGCCGCTGCATTTCCGATTTTCAAAATCAAGGACATTTGTAATTTTTTTTTCAAATTCAATAAAGGACAAGGACATGAAGCTATTTTAAAAGACTGTCCTTCTCAATAAAGGACGGTTAGCAATCCTAGTGATAAACAACTGCTGTCGCATATTATTTGATAAGGGATGATTTATCGTATTCAAACATTTCTAGAAATTCAAAAAAAATTGAACTTATACAGATCGCAAATAACGATGAAGCTTAATTTCGTGTATTGAACTTATTTCGTTACGGAAAAAACAAACACAAAGGACATGCGCATTAATCATTCGCACAAGAAACAGACGAGATTCCATCAAGAATACGAAATTCAAATCGCACACGTCGTTTTTTTCGCATAGAATCACGTCGAGATGATTTCTGACGCGCAGTGCATGCAACGTGAAAATCAAAAAAACGCACACACCGAAAATTGTTTATCAACACACCCGAATCAAAGATGGCCGATACGTAGCGCGGTAGCCGAGGGGCTGGGGGCCCTCGCGTATTTTTTCCTCGCCTCTTTTTTACTTTTAATTAATGACATTTGTGTGGGTGTTTTTTGGCGCGAGGCGGCGGGGCGGGGCGGGCGGGGAGCGCCGCGGGGGGAGGGCACCGGAGGGCGAAGGGGGGCGCGGGAGCCCACCGGACCGCATTCCTGCGCCCCGAGCGGCTACCCGTGTTACCCACTCACCGTGTACAACGTTCGCGGGACGTTACCAAACGCGTTTTTTTTACGTTCTAACTTTTAGTGCTAATGTCATATTTTCGTTAGGCCTGTATTTAATTGATCAGTAAAAAAATACCATTTTGATCAATAAAAACAAAGTATATGGTTGTTATTCGGTTCTGTGCACGTGGAAACCTGCTTGAACTTGTTGGATCAAGTCTCAATGTAGTCACACGTAGTAGTAACCTAACCTAACCTAAACCTAACCTAACCTAACTGCACATTTAACTATTTTTTACTGATCATTTTAGTTATTATTAACCAGCCAAATAATTAGTTGCCTTTTCGTTATTGATGAGCGGGGTTTTGAATGTTGAAAAGTTGGTTGAAATGTGAGAGCGATTGATAAATGGAGTGAAATTGTAACGATTTGTTATGAGGGTAACCGCAGACGTGTAAACAGATGGTAATAGGGACTATTTAATATGATATAGGCTAAACTGACGTCCTCTTTTTTGGGAACTCTTTCATCTTCAAAAATTCTGTCCACTTCAAAAAAAATCATCCTCCTTTGTACACTGCATCGATACGATAAAATCATTGATCTCTATTTGTCGAAAATACTTGTAAATTTCAGATTTTATTTTAAAACACGTGTCCTTTAATATTTAAAGGACTATTCACTAGTTATGTATGTCGCAGTTCATATATATTTGACCCAACCCAACCAAATCTAACCTGACTCCTAATTTCGATCAAAACAAACGAAATTGCCAAAAAAACCTAACCCGACCTTATCTAATCCAACTCAACCCATAACAATGTGTATTTATGACTGATCCAAATATACATGGACTGAAATACACATGGACCTGGACATATACATAGAGAGAATAAGTCATTTGATAGACCTGGATTCAATTTAAAAAATTCCACATACAGTCTATATATCTCGAGGAGTTCGAGTACTAAAAACTTTTACAAGTAAACATCAATCAATTGACTTCACTGTTTAGTCCTTATTGTTAAACATATAATGTTTGTTATATATTGAAAAAGATATACGTGATGCAAATTTATAACTTTATCTACATCGGAGTTTTCAAGTTTAAAAATTGAAAAACCAATCAAATTCAATCCGAATTTGATAACAAAAATAAATAACAAGTGGATAATTGCCAGATGAGATCTCATATGAACCCTATTCAAGAGCAATTTTCATTCTCGACGTCTTTATACCGTTTTCTAAATTTGCATAGCCTTATGCAGATTCTAAAATTTATGTGTCGGTAAATCTTAAACGTTATAAATTGCCGATGGCTCGACCGAATTTCGATCGAGAGATAAAATATGCATAAGTATATACTGCATTTTATTCAGAGCCGTAATAAATAAACGGGTATTTTTTTTTCAGTATGTAATTAGAAAAAAAATTAGTTACAACTATAAATAATATTTGAACAACTTTTATGTTTCAAGATGAATTCTAAAATCGATGAATTGACATTGTATAATGGCATTTACTTTTAATATCTTTGTTGAATGGAAAAAAATCGATCGCCTTATTTGGTAAAATGATAATAATTAGAAATATTTGGAATAACTCGCTTATCTTTATAATATCGTGACATAAATCAATTCGTAGATATGCATTCGATAAACTTCGAATATTTTACGCGATTAAAATATGACGTAGAGTCGAATGGGCCACTTCTACGTGAACGTCTTAAAGAGATTAGAGGTAAAACAATAATTGCACATACACACATAAAACACCATGACGTGAACGTTACGCCCCGTTGCACAATTTGAATAACGACAGTGAAGAATTCTCTTATGCATTCAATGCGTATTACGGATTGGATAACATGCATGTTTTTCGCTAAGAATACGTTTTTGTTAAATGCTAATTCTGTCATATGCGATAACAGTGATTTAACATTGACGATGCAGATGGTTTTCAGTATTCGAATTATTGGTTTTTATAGATCGTAGAAGATATATGAAAGTAGCGTAAACGCCAATTTTGAAAAATGAGAGTTAATAAGCCTAGATTTAAGTTAAGATGGATGTTCTCTTTGTATTTTTTTAACAAACAAACTCAACACAGAATAATATCCTCATGAAATGAACGAAAGATATTTCGCTGTAAAATATTGTTGCATATCTGTTATATTTTTGAAAGTGGCGTATTTTCATTTACTATTTACGTTCGTAATCTGAAATTATATCGCCGAAATTTTTAACTCATAAATGGCTATGCACTATTATTATTGCCAATTATAATATTACATGTACTCTAAATACCATTTTCCACTATATAATTACACGAATGTGTTCAAATCCGTATACAAATCATGAAATGCAAACAAAAATATAATATTTTACAGCAAAATATCTTTTGCTCATTTTGTGTAATCGCTTCTTTCATGAACGAAGCAAAGAATTTTGCTTTGTCAAATTTTAATGCTTTCCATAAGTATTTTATATTGCAAGATTGTCATGTTTGAAAGAAGATGTTAAACAATGCAAAAAATTACACTTATACACCACCAAATGTTGGTAAGTTTCATGGACAAAGCAATAATCTTTGCTTCGTTCATAGACGAAGCGATTACACAAATTTAAGGTAAAATAAACATACAAAGAGGACATCCATATTTAATTTAAATTTAGGCTTTCATTTATAATGGTTCATATGATTTAAAAAAAATTCCAAACATTCAATCGCATAAGAAATATCTCGTCATTATACGAAGATAACATACGATTTGACGCCAACACAACGTTGCCTCGCACGATATATGTTTTTGTTGTAAACCACCAAACGATAGTTCTTTTTTTGTGCTCCTTTTGTGAGCGGGAATGCTCTCGAGGCGCGTGCTCAGGATCATCTTCCCTCCTTGTCTCTTTTCGATTTCGGTCGAAATTTCAAATTGAACCCACACGTGTGCACACACCAGAACAAACAAAAACGACAGTACGAATCGTCCTAGGCAAGCGTAACACCAATTGCGCAAGAGAATCGATTCCGGAAAAATTCCGAAGAATTAACAGTAGGCAGTCCACAACGGCGGCTTATGGCGAGACTCTCACCGGTCAGGAATTCCAGATATGCGGCCGAAACGGTGGGGGACTTTCACCTCGGCTCTTTCGACAGCCTTTTTCGAAGAAATCGAAGAGGAAACGACCCGTGCGTTAGATGGAGGCTCCTCTCCGGTCATCGTTGGATGGTGGACGTCGTCTTGGTCGGGCTACTGTTGTTTTGCGGTCGGACGGTTATTACCGACAGTGTAATAAATAAGCCCGCGTCGAAGCCTGAATAAATTCCAGAGAGATCGAGGATAAGTCGATTTTTTTCGGGGCCGCAATTAGAAATGTGTCCGCGGTGATGTATGCGCGGAGATCGTCGAGATATGTTCTCACAATTGATTCACATGTGAGTGAATCTAATGAAGGATTTTTCGATATGAATGTTTGAAGATGGGATATTTTTAATAGTCGAGATGTGAGGAGAAACGCGACATGACATCTCTATCATTACCGCAGCATGCGAGGAAGAAAATGTACGGGTTATTTCTTTGCCGTGCATTCCACCCACTATGTGATGATAAGGTAAAGATTAATCTGAACCTGAAGGAATTCGAATACTGAAAATTATTCTTATCGAAATGATATTAAGTACTTGCCAGATAACGAGGAAATAAATTGTGCTTTTTTTTCGAATAAAATTTCTATTCAAAATATTTTATCGTTGAATCTTTTCAGTTTTTCATATTAGCATCTCAACACAGTGAAAGTATTGTAAAAAGATTCAAAACAATATAATCTGATGCTACCCTCATACGAACGACTTTTTGACAATGAAAAAATATTGAAAAACAAATCATCACTGATTTCAATAACCATCTAAAATTACCAACGACTACATTTTGATCATTCCTGTAATGTGAGATTTTAGGACAAAGTCCTATGTGAGATATCTTGTGCGACTTGCAGAATCATATTTGAACTTATATCTCATAGCTACCTAATCTCGCGCGACTCACAACGACAATTGATAAGTCGCTCATACGTTTGCGCTCTAGTTTCGCGTGACTCATAGTGACAATTCAAATAAGTCGCTCATACTATTGCAACTCAAATAGGACTCATACGATTGAAATCTAGTCTCATGCGACTCATAAATCTCTTATACGATTGAAATCTAATCTCGCGCAACCAACGGTGGATCCAGAAAATTTACAGGGTGGGGGGGGGCGAATTTTTAATTTTTAATACACTTTTTTTTCAAAAATAAGACTTATATTTAGTGCTTTTTTGGAAAAAATGAGCTGGTACGAATTTTTTAACAAGATTTTTATGAGTTATTTTCTTTTAAAAGCGCCACAAGCGAATTTTTGTATCCATGTTAATACAATTTATAAGAAATTAAAGAGATATACTAAAAATATTTTTTTATGAAAACTAGACGGTTGAATATCATATTTTTTCAAAATTATGGACATTAGCGACACAGGCAATTTTTTTTTCAAAAATATATCATATCAGTGAAATTATATCTAAAAAAAAATTCTCTCTTTGGTAATGGCGAAGACCGATGACGTGTGTTTCACGGAGGTCGTAGCCAAGTAGGGCCAACGGTCTTGCCTTGCCTGACAAACTGGTGGTCACTGCGATCGCAAAAGTGGTCAGCAAGGGCGCAGTCTGCTTAGTCTTTACCTCGTCTGCCCCGCGGGTGATCATTGCGATTTGCTTAGTGGAGAGTCAGCGACCACAAAGTCTAGCGCATAGGCTTGCATACCGTGGGCCTGAGAACCTCTTCCGTTGGCATGGGCGAATTGGCTCTTATGGTACATGTCCCTTATCGTTACGAGGTTGGCTCTCGGATAAGGTATAGTATAGCCTAAACCCCCAATATTTGATGGGAAGACCTTATCCTGCAGTAGGCACTAAACCGGTCGATAATGATGACATATAAAATTATGTAAATCCCTAGGGCGGTGGCAATACACCATTTACCACCACCTTGGATCAACCCCTACGCGCAACTCACAAATCGCTTACAACCCAATCTCGCGCGACTCATCAACAATCCCCCACACAATCAAAAAGTCTACAAAAATGAAAAAAAAAAAAAAAAAAACAAACAAACCATTGAGAACAGCGATGCCGAACAAATCTGTGTCTTGCACGTTGTTGTGTCGCAGGTGTCGCAGCGCGTGCGTGCGCAGCTCCTTGACGCGAGCCTTGGCGTCGACGAGTATGCAGAGGGGCGGCGGCGAGGGCGAGGGCGTAGCGCCCGCGCCCCCAACGGCCCCAGGCAGCCTCAGCGAGAGGAATCGCGCGGCGGCCGGCAGCGGAGCGCCAGGCCGCGCCCCGCAAGACGGCGGCGCCGGGACGCCGCACAGCGCGCGCATACCCCCACATAGCACCGACACCTGAAATCGTACAAACAATACACTTAACACACGTGCACTCCATGCAAAACTCGTTTCATTCACGGCCGGACTATGCACGCTTTTTGTTGCATTTTTACGCCGTATTCGGACGTCGCCGAGGCCGCGGCCGCGTGGGCGGATTCCTCTTGAGCGAATGCTCTCTTCGCGTTGTTGTCTTTCGCGTGTTGTTGGGACCACCCGCCGCACTTTCGGACGTTTGGGTTTCGTTAATCGACGTTGTGACGCCGTTAAAGGCGCGTGTGAGTTGATTTTGGTCTCTCAATTTGCATTCGATAGTCGATAGTTTGATTACACCGGACGCGTTTAAAGTTAAGCGGTAAACAATATGGTTGGGAGATGGATATGATAGCGTACTCAGTTTTTAATATCCAAACTGTTCTACAGTTACCTTTCCTTAACACTATACAAATATTTTTCTAACAGGCAATAGATTAGTCTACTTAAGTTTATATGAAACTTAAAAGCAAGTGGTACAATTAATAGATGGATGTGATAGCGTACTATAATTTTTTTTTCATATTAATTTTTAACTCTTCCTAGTTAACTTCCTCTAGCAATATACAAACATTTTTTTAACAGGTAATCAATTAGTCTAGTCAAATTTAATATTTGAAACTAAACGATAACTGATACAGTCAATAAAATGGATTTGATAGCACACTATCAGTTTTTAATATCCAAACTTTCTCAAAGTTAACTTTCCCTAACACTACACAATTTTTTTTTTATATTTTTCCAACAGACAATAGATTAGTCTAATTAAATTTATCTGAAACTAACAAAGTGACTACATATTATTATAGTACAGCCAATAGATGGATTCACATTCATCAGTTAACATATTATCAGTTTTTAATATTCAAACTTTTCTAGAATTAACTTTCCCTAACACTATATATGTAATTTTTTTTTTTATAACAGGCAATAGATTAGTCTAGTTAAGTTTATATAAATCTAAACGACAAGCATTACAATCAATAGATGAATGTGATCGAGTATTCGAACTCAAAAGTTACCTTCCCTTTACAAGATAAAACGATCAATCTTTCTATGGTATTCTGAAATACCTTGTTTAAACATAGATGTGATAAAAATAATAACAAGATTTCAAATTTTAGATATTGAAATTACGTATTTTAATAATGTTGGAAAAGCATCTTCGCTAAAAAACATGGTGCAGAAAACAAAAGTGTAAGAGTTGAAAAGAGTCGAAAAAGTAAAACCGCATCGCTTTGCAAAAAAAGAAAAAGAATAATCCATAAAACTTAACGCGAACATTCCGGACGAACGGTAATCTCGCAATAAACGTTGGCATAAATCTCAAATTTTACGACCATATGAAATCTAAGTGCACTTTAATTGGTTCCTTATATTTTTTATAGCTTTTGCAAAATAAAAATGTGAATATGTTTTTTTTATATTTCAATTTAAATGTTCGGATAAAATATAGAGTTGTCGTTTAAGTTATGCAACTGCACACCGTAATTTATCGATCCCGCATTCTAACTCATATCAATACGTTATTTTTTTGTATGGCATTATTATGTATCGTATTAGAAATAAGGCTCTGAATTTATAATCTGAATATGAATTCAATGTAAATTGAAACATCACGCGCCTAGCATACATTTAATTCTGTGAGAATCATAACAAAATAAATCATTTATGTTGGACAGGTATTAAAATCATGCCATTTGAACATTCAAATTGACACGGAAAAAATATGTGTACACAGTAAAAAAACGAATATAAACTCTTATCGAAAGAAGCTGATTTGAAATAGTCATTTTCTATATTAAGATTTTATAATCAGTTTTATTTATGGGGAAAAAAAATATATGCATTTTCAGAGTGAGGAACTGTGAGTTGAATCAAAATGAAGAATCAAAGACGAAAAATTTTAGATTTTGATTCTCAGATTAATATTTTAAGCAAATATCTTCATTTTTCATAAATCAGACATTCATAACGTTAATTTGTTTCATATTGAACAAAATAAATTTAAAAAAAAAAATGCTACACAACATATTCAGAAGTTGAAAATAAAGGGGTTTTCAAACATAGAAAAGTATATGATCTTTTACTGATTTATTCGATCGAAATTGATTTCTGAAAGGCTCAAACGTAAAAAGTTAAGGCTGCCCAAATTTAATGCCACATTTACGATTTCAAAAATTCCATTGATAAAACGCATCATTTAATCTGAAAAAATGACTACACAACATATTCAGAATTCGAAAACATCCAAATTTTCAAAAAAGTACACGACCTTCCACCGATCGAAATCAACACACACTTCCCAACCATACATAACAATTTCCCCGACCAACAAAGCCTCATTTGACGACTCATCAAAACGACACATCACCAACGACATTTTAGGTCAAGCCGGCGCCATTTTCATCGCCTCGAGCCCTGCGGCCGTCGATTAACCGCCGAGCAGGAAAGCGACCCAGAAGCGTTAGAAGGGCGGAGTCCCCGCCTCGGAGGCGCCCCCCCCGGCCCCCATCGCCGTCGGAATTGCCGTCGGAATTGCCGTCGAATTAGCGTCGGCCGATATGTGGAATTCGCGGTCGGCGCCGCAACAGCCTCCGTCGTATTTCACGAGATCCAGTTCATCCGAGCCGGCGGCTAGATAACGCGGATTCCTCGACATGTAACGACGAAAATTCCTCTAAAATTGCACGAGGGTCTCTTCTCTGGTGTGGCGGCGCCGAATGGTATCCCCCGGGTTTGTTTGGTTTTTATAGAAAATGGGTTTTTTTCAGTTTGCCCGTTGAGACGAGTCGGAATGCGATCTTGGGCTTCGATTGATCTTGGTGCGTTTATGTGCGTTTGGATTCGTGGGTGGATTGTTTTTGTTTGGAAACGAAATGTTTGGTCGGTGTTCAAATATTGTTTTATTAGGTGGACAATATAGATAATTGTGACGGTATTTAATCTAACTTTGGCTAGTTGAATTAAGTGTGGCATTAACAAGTGAAAATTGAAGCCCCTGCACATATACATGTTACGCCTCGTTTATGAAATTGGTATGTTGATTTTTTCGAAACTAAAAGCCTTTATTTTTTGAAATTTCAACTTTTTTTCATTGTCTTCTTTTCCAACTTACGAAACTTTTAGTCTCGTAGATTTAGAACTAAAAAAAAAAAACAAACCCATCTAACTTAACTATTGACACTCGCAAGATCACGAATAGAAAGGAGTGTGAATACGAAAACAATGAAAAAGAAAAAGTTCAAATCTTGGTGAAAAAATATAAACAGAGAGCGCTATTTCACTGTACATTGTACGCAAACGTAGCAATTTCACAAATGAAGCGTAATATAGATAATATTAATTAGATAACTTATACGTTTGCGAAGTCGAACGCTTTGCCTGTTATTTAGCAAAGTCCCAATAAAGCGTATTTCTTCAAAATATTATGACGAACTTTCGATAATGCAAAAAATTGTCGCCTGTTTGTGCTGTCGAAATATTTACGATCTACACTGATCGTTTAATACAGACTATTCGATTAATATTTAAAATGATAGAAAAGATTGGAGTTTGTTTGAGGAAATAATGAGTTGTGTTTGTTATGAAGATTGATAGATCTTAGGAGTCAATGATAAAAGTTTGAAAAAAGATCATTAAACAATCCGGAAATAATTATTAATTTTTACAATTTTCTATTGATAGATATTACAATAGAATTTTCTAAAATGATTCGTCAAAAGTTCGATATGGAAGCTTTTATCAAATTTAACACCTCACTGTGATAAACATTTAGATTTACCGGTATAATCGTAGATTCAGCAATCTCAAATTTTTACTAAAAAAATAATAACGAGGTCATCCCATAAAACGATTTACAGTTAGCGATCACAATGAGAAATGCATCCTGTGTTACGCAAGTCTATAAAAAGGAGCTTTTGATCATTTGAATGCCACCCTTTTGAAAAGAATCTGAAGCACCGCCTTCCCGCTCATATTATATATCGGGTTACGTTCGTAATATGATTTTCTTAACTAGTGCATCTTCCAACAATAATGACACCTGCACTCGAAAGCCGAGATCTAATTTCATACGAACGACAACAATGCGACCCACGAGAAACTCCGAACGCACAGAGGCATTTTTTGAAATAAAAAATTCCGGCAACGGTCGTTTCTGGAGGAGGGCCCGAAGGGAAGACGAGATGAAACAAAAAGAAAAGTCCGCGGGTAACAAAAAGAGCGAAGGAGGCATTAGTGGGGCCGGGGAAAGAGAGAGCATGAGGTCGAGGTGGTATGTGCGGATGGGCAAGAGCTCATGGCGACCTTCCGGGCCCTCGGCGGCCTTCCTACAACATCTGCAGGCTCTGCATACCAACACAATGCCCTGGACCAGTCGTCGGCAACCGTTCGAAAGTTATGATGTTCACATTTTTCGAAAAATCACTTTAAATAAAATTATTTATATAGTGGAAATTGTTCAACATGGAAAAATTTAACATGAAAAATCGAAGAAATAATACCATAATATGACGTTTAACATGAAAAAATATTTCGGTCCCTTCAGTTTTATGTTAAACGTTTTCCAATTTATACAGGGGAAATTGTTTAATACGAAAACACTTAACGTGAAAAATCGGTTGAGAAGAAATAATTCTGCAGTCCTGACCAAATATAATATAATGCACGTATATTTTGACGTTTAATATGAATTCTTTTAACACGAAAATGTATTTCGATCCATTCAGATTCATGTTAAACGTTTTCCACTGTATATAATATTCAATTTCGTTTATCTCTATGTGGTAAGGCTTACAGCTAATCTCTTCATTATGATAAGACTTGATACGATGAAAGCAAATCGATAATATTTCGCTAACTTTAACTAACTAACTACTAAAATTTTCATGATAAATAATTCGAATATTCAATACGAATACGAATATTCAATGAAAATGTATCAAAACCGGTTGACGACATCTGAATATCTTATGGAATTTTTCGTACAGGGAAAAACCCTTACTTGCACATATACATTGTTATCTCGATCGCTAGAAGAAAATTACTTCTGAGAAGGTGGGGTTCTTCGAAAAATTCAATAACACGAGAAAACAATCGCTCACGCCCCTAATATCCGAAAATTTTCCCCGTGCGATGTTTATGTAATAAAAAGCCTTCGCGAATATAAAACACCGCGCGCATATTTTTATTATTATCATGTTTATATTAAATTCTGTACAAAGCAAGGTCTAAAATACCTGTTTTCGTGCGAGCGGACCGAAGAGGTCAAAAACGCTTCTAGGCTCTCCACAAAAATGCGACTAGGAATTTTTTCGAATAAATTTCTTACGAAACCGCATGCAAAATTAATGAATTGCGTACGCCCGTGTTTATCTCTAAATTATTTAACGTCGCTTCGATTATGATTATAGACGAGACGTATCATAAGACTGGTTTTGAAATCGCAAAAAAAAAACAGTTTGCATATTCATAGTTGATGTATGTTTGAATTATTTAAGAATCATCCCTAAAAACGTATCATACCGAACGATAATCTGCACAAATTTACAAAATAAGGACCCTGGAGCGCAGTGACGTCCCAACGGCATAAACAAATAAGTCAATGAAATTTTGAAGGGTGATAAAATAAATTTAGTGATAATAAAAATAAATGATCCTATACTCGCTTTACTTTGAACCATATTTATAGAGAATGCAACATTTTAAACTTTGCCTAACGGCGGCACATTGTCTCAGGACGTCACTGGTCGGAGGCTCTCAGGAATGCGGTCGGAATGTTCTGACCATTGTGCCCTGGAGTCTGTCCGCCTTCTGTTCCTCCTCGAGGGCCTCTCGAATTGTATTCGAAGCCGTCAGCTGGCCATCATGAGATGACTATCGTGCCACGAAACCATACATAGCTCCTGCGATAACAGTACGATAAATTACGGACGAAAACGATAAAATCGAAAGCCGTAAAATGCCTCAATTTAAATTCTGCATTAATAATTTAAATGAGGGACTCGTCTCGACAACAAACGGGGAACGGAGCAAAAAAGAGCGGTCCAAAAGGGGCAAGGACGAGATTATACACGAACGACCATCTGTATAATTTGGCAAGTGCAATAAATAATGCAAAAAAAAACAGCTTCATGTTTAGAATGGAATCTGCACCTTTTGAAAACGCTGATTTTACTTGCTGATGCATACCTAAAGAAAAATTCCGAATACATTATTGTCTCGAGCTTTTATAACTTGGTCATAATTTGAACATAACAAAAATCCTTTATGCAAAAAACAGATTTGAGGCGAAGAATGGCAATTAATCATAATGATTAATGTGCTTATCAATAATTTTGCATACAATGGACATCGAAAAAATGCTCATCGTTGACCTCGCGCATAAAAAATACTGGTTATTTCATGAGCGGTTCAAATCCCGAGTATACGTAATCGTCGAGAGACGTAACAAACGGACCGTAATTAAAACGTAATTACGTTTCCTACGTACAAATATAAAAACACGTGGAAATTCCGAAAATTCCACAGCCCGGTAAATAATACGCTAGCGTCGGTTTACCTGTTGAATGTGACGAGCCGTGATTACTACAGAGCGCAAGGTGTGAAATCCCATTATATTATACACTTTTTTGTATGTTGTCTGTCCACGGTCTATTGTTTGGGTACAGCCTGAGGAATTTTTGGGTCAAAGCGGTGCTCTATTCAAATTCTAACAAACAACAATAATTTGAAAATGCGAGTTCGCAACGTCCGAAATGTGCGAAATGCGCATAGACAGCAAACCTTTTAGCAAAATCGATAAAATATTTTTATTAAGTGCATTTAATTAAAATATGTATGTTATGCTACGTTTGCGTAATCGTTTCGTCCATGAACGAAACAAAGAATCTAGATTTGTCTATAAAATTTAACAACATCTATTGTAAGCGCATTATAGGTTCATCATTTAACGTCTTCTGTCAAACATGACAGTTGACGTACTTTACGACAGTGGTAGTGAACTTTTTTTGTTCACATGTCAAAATTTCCAAATATTTTTACTGAATATGTATCAGAAGTGCCAAGGAAATTTTAGATTTAGACAACGCAAGATTCTTTGCTTCGTTCATGAACGAAACAATTACACAGACATAGTAACGTAATATATACATAATAGATAATTCACTTAAACCTTGAACTCGTTTGGGAAAACATTTTATCGACATGACCGCGTTTTATCTTGCACAGGAAAATCCTCAATAGTATTTTCGAATTCCACGAATCGCCGATTGTGTATCAAAAAACAATGAGAGATAAGTTTAGATTTCGATGAAATTATAATGTTCTCTTTCTCAATTGATTTTCTAATAGCTTTGCTATCATTTCGGTCAATGTCCAGTGTAAAAGAGCCCAATTGTCCGAAAATTTCGGCACATGTGAATGTTTACGTTGGAAGTGTTCCGCGGTTCGGAAACCGGGTCACCGAGAACACTTTCGCCATCCGATGCAACTGCAAGGGATATTTTCCGTACAAGAAAACACAGCCTGCGAAAAGTGCACACGCATAAATTGTCGGTCATAATATTATTACAAGCCAGCGATGGAGAAATGGAACACTTTCTCGATAAGTACGCGATGCGACCACTCGGACATTTGAAAGCGAAGCGTATGTGCTCTGCGTACGTTTTTTTTTCGGATTACAATATTTTATCATTATTTTCGACTATCAATCAAAACTTTCTTCTGCATTTTTACCGGAAGGATACCGATCGATCTTCCACGTATAGCAATCTTGTTTTTTTTTTTCGATCATATCGTGACCCTTTTGCCATCAATGGGATTCGTGGTTTATGTGCTTATTTAGTATCGCGTGCAATGTCGCTACCACAAACCACCCGACCTTATAAACACGCATATGTTGAAAAAAAAGCGATATTATATTATAAAACACGCAAAATGATATAATGACGATGATCGGCGCTCGTTATGGGAATGGGAGTTTTGTTTTTGGAATTTTCGATAGATTTATTGTTGTTGGTTCGATACGGAATTCCGAAGATTTCACGACGCATTTATCTGTGTCGATTGAGAAATGAGCTATATTAATAGGATTAATCGGTCGATAAACGTGGGATTCCAAAACAAAGAGAGAAACTTACAATAAGAATCTATTGTATTATTTATTTATAATCTAGTTATGAATAGATCTAAAATTTGTTCTATATTTTCAGTGTTATGAATGTTTGATACCAGAAAATTCATAGAAGAGATATTCATCCGTACACTTTTCCCCCTTAAAAAATTTTTTCGACCAATCGTTCTCAGTAATTTGTTTATAGATTTTTCTCATAGAATTAATGATTATTTCAGTATTGTAAAATGATCTTCTCGGGGTAAAAATGACGCGGGAGGGAAAATTATGGAGGTAAAAATTCTTTCTATGAATTTTCTGGTAGTAAGCAGTCATGAAACCATATTTTCGACCCCAATCGCAAGATTTATAATTCGTTTTGGGCAAAGTTTCGCTACCTGTTGTTTGATGCGCTCAAATTTAATACCAACTTATCCATAATCCGATTCCGAGAAGGCAAACGAAGGTGAGTTTCATCCAGTTTTTCGTTTTAGGAAACATTTGAGAAGCGAGCGGTCGCTGTCGAACAGAGGTTGAATTATATCCATACAAACTTCTAGTCCAGAGCGTCTATTCAATTATGTATGGAGTTGAAGTGGCCAGGTGGTTCGCTTCTCAAAACCTGCTTTTTTTCAGGGTCCGTTCTTTTTTTCCACCCGTTGAGTCAAGGTGACCACCACCGCCATCAGCGGCGGTCATCATCGTTGCTACATTACATGTAAATCGTGAAATTTGAACATCCCCATTTTAAAAAGATTTGAATAAAACCATAAGAATCCGATGGACCGCTAAATCGAATGTGCTTCATGTGTTTTCGGTGTGATTATCTTTTTTTTTTTCGACAAACGGTCAAAGTCGTTCCGCATTCCTACGTAACTCATCGTTCCTTCGACACAATGCCCCGACGGCATTGTATAAAAGCAGCGCCGCGCAACCTTTTTTCGATTCGGATTTTTCTTTTCATATTCGTTTGAATTTTCCGATTGCAAAAGTCACTTGTCATTTGAAACACATTCGATTGCGTCGTTTCTGCGCGCGAAGGAATTTGTCCCAATTTCTCCGCGAAGCGCGCTCTTGAGAAACGTCAACGACGACCTTTGAAAAACGTCATAATATATGATTTCCATTTTGAAACGTAAATATTTTTCATTGAAATATTTGGATACTAACCATTGTTTGTGAACAATTAGTGAGTGTTTTTTTTTTGTGTTGGCGGCCGATATACAATAGCGATTGAATCTTTGTATCAAACATATTATTAAAAAAAAATACTTCTTGAAGTTTTGTAATTAAGTTGTCTTCTTGAAAATAAATTTATACGAGATTGACAGAATCGTTTTAATTAGAAGAATCTCGGAAAGTTGCGCAACATATTATAATTTGCGATTGAGTAAGGACGAATACTATTGAACGAAATTGTGTAAGTACTTAATAGATTTGATGCAACGATAATTAATCGCAAATCAATTTCGCAATTATAAAGCACGCGAACAAATCAATACGTTAAGTAATCGTAGATTTTCATTAGAATTACGATTATGAAACATATCGAATATTCAAGGTCAAAAGTTAAAGTTGAGTTAAGAAAGAGAGCAAATCGCGTGCAGTCCAGCGAACTCCCGGTTCAGGTGACATCATCGATTCACCTGAAGCCACAGGTGTTGGGCAATTAGCCATCAGAACAATCATGAATAATGATTGAGAAGGAGAGGAAAAAAGCAAGAACATGTATGTGTGCGCTTCGATACAGGAAACCATTAAAATATTTCGAAGAGTGGACCGAGTAATACGTGTTGCCATATATACAAAAGAGACGTATGTGTGTTCACATACGAAAAAAAAACCCGACGAAGAATTCGTTGACTCGTATTCGTACAGCGGTCAGCCGAAGTTGTTCTACTACTACTATCGGTGCTTCTTGTCGGGCGTTTATTGCTCTTTTTTATGTGCGAGGAAATTTGAGGAAATCTCCGATAACCATCAGACGTGTCGCAGACTGTTGGCTGTCAATCGGCGAGTTCCGCCAAGGAAAATGTCACTTTCCAGTTTCGCAAGAATTTGAATATCTACGCGGCTTTCGTCAAATGTATACAAATTTTCTACGGGGAACTTTCATAAACGTTACGCACGTAGCCCGAACGGAAAGACGCAATCGAAAGTGCATACCAATTGGCGAAAATTTGTTCGCGGGATATCCGTCCGAAAAAGACAACAATGTGTATTGTTACGCTACGTTTGTGTAATCGCTTCGTCCATGGACGAAGTAAACATGCATAACACGTCAACTGTCATACTTGACGGAAGAAGTTTAACAATGTACCTATGATGTCGCTTACACTAGATGGAACCTAATACTCATACCACTAGATGTTTTAAATTTCGTAAACAAAGCAAGATTCTTTGCTTCGCTCATGGACGAAGCGATTACACAAATGTAGCGTAACATATATGTATGTATGTATATTTTTTGGATTCGTATAAGACAGGTTGATCTATTATACATTCTACGAACATCCAAATCTGTGTAGCTCGATAAGCATCAATCATGTAATCAGTCTCGTCTTTAGAGCAGCCTGCCGGCTAGCCTTGAATATCTGGATCGAAGGTTGTATCATTTGAATTTTTATGACGATCGTAAAGTTTAAATTTCAGAATATGAAGCATGTGTTGTGTGTGTGTAGTGCACCTTTGCATGTTAATTAATTTGCGTAGATTAATACGTAGCGACACCGAACGTAATGTAAGACGGTTGAAAAAATCATCAAAATAAATTTCAATGAGGTACAATTACGTGCTCTAAAAATTCCTAAGAAGCACTCGCGTGTGTATCGTATGTATAATATATAAAAATTTATGCTAAAACATTCAGAACAGTAGCTTTAATGAAATTAAATAATAACAGAGCCCGAGCGATTAAATCGTATTCGTGTTGCATACATTGCAATTATTTTGGATTTCCATAAATCAGCTGGTTAATTTGAAATTCAATATAATCGAATAAAGTCATTGTTTTATTCGAAAACGTTTTGCAAGATAATTGTGCAAATAATTAGGACATCAACAGAATCATAATGAACCGACTATCGAACAAGGTTGCACGTCGATATTCAAAAAAAGCCTCAGATTCACTCAGCAGAACATTTGAGAAATAGCTTTCTTCTAACAATAACACGAAAAAAATAGGAATGTTTACCGGCCGGTAAGCATTGACCTCGCCGATGATATCACACACGATATCAAATATCTCCGGCCGACGCTCAGGAGCGGGGGGCGGTGGAGGGGGGAGGAGGAGGAGGAGGGCACACCATTGAACGCGAAACGCGATTCTTTATATTCCGTCTTATTTTTCTTTTGGACAAACGACAAGACAACACCGGACCAAGCGCGGCCGAAGACGGGTGACGTCGCGGCCACATTCCACCGGTGTTATTTGGACGCCCGGCATGGCCGCGGGGCGTCTTGGCCGGCTTCTGGAATCGGCGCTGATAATGGCCTGCCCAACAGCTCCGACACCCACCGCCTCCTCCTCGTCTTCGTCCTCGTCCACCTTCGTTTCCATCTCCTGGCCGCGGGCGGTGGTCGCCGGACCCTCGTAATCGCGGCCTGTCTAAATCGGACGCCGGCGAGTGGACGAAAGCCAACTCGACAAAAGTCGATTCAACGAAAGTCATGTAGACAAAAGTCATTTACGCAAAAGTCAATTTGGCAAGTCACCTAGACAAAAGCCATCTTGACAAAAGTCACCTAGATATACTCGTAAGTCATCTCGATGAGAGTCACCTAGATAAAAGTCATCTCAACAAAAGCCAAATCGACAATTTTTTTAATAGTGTATAATTCAACGTGTACATATTTAAGTTACGTATCGAAAATATATTGATGAACATATATTATGTATTTAAGCAAAGAAAGTGAGTTATTTATACACGTGTATGTTTTTATTTGCAAATTATATTATGAAAGAGTGTTTTTAACAAACGATAGAATGAATAATTTTGACAAAGTATGTCAGAAAAATTTGATTAGGTTTTGGAAAATCTCATTTGAATGTAATAATAAGTAAATCAATAACAAGGAAATTTCAAAAAACATATGACCTTTATTACGAAAGAGACATTTTTGACATTTAAAATTCATGTAATAATTTTAATACAATTCAAAATGATAAAACATTTTACTATAGAACGTAATGCGATGTAGTAGCATAGTTTTAAGTATTTTCATTTGGTCAACTTAATTTTTTTTAAATTAAACTTTTCCGAATATTCTTTCATTACATACAAACATACCTTTAGAAATAAATTTCAAATTGTACTGCATAATATTATTGGATATATCAAAATAATACTTCGCGATTTTATTAAATACCTTACTTTCTTCAATATTTACGAACTTTTATGGAGTTAACATTTGTCGACTTGACTATTGTTGACTTGATTTTGTCGATATAACTTTAGTCTAAATGTCCTCAAAATCGCCCTACTGTTTTTTTATTTGTTGAAATAAACATTTGTGCGAATTGATTATGAAAAAAATATATACGTTTAAATGGTTATGGTAATCTGTCCCTGCTCCAATTATTCGCATAACTTCAACCTAAAGTGACCTCGAGTTTCGTATGAAAAGAATTCACGCTGTATGGAGTGACCAACTTTTTTTTTGTTTACAAGTGTAAACGGTACATTCCACGCATCGGACGTTATTCAAATGTTCGGATTTGAGCCGCTGAAAGGATAATCGGTCGATTGGAGACGAAAAAAAAGTATAGCATCCTCGTAGTAATATTGATGACATAAGCGCTACTATTGAGCAATATTTTTTTTCGATCGCAGGGGAGAAAAAAACTCGAATCGCGAACTCGAAGCGGACGCTGGATAATCCGGTTGCAGGGATCCGTGAACGTTTTTGTGGAAAGTCGAATGTGATAAAAAAAGAATCAATATGCATAATAAATTCTCGCACTGTTAGGAAAAGAAAAGCATGAATGAAAATAAATCTCGGCGATTTCATTTCCAAATCTGCTAAAGGAAGTCAAGGACATCACGAGCACAATAAATGCGGTTTTGCGAACGTTGATCTCTATGTCGGTTTTTTTATACAATATCTAAATCGAGAATACAATGACATATTATAAATACAAGACGAATTCTAGTACAAGTAATTCACGAGAGATAAAGTCGTGAATTAGGATTATCGTGTGATGAAAAACTCAAAACTTATGATGCGGAAATTATCGGATTGCCCCATATATAACGTCAATCGAGAGATTCTGGGAAGCCCTAATATTTTATTAATCATTAAATCCTTTTAATTCGTCGATTAACCGCGATGACACGGAACAAACAAAATCGAAAAAAAAAATACGTCCGAAGATTCCGAGAACGAAACGCCTTATTATGTATTTAGAATGTCGATTATCTCGGAACACGTATGTATGTGGGCAGGTAAGAGACGAACATGAACGTATAAGCTCGTCTGTAATACATATAATTGGTCGTTTCTTATGGACATTATGTTCCGAGAAATGATAATGCGCTTCCAAAATGTGAGCCTCGGTGCACAGACGTGATGGACTTCATAAGAGACGATCATAAATTATTGATGAATCAGAATTGTACGTGTGCCACAAATATGTTACACAAGGTGGAACGTGACATATTTACTGCATAGTTTGTCGAATGTAATATTTCATATCTGTATGAATTCTTAATGGATCGTGTTTCCAAATCGATGGGCTCTGTAATGAAAAGATCGGACGCGAAAAATTTACAACACAAATCATATATGGTAGTAGAAAGCTTTTCGTTTCGCGAAAATTCTTATATTGAAACGTTTCAAGTTTCCAAATAAGAATAAGAACGTCTGATCGAAAGCGATGAAACAAATTGGAGCTAATATTTAATATTACTTTACAATTTTCAGTGGCGGATTTACTTATAGGCGGTGGAGGCTTTTGCCTCGGGGTCCCCATTTGGAAAGGGCCATTATTTTTTTTATGAATTATAATCATTTTCGTATATCAATCCAATAAAAATTATGAAATTTTAATTACTTTTTGAAGAGAAAAAGGAGAAAGAAAATTTTATTTTCTAAAATCGCCCATTTATCCGTTATTTTATGGAACAGACTACATATCAATAATAAACAACAAAATTTTCGCCTGTGACGCTACTTTTTCTAATTTAAATAGTTTTTCAACTGCCACGTGTTGTCAAATGGCATGTCAACTGTCATATTTGACAGAATACATTAAATGATGCGCTTACACTAGATGTTGTTAAATTTCATAGACAAAGCAATATTATAGACGAAGCGATTACACAAACGTAGCATAACATATATGTAATGTAAAAATTTCGACACCTCGAACACCCAGTGAAGTAAACCCACCACTGAAAATTTCAGTTGAAACTGAAATACATAATAACGTGCTTCATAGGAAAACTCAACAACTTCGACATCCACCGGCCTGTACGATTCGACTATCGACCACGCCAGATAGCACCGACGACACGAGGAGTTTCTTGGAGACAGACGACGACTATCCGGAGCCAAGTGTGGGCCAGTGTACCCTGGCGTCTGCGAGTGGTCGAAGAGTAGCCTCGTGACGCGCCAGGAATGCCGTTCGGCCGGTGTGACGTCACGAAGCACAACATGGCCGCGACGGAGCCATCGCCAACAGCTTTTGGCTCCTCTAACAAGAACTGAGTCCTCAGGAGTCAATGCGGGGTCTGTCACTTTTAAGGTTATCCCGCCTGAAGCTATAGAAAAGGGCCGGGACAGTTTTGATTTTTCAAGCTTTTTATTAGTTAGAGTTAAAGATGCTGTTGTGTTGAGTTCGATTGAATTTTTTTTGAAAATTATTTAAATCTAATTAGAATAACGGTTAGATTATAACTAGGGTAGCTGTCTGTCTTTTACTGAAAAGGACAGTCCTTAAAAAGGCTTCATATCCTTGTCCTTTATTGAATTTGGAAAAAAAATGAAAAATATCCTTTATTTTGAAAATATGGAATTAAAATTTTTTTGTGGATAAATAAAATGGCGAATTTATCTATAGGCAGTGGAGTCGTTCACTTCAAAACCCCTAACATTTGAAAAAAATTATAATGAATTATTCTAGTTTTTCTATAATATATCAATCTAATAGAAATAATAAATTTTGAATCACTTTCTGAAGAGGAAAGGCATTCGTTGGTACAAAAGCAAATTTTATTTTCAAAAATCGCCGATTTGTCCTATATTTTGTGAAACCGGCTATTATAAATAAATAAATAAATTTTTTTTTAGATTTTAATGATTTGCGTGTAATTGGGGGAATAGGTTTGGAACCCGACTTTGTATATGTATGTAATAGGTCCTCCATATAATTTTGGCTCTAATAAAGTAAATCTGTTAGATTATATCGTATTTAGAAATCACCTAAATAATATAACTTTGAAAAAGAAATTTCGTCTTAAATATTCATCGAATAGCAAACAGATTTGAATAATTGCGATTTTATTCTATAATAAAACCGCGCACGTCAGAATTATTCGAAAAAAAAACGTAAAAACGGAACGAAAATCGTTTGACAGCTGTTTATATAGCCGCGTTCGAGTACGCACAATACCCCACAAAATGTACACACAAAACATTTATTTAAAATACATTAAAAAAATAACATTCCTCGAATTCCCGCGCGCACAATGTATACAGAGAAGTTATTCAAAATATGCCATTTTTTCAATGCGGCGACAGATGCCATTTCACACTGCATTGTCGAGAGGAGGCGCAACAGAAATATATATAAAAAATCGGCCACATAAAAAGGTCGAACATGCATTTTTTGTGGACTGCATTCCTGAGGTTTTAGAAGGGTATGGACCCTGGCCCTAAAGCTGCAACCGGGCGTCCATCAAAATTCGACGTTGTTAAAAAAGAAGGCTTCAAAAGTCGCAATTTAAATCAAAGGAATTCAACGATATCAATAGTGTACATAATGAGTGTACTAAAATTATCGTTATCTATCTGATGCAATAGTTTTATCTTTGATATGCTGAATTTGAATAAATATGTGTTACAATTTCTAAGAATTTTTTAAGTCAAAAATTTAAAGCATTTCCGTGTACATATGTATATCTAGAATTTATTTCAAAATGGAAAATTTTATGCAAAGTTATCTTTGGTCGACACTTTCGATTAATTAATCGATCGATAATAAAATTGTGGTTTTACACGTAAACTGATTGTACAAGAGATATATGTTATTATAATGATATAAAAATAAAATTCATTCGACGAGAACGATCTCGACATTCCGTAAAGGTTATGAGCGCATAACGTGGAAAATTACAACCACAGTGTCCACGTTATATAAAATCGAACGTGTGTGCACATTATCAGAAATTCTTTTCGATTTCTATTCCATTCAATGGAATCTTAAATGTGTTTTTATTTAATTTATCTGAAATATTCATAGATATGATTCTTGATTTAATTAAATTATGACCAATTAGATTTTTGTTTATTATTATTATTATTATTATTATTATTATTATAACATACTTTCTTTATATTAGAATTGATAATAACATACATACGTATTTGTAAAGTTAAGGTAACTCTAGAAAAGTTCAAATACAAAAAATCATCCCTTATTAATTCATGGTTAAACCTTAAATTATATTTATGTTCGTTAGCTTCGTCCAAGAATGAAGCGAATAATCTTACTTTGTCTATAAAATTTAACATCTGGTGGTGTAAGGCGAATCATAAGTGCATCGTTTAACATCTTCTATCAAATATGACAGTTGACATGCTTTACAATAGTAGTTACGAATCTTATTTCATTCACGTATCAAAATTTGCAAATGATTTTTACTTGTTAGTATCAAACGTTCCAAGGAAATTTTAATGCCTTCCATAAGTATGTCGTAAGGCACATCGACCGTCATATTTGATAGAAGACGTTGTTAAATCCCAGATTTTCTTAAATTTCATAAACAAAGCAAGATTCTCTGTTTTGTACATGGACGGAGCGTTTACACAAACGTACAATATAGGTATATACGGATCCGGAGGTAATATCGGCGACAATCCGAGACCGATCCGTAACAGTTCTTCTCGATCGAAGAGAGGCAATAAATTATGCAGCAGCAGCTGGCCGCGGGGCCTCTAATACCATATTGTTATCGTAATGACATGCATTCCTCAAATTGTTTTGTATTCACGCGGCGACGAGTTCGCCGTCAATGGCGGGCAAGGTTGTTCTTTTACACACCATACACTGGCTGTATATCGAAAATAAAATGCAGAAAGATTATTTCGAAACGAGAGATATTAAAAGTGGCGTGACAGACGGCCGCGGCTCGATTGTCTACTCTTGGCGGTTAATTGCCGCTAATTAAAATGCTTTAATAACTCTGTTGCTGCCGCTGCTAGACTATTTTAGCGATCATATTATCGTATGCGATGGAATTTCAAGTGCGGTGCACTTTTTGCTGAAGCGTATTGCACTTTTGCGTGAGTGGTATTGTTATTGCGTACAAGAACGTGCGTAATGTCTAACATTGTAAAACCAGTGACGTCCCGACGGAATAGGCAAGCAAGGCAATAAAATAAATTTAGTAATAAATATTTTTCTTTATAAAAACATTCGACAAAAAAAATAACAAGAGTATTTGTGTTTCGGAGTAAATTTTCGACGTGAAAATATAATTTAAAATTTCTATCTGTAATTTTAGAATTATTTAAAAAAAATAAAAAAATAGTTTGATCTTTAAACTATATTTCTAGAGAAGGCGAAATTTTGAACTTTGCCTAACGGCGGCACATTGTCTCTTCTTTTCAATGTTCATAAGTTTTTGCTGATAACATTATTATGAAAAAATAAATCGGCACATTCCGCAATTGATGAAACAAAATCGTGAAAAGAACAATATTTCGATCAAAAGCCAAATCATACAATGGCCATGTAAATTTTGTCAATTCGGCATTTTTTCCGACGTGCAAACAAAACAATAAAACTGTCATCAAAGAACGGATCACCTAACAATTGACGTTTTGAAATTAGAGCAATTGACCGTATTGCGGCGAATCATCATTTTCCAGGCATTTCCGATGAAATTTGAATGACATCGGAATGCGAACAAAAATTATATTCTAAACAAAAGTCAAATTATGTTATAAAAAACATAATAATTACATCTTTGAAGGTTGACTCGAGAATTAGCCGAACGTTCTGAACACCAGTATCCTTTTTGCGACGCTTGAACGGATAGCTCTTCATCACGGTCATCAATGGCTGATTGATTTTCATTTTGAAATGTTGAATTATATCACTTATATATAAAAAAAACGTATTTTATTACGACATTAGACCGCCAGAATAAACGTCGCGTGTGATCGAGCGACAGAAGCATACTGATGGCTCGATTTGCTGAAATTGTATTCGTGTTATCTTATCGTCGGAACAACATAGCTGAAAATCAATTATTGGTTACGAATTCGCGATCGCGAAAACGATAAATATATAGTAAACGAGCGTGAATGCAAAACAGCACGTATGTATGTACGTTTAATTAAAGCGTGCAAAGGTAAACAATGTGAATCATGCATTTTTTATATCTATTGATAGTAATCATGAGACACGATGCGTGATAACATCTGATCTCTCGGGGAAATTCATCGAAAGTGAATTTATATTACGATTATGCATCTCAAGCTGAACGGAAATTGAATCAGATTTTTATAAGATGCTTTTAAGTTAATTATACATCACTATTGTTTACAATCATCATCATAAACAACATATACAGGATGGTTATAGAAAGACTGAACGATTTGGAAAAGTCATAACTTGTTCATTTTCTTTTTTTTTTACAGGTTATAGAGAAACTTTTGGAAATTAAAATGACTGCGTATGATGCTCAGTAATAAGTGAAACTTGTTTTTTTTTATTCCAATGAAAGATCAATTATTAAAAGTCATTTTTAATGATTCGGAGTTTCAATAATTGATCTTTCACTGGATTAGAAAAACCAAATGAGTTTTTATCGTTACCGGATATCATATGTAGCCATTTTAATCTTCATATGATGCTCTATAAAAAAATGAAAATGAACAACTTATGACTTTTATAAACCTTTCAGTTTTTCAGTAGCCACACTATATAACACATTTGATAAGACAACCAGAATGTAAGTAAAAAAAATAACATATACGCAAAATAACCATAATATATGCCTTAAAAAAATACAATTAATGTTGATATTTGAAGTCTAAATACACAGGGGCGGATTTATTTATAGGCGGTGGATGTTTTCACCTAGGGGTTTTTTAAAATAAATTTATGATGAATTTTATAGTTTTTCTATATCAATCAAATAAACATCATAAAATTTGAATCTATTTCTGAAGAAAAAAGGCTTTTATTTGTACAAAAACAAATTTTATTTTTTGAAATCGCCCATTTGTCTTTCATTTAAAGAAACCGACTATCATATCAATAAAATTGTGTCACTTTTTTCCAATTTTAATAATTTATGTGTAATAAGAGGAAGGGAGTAAGTTTGAAACTATGTATATCCTAAATATTTATATACGTAATGGGAACCCCGACATTTTTCGACGCCTCCAATAAAGTAATATGAAAATACTTTTGAAATTTGTAAACAGAAAAACACAGCATCTTTATCAAGCGATTTTCTCCAATCGTTCACAACTCTTATCGTTTGTAACAGGCTTGTCCAAAGGGCCACCTCGGGAACAAAGTGACCCCCAGTGCTCGCGCGAGTAACCCCCAACTTTTCACACAAAAACAAACAGCATTTAATCCGAAACGTACTCATCGAAATACTTTTATAACGAAAATAAACAACTCTACCAATATTTTAATATGTATTACGTTTTGAATTACAACAATTGAAATTTATAAGTGGGCTCCCGGACACTTAAATTTCGGACAAGCCTGGCCTTATAACAAGACCATACCGAAGACGTTTTTAGAACAAACATAACATGACCCGGTGAGCTTCAGCAAAGAGGGTCGGCGGGTCTTCCGGCTGTCATACGACACGTGAGTTGTGGCACGCGTCACACTGCAGGGCCGCGTACCTTGACACGAAGGGAAGGTCACGCGGAGGCCAAGGACCGCACCGAGAAAACCGCATTCCTGAAGACCCCTGCACCTCGGTGCCCCCCCCTCCCTGGCGCCCCTCTGGTACACCTCCGCCACCCGAAAAAGTGAAACGTTATCCCGCCTCCGTGTAATTCGATCGGTCGCATTCTGGAGATGTTCGTCTTCGACGGTGGTGATGGTGAAATTGCTCCATGGTAACATCGAGGATTGAGAATGTGCGAAAATTTCGCATGATGATGTTTAGAATTGTGAATTGAATATGAAAAGTATCGTTAAGTATTTTTTTTTGATTGACTGTTTTCGCTGCCCTTTTAAATATTTTTTTGTTATTTCGATGATCATACTAATCAAGAATGAATTGTGATTTTTTAAATACGAATTTAACAAAACATCTCACAATTAATCAATTTTTACCAAGTGAAGAATCTATTCGAAATTTGATGCATGGAAAAAAGGCTGCAAAAATGGCTACTGAAAATATTTGTAATATATTGAGGGTTAATTTGGATGTTCGCAAGTGTCAAAGATGATTCAAGGAATTTCGATCGGGAAATTTTGATTTTAAAATAATAAAAAGCTTGAAATAGTCCCGGAAGTGCAAGACCTAGTAAAATGGACGATGCTATACTGACTGGCGAAATCGAAAGTAATCCAACTTTATCGATTGAAAAAATTGCGAATAGTCTCGGATACTCATGATTGAGTGTTCAAGAGCATCTAAAAAAAATCGGCAAGGTAAATGGATACCGCATGAGTTAAAAAAGTGTAGCAATATCCGCCCTAATGAATGTCATCTTTTTAGATCGTTGCAACATTATTTGAGTAACAAAAAATTCGGAACATTATGTGTCGATACTGAAAATGGACTACGCGTGAGTATTTTGCCTCTAAACCTATAAATTTTTATCAACGAGACATTAAAATCTTACCAGATAAGTGAAAAAGGGTCATATCTAATGACGAAAATTATATTTTAGAATAACAAATAAAAAAATACAAGCATTCCAATCTTTTTTTTATTGAAAAACGACATTGTACTTTCCGATGTTCCTTATATGTTCAAATAGATTAATGAGAGTTGGAGAAGATTCATTTTGTAATCAATCAAAAATTTGCTTGGTGTATTTTTTTACGTGTGAATTAGTATCAAAAATCGATATAATACGTGATGGTATTTGTAAGCGCTCCATATAATCGGACACGTTTGGGAACAAATCGTTTTTTTTTTTTTTTTTAATAAAATAATCAATCCAATTTGGGTGATTCTTATCGGTACGATTATTTTTTTGAAAAGGCGTAGGTTAACGAGAATTGGTCGATTTCCGCGCGGAAAAATAGTTGATGAGTTAGTTCGTTTTGTTCTGCGAATTGGATCACACCACCGGAAGAACGTGTGGAATTCCAATAGATACAACATTATGCAACGAATGACACACGTAGGTGTATTGAGGCGTATATATAATTAAAATTATATTTGCACAAATTACGGCGGATAATGTTAAATGAATCACGCGTTCAGCCAGTCGGTAATAAGGCTTCAGTTCAAGGCCCATTTCAGATTTTTCATGACATACATAGTTGCATCAAAATTCTATAAATAGTTAATAATTTTCTTGTGCGGTTTCGCACTATATATGGAAAGTTAAACGATAAAAGTATGCGAATAGTTTCACGATTTCTCATTATACTATTAACTTGCCCATATCTAGAAAGTTTCATTGTGACTACCTTTTTTAAAATTCGCAACGATAGATAATGAATATTTATATGCAAAACCTTTAAATCAACATCGTATATAGCCCATATAACATTTATTTCAATGTCTTTTCGGCACCATTAAAATTTCAATAACAATATCCATCTATTGCTCAATTGAATTACATAAGAATTTAACAATTTTTTTTCAGTTAGAGGATTCGAGACATATTTTTGTTTTTCTGGTGATGATCAGGTGCAAAACCTGATCGAGGATGGCTTGTTATCCGAGCGAGCCTCGTGCCGTATCCACGATGCAAATTCAATCATGACGGTACTGCCAGTTTTTTTTTCAATTCGCCGGCATGCCTCCGTCTATTTCGCGTGTATGTGCTTCTTTTTGTTCCATTTGTGTGTTTCGGCTCTCGTGTAATTTCGAATCTCGAAAAAAGAGTTCGCCCTCGGCGAAAACGGCATATAGTAGGCGGATACGGTAGCCAGAAGTGTGCAATGCTCGGTCGACGATCCAAACTGTTGTATACGGACGAAATTAAAACCTCATCGTCTTAGCGAAAAAATAAATAATCTCGGACGCGAAAGGCGGTCCGGGCCGGAGGATGAGCCCACATTTATGCGCGGCATCGTCATTATTGCATTTAAGTGGATTATACATTTTGCAGTGCATGCATGGAAAGAAATAATAACTATGGTCCGCATTCGAGAACCTCATTAAACGATGGGTATGGAATTAGCGACTCGAAATCCAGCAATTACTGCGAGAAATCTGCGTTTTTTCCAAGGTGATGCTGATCTACCGTATATTCGAAGTGTTTGTTTTGCGAAAAAATATCTGTGAACATTATCAAATCATTCATAAGAGACCCACTTCTTCCCGATGAGTATAGTATGAAATTTACGACCATCGTCAGCTTTGAATCATCCGAATTCCTTCGACGGGGTGGGCGAACATTTGCGAGATCAAACACGGTTCTATTTGACAGAAGAAGACTGCAAACATTCGACTATTTATCGTTGAGTCACGAACTCTCGAACGAAATCAACCATGGATGATTTGCTGAGGTTTGCAAATAAGGCATTCAAAAAAGATTGGAAATAAAAGTAAAGATGTGTGTCTAGTGCGAAAAATTATAATTCCAAGAACCTCGTACGTGATTTTTTTCTGTGCAAATCGATACAATGAATTTGCGCAACTTGCATTGTTGTATTATGATATGCAAAGTAAGAATTGTGCATATTTCGCAAATAGTTCCCAACGATTACGAATCATAATAATTCAAAAACATGAAAATACAAGTATCTTTAAGCTATGTATATCACAAAAGTTAAAATATTAATATTGTAGTAAAAAACACTATAATAATTGACGCAAGAAACGTTTTGTCGTTTGAAACAATAAGTCATTGAATTATATAGAAAATAATTTGCAGTATTAGTAATCAATTGAAGAATGCGAAGACATGAAAGAATGACAACAAAAATTAGTTAACACATCATCGTTGAAATATGCGACAGAAAAAAAGAAACACGTGTTTGATAACCGAATGCCGAATTAGACGCATTTAATTGAAGCGTCTGTGCCTAATATGTACAAAACACATTTTATTGATTGTCAAATAAACCGAAATCGTACGATTGAGTAAATTTATGCAACAATTGTTCAATAATAAATTCGTGGAATGTTCAACTTATCAAAACAATTGATTGAAGTTGAGCGATCGACAGGGTGGTCAGTAAATAGTTGTAAAGCAAAATATATTGAAAAATTATGATATTACAAAGTAGATTACATATTGGAAAAAATTTGTTACACGAGCGTTGCAGAAAATTATGACGATATATAAATAAAATGTGGGAATTTATAAAATGGATGAGTACCTACTCTTAAAAATAAATATCGAAATTGACATTTTTATTGAATTTTAATGAATCAGGATTCAGGAATGTCTAAAGATAAACAGACGAACGAATTCGGAATTCCGCGACCTTTCGCGAAATATTCAATGAGGGGGCAAGACAGAAACCGGCCGGGGAACGCGCACAACACAAAAAAACCTTTTATTTCATAGAAAACCCATCGCCATCGTTTCCATTAAACCGCGAAACTTTTCGAAACATTCGCCAGAACGAAAATCACGAAAAAACCCCCGCGAAAGGGGCGGCTTCGAGGGGGGCGAACGTTCTCAACGGGAACGGGACGGGGCGCCATTTTGTTTTTTGCCGTGCTTTCTAAAAAAACGTCGGGGTTGAATCGTTATTTGTATTTTTTCGCGTGTTTAGTGTGTCAATCGATAGGCGATTTCGCGAAAGCGCCGCGGAGCAGTGGTCGAATCGGCCGACTCGGCGTTTCGCGCGCTTTTCGAATCGGTACATCTCAAAAACAACGCGCCCGAACGAGTCGAAGATTCAAATTCGGTTCAATAGTCGATTTTGAATTTCTATAACTTGAAAGATTGTTATAGTACGATTGGTGAGTTCATGACACCAATTTGGAGTCATGAATGTTTACTACCAGTAAATTTATAGAACGAATGTTGGTCAAATGATCCGGAGGGAAAATTATGGAAGTTAACATTCGTTCTAAGAATTTGCTGGGAGGGAACGTTTTCACATCGTAGCGATATCGATCATACAAATTAGGTTTCCGTCCGAAACGTAACAACGGCAGAAAGAGGCTTTCTTAGAACGTAAACAAAACAAAACAAAACAAAACAAAACAAAACAAAACAAAAAAACACTGACCTGCTATGCTAGCCGGAATGTTGTCATCCGCCGGACGTCCGTTTTGAGACGCTCCGGCGAAAATCCACAAAAACGGACCGATTCAGATTTGTTGTTGCGTCTCGCGTAGAGGCGTGAACATACTTAGGCATTTATTTTCATATCGAAAACGAGTTCAAGAGTTGTTGCGGGCGCGGGCGGCCGATGGAATGCGCGGCATGCGGCACTGAGAGGCGCGCGAGGAGCGGAGGGGAGCCCCCGAATCGTCCTCCACGAGAGAGGTCGTCCTTCGCCCTTCGCCTCCTAGCCTCCTAGCCCTGCGGGAGGAGGACCGTGAAACCCTTCTCGATTTACCGACTCGAGGACGCGACGCGGCCGTGGCGGCGGTACGAAAGCGACTGTTCGAGTGTCCGACTGTCCAAGGCGCACGTGGCGTCTACCCCCTGCCCCGCCTCGCCCCGCTCGCTTCCCCCTCCACAAAGCGCGTCGGATACCTGAGCGGTGTGGCCGCGGTGTGGATTGTGGTAGTGATCAATTTTCGCTATTCGAGATCTTATGTAGAAGGGGATAAAAGATTGTTTTATGTAACGAGGAGGGTGAGGGGCTGGTGCGTCGGTGACGTTTTGAGGATGCAAAGCGCGCGCTTTTCCGATACGAATCGAATTTGTTGTTTTTTGGTTTGTGTTTTGAAAATGGACGTGAGGTCTCTTTTTGGATGGGGGATGGGTTTCGGGGACTAGGGTGAATAAAGTGTGTGGAGGTCGGGTGAAGATTGGGGATGGGTTCCGTAGGTGTTTGTTAGATGAAATTTTCATCAGAATTAGGGTTGCCAATCATTTTTTATTGGAAAGAGTAGGACGTTCAAAATAGGTTTTTGTCTTTGTTCTTTGTTACGTTTGGAAAATATGGCAAATTTCGTTTCTTTTTGAAATTTTGAATTACAACTTTATGACGGCTAACAATAAGTGCAAGGGCGGCGGTGGAGGCGGTTATTTTAGGGCCTCTAGCATTTTCGAAAAATAAACTTTTGATGAATTGTTTTTCTATACCAATTCATTAAACACCATGAAATTTGAATTGCTTTCTGGAAAAAAAAGGCATTCGCTTGCATAAAAGGGAATTTTATTTTCTGACCAGCTACATAATTACATAATATGCGACAAAAAAAAAATCGAAAAAAATCTTCGCTTTTGACGTTACTTTCTTTTCATTTTAATATTTTATGTGTAATGGGGGGGGGGGCAGTAGCCCCCCCCCACTAAATTTATAAATAGTAAGAGAAATTTTTGGGGTTTGAATAATTTTCAAAATGTCGACCTTTTTTTAGGTCAATTTTTTTATGGTTCGAATAATTTTAAAAAGTGTTATGAATTTTTATTTTTTTTTATTTAAAACTATGGAATAAAAAAAAATTTTTGGCCTGCCCTCCCTTGGAAAAATTTGAAATAACGTCCTTGGGGTGGGGGGGAATAAATTTGGAACCCGGGTTTAAATAAGGTCCCCAAAAATTTATGACACTACTTTGATCCACTGGCGGAATAAGAGCGAAAAAATTGGCAACCCTAATGTGGCAAAAATTTTCCATGCGAAATCGTCAAAAAAAATATCGTAAATTTTCATTTAATAATTGTATAAGGCCCCTGTCTGGATCTTACCATTGTGGCATAATAATAGATTATTTTTAATTTTTACACTTTGTTAAAGTGAAAAAAACGGTTATAAAAAACTTGAAAAATATAATCAGTTCTTCTTCTATGATACAAAAAAAGTAACTGATTGTTATTGAAAAAGTTGTATTATATTATTTCGAAATTGTGTAAAAAGGGTTTCAGGTGTATCGTGATGGACGTGTTGGAAAAAAACAGAAAAAAAAATGTTTAATCCTTCAAATATATTTTGTCATTAAAATACGTACATAAATAAATTATATAAAAAAAAATAAATGCGTCAATTCAATTTTACATATATCATGGACGGATAATATCACTATTTTCATTTTCAGCCTAAAATATGATCCTGAAAAAGATTCAAAATACAAAACTAGATATATTAACAGATATTTACAAACTATCATTTTTTTTACATTTCAATAGAAGATTTTCTCATTGTAAAATCATAATACTTAATTTCAAGCAAATTGAATCATGCTTTTATATGCATTGAATCGTTGGAAAATTAAAATCCAACAAAGATTTTAGATTTTTTCTTACAATAGTTTTATAGATTACTTAATTTATTGTCAACGAACGTTAAGAAACATTTCAAATTATTTATTGTATTACAACTTTGATATACAATATAAACACCTTAAATGCACAATCTCGGCAGCAACAGAACATACAGACTATTGTGACGATATTTTAAAAATATTGTCGCACCGACATACCAAATCATCCAAACTGTTTCAATATATCATCATACCGATAGTTCGTTATCCCTGTCTACTGTAACCGAGGCTAGGAGCTAAGTATTTTTTTTAATTAATTTAATCAAAAGAATTTTTTTTAAATTGAGCCTCATGTAAGTGTGATTGAACAAACTTTAGAGTCCCAATATATTTATGTTAAAATTAGTGGCAAAAAATATAAAATTAATCAAAAAGTGTAATGAATTTGAACTTAGTCCAAATAATCGACATCCAACTTAACTTAATTGAAATATTTTTATATAAAAAATTAAATGCCCCGATAAGTAAATATACTCTAATATAATTTCTGTTATTAAGTAGTTTTCACAACCTCTTTTAAATGTCATTTAAAGTGAAGAGCGATTAAAAAATTGTGCGATCGATTTAATTTAATATCACAGAAATATTTTGTAGCTTTTATAGATTAAATATAGTATCGGAGTCATAACCGCAAGCATTTCATATGATACGAAAATTGTAAAATCTAAACAATGGCACATGAAACGTTACCGAAAATATTTTGCACATGTGCTATTATATGATGGCACTCTGGAATTTTTGCAAAACCCAAAAAAATTATACAACACCGAAATGAACCACTTTTATTTTTGCAGGTTTTTCTTTTTCTTCGTTTTCTAAAAATTGTATCACTACATATTAGTAAAAAGTTTTATAAAAGTTATTGAATTTAATGAGTCATTTTTACCTGATTGAGGTGTAAAATCTTTCAAATAATCATGATTGGGATGACACAATGGTAAGCTGTCAGCTAATTCACGTTGAGGGTCGAGATGTCCTAAAAGTCCACCAGTTGAACTTAATAGACCTCTTCCAGGGTTGACTGGACGTCTTTCTTTTCTAGGAATTTCCTATGGATATGTAACAAAAGAAATATTAAGAATATGCAAAATTAACAATAAAACTTCAGTATTTTCGAAAGATAAAAAAACTTACAGGTACAACAGCTACTTGAACTGTGTCGGAGAATTTAACTTTGTTTTTTTCTCCGGGTGGTTTAGTAGTTACATTTTCTCCATCAGTTGACGTTTTAATGACGGGCACAGGAGTTATTTTACTAGAAGACAGCACACTAGTTGATTTATCCATTTGTTTGTTCGTAAGTAATTCCATTTTATTAATTTGAGACATAGACGTTGTCAAAAATTCCTTTGATGGCGGTAATCCGAAATTTCTATTTGAATTCGACATGTGCATTCTGGTATTCCATGCCAATGGAGAAGAACCTGCAAATTCCGGTCTATACATAGAAGATTTCATAGGCAATTCTTCTCTTATGCTTTGCATTGATAGTGATGTCATATCTTTGTTGTTTTGTCCAGATACTTGTGTCACTTGATCTCTATTATTGCTCATAGGAAAATAAGCGGATGGAGTTTTTTGTAATGTGGATATGGTAGACGGGATCCTTCCAGATAACATAGGGTGCTGATGATAAACTGGAGTGTAAAGATTCAATAAACTTTCAGTTTTCAAAGGATTCAAATTAAATCTTGATCTATCAACGTGCTGAGGGCGTTCTGAAAATAAATAAAAAACAATTTAAAAAATTTATATTTACATATGTATTATATTTGTCACAAAACTTACCTAAATTGGCAGCATTTTCAGGTAGTTCAGTTTGAAACAGATCGAGAGCCGATTGAGATTTCGTCACAGGTTGAGGTATAATTTCTACAACTCTGTGTAAAATTCTGTTGCCAGGCAAAGGTACGGGTGCCATTCCATCGAGAGGATGTGATATATTTTCGTTCCATGGGAAATTCTCTCTTTCGGTGAATTTCGATTGAACGGGAAGTTTTGGAAGGGGAAAACCAGAAGGTGGTAAAATATTTTTATGATAAGAACTATGAGTATTATGCAAATATGGTAAGGGAGGTGGTGTTCTGTGTAGAAGAGGTTGAATTGACTGATTTTGCGAAGACGATTGGCCGTAAATATCTAGTTGTTTCGGTGCTTGAGACGAAGGTTTGTCTAACGTTGATTCGTTTTCTAGCGACAAATCACTCGAACTCGAACAATGAGAGCAGGACATACGAGAACATGACGATTCTGCAAATTATTAAATTTGTCAAATTTTCAAACATATATTCAACTTTTAACCAGCATAAATCATTACCACAAGAACTTAAAACTTCTTCAGCTCTAAGAACAGCTTCATTTGCAAGGTCGCTTGCACCAATTGCTTCCGCAGCATATTTTATATCCATAAATAAATCGTGATGTCCAACATCGATTGCTAGACTAAATGCTTTTTCTAATCGACCAAACCTACACACAAAAAAAATACATAATAAAAACACGAAGATATTTTATATAAAAAAATAACAATAATAACCTCATTAAATGGTGGAAAAAACGCCGACATAAATCGCGTAGTTGTGGCAAGTGGGCTAAACGAACAGAGGAAGGTAGTGGTTGCGGAGGAGCTAAAAATGTTCCTAAAGCAGCTTGCGCTAATTCTTCACGTTCGATATTCAATGGACGTCTAAAAAAAAATTTCATATCACTTTACCGTAAAAATTGTAAATAATTTGAACAATATAAACTTACGTAAAAAGGCTGTTTATGATACGATGCAATAAAGCAAGACATGTAGTCCCCTGACTGATCCAATCTAAAGTTCTTAATCTGGCTACGGCAGTCGCTTCTGATCCCAAAAATACAGGTCCACCTCCAGCTTCGTCTCCCTATTACCGAAGACTTTATTTAATAAATTAAACACATTTAAAAAGTCATGAAAATATTTGATACTGACTTGAAAAAATGTTGGTGCATGTATACGAATACAAACGAGAGGACCGTCTTGCATAACAGCTAACATAAGACCATCTCCTGAAAGAAATCCATTTCCTCCTATCATTCGAGTTGTCCTATTGTGATTCCATAAGAGATGAGTCATTGTTGGCTCTTTCCTATAATTGAAATATCATTATTATTAAAATAATACAAAAAAATTACTCAAAGGTTGTTTAAAAATCAATCGAAAAACTCAAAAACCTAAAATAAGGTGATAAATCTAACACAGCTGAAGGAGGCAAATGATCAGCCACAGGCGCAAGACTAATGGGAGCCAAAGCAGTATCCCAACATTGCATTTGTGAACCCACTCCTCCGACAGCAATCGCAGCAGCTCCACCATCTTGCCACCAGCAGCAAGTTCGAGCAACCTATTTAACAAGGTTTACAATAAGAATTGAAAAAAAAAAAATGTTGTCGTGTGTAATGTACTTACAAAGGCAGCAGTTACAGAAGTAGTGACATTGTGGACATAATGATGAAGCAAAACTGATCTATCACTGCAAGTGAGAAGTAAAAACGTTTCACAAGGAGAACGGGATGCACAAGTCGCAGGAGCTGGAGCTGCAACGCGTACAGTTTCTCGTTCTTCTAAATCGTTATTACTTTTTATTTCAAGTTGACGACATTCAACAATTACGCCTCCCTATGTAATGTTTTTTAATGAAAATACTATAAGTAATTATTGCTCGAAATATATTTGAAACTAACGAACCTTTCGAGAAGTTTTCTGTTCTACGGAATAGATAATTTTTTCGTGAATTTTAGAAAATGATACACAAATAGGATCGAATTCAATTCGATGAAAACATTGCAAACTCAAATGGGATCTAAAAAAAATTGATTGTTAGAATAGGTTCTGAAACATTTCATTTTGTAAAATAAAAATGTTACCATGATTTTATCTATATTCTAAATGCAGCATTTAAAATCAAATCAATAGTTATATTCAAAAATTTTATTAATGAATTATGTATGCTAATTATCTAAAATATCGAGTTACCCTTGAAGTGAATAAACGTGAACATTTGCGTGGTCCTCATGCGGAGCACGAGGACTCCATGGAAAAAGGTCAGAAGGTGAAGCTCGACTCCAAACTAATGCAGATGCACCGCTAACACTCCCTGAAACCTGTCTTCCTCCTCGCCGCCATCCTCCTACTAATTCTACAGTCTAAAAACAATTATTAAATGCGTTATTATAAAAATAAAAATAAATAATAAAAACCACCAATAGTATAATTTAATAGAATTAAATACCTGAAATTTTGGATCTCGCTTACTTAACTTTTCAGGAGAAGTACTCTTTATAGACGGTTTATTGAAATTTACTAGTATAGCTTGATTATCATTATAAGTCAGAAAGATATGTGTATCGGTAAACAAAACTAAAATAATAATACATGTAAAAAAAATCTATTATTTGAAATAGTCATTATTTGCTCCAATAGATATACCTTCGCTGACATTGGCCGAGAGCAATTTTCCCACTAGATATCTATCAAAAAGTATTTTTGTGATATCGGCAGTTGTATTGTTAACTCCTAAATAAGCAATTAAACCCGTTGAAAATATTAAGCAAAGCCAATTGTCACTTTTCCACGTGCAATATATAAGTTTGTGTTCTTTTAACAATTCAGTAAGTTCTTGCAAGCAGTCTTTCAATTTTAAGGGTCGCTTTGTTGGTAAAGACCATGTTTGACCTCGTTTTTCCACATATATCTTTTTACCTTCTCGGTATATAGAATGTGTAGATGGCTTCTTGCCTTCATACCTGTAAATATTTGATAATAGAACATCATTAAGTTTGAAATTTAATATATGTACACCGATGGAATTACAGTGATAAAGACGTTATACGTATAGAACATCTCAAAAAAAAGTTATATATGCACTTTGAATAATTATAAGTTTAAACATCAATCTTGAACGTGGATGTATTTATTAAAATTTATCTTTGAAACTTTTCGAACATCAATTATGTTTTCGCACTTGAAATAGAACTTGTTGACAAGTTTAGTTATTGGTGGACTATTGTTTCAAATACACTTTGCCGAAAACTTATAGAATCTTCAAATGTTAATCAGTTTTTCAGGGCATAATAAAGAACAGCAAAGATATTCAATTGAATGTTACGAAGTTTTTTCCTAATTAATTTCAAAGTATAAACAAGGAGCACAATGATGTATGAAAATAGTAAAATCAACACTTATAAATGTATAAAGTAGTTTAAAAAACCTGAAAGCTGCTAAATCAGTGTGTTTAATGGCTGTTGCTTCATCGGCGGACCAAAAATGCGCAGACACAAGCCTCGCGCGCATCTCGCCGACGCAACACCACAGTGACAGCACGTCTCCAAACTACACACGCCACAACGCACTGTTTTCAAACAACCATTTTAAATCAAACACTAAAACACAAAATAATTAAAAAGAAACATCAACATCTTCATATTCAGAATGCGCGAATTCGAAAACAGCCAAAATTGAATTGCGCAAACTTAATTACGAAGTGCCCTATTGAGCAACAGGTGCGAAAAGTGACAGCACACCGTCGGGGAGGGGAAAGGTGTCGATGTCGGCTGTCGTGTGTTCGAGCGGTTTCTTTACGGTTGTTTAGTCATTTTGATTGTTTTTAATATGGAACTGAGGCATTTCGGAGCCGTATGTTGGCTTTCGATACTCCTCACGGTGGCTGCTGCTTCCGATCAAGGCCGTTGGGATTTGACGTTGACGCAGGTTCGTATCGGCGATGCTTCTATATTACCATTTTATCGCATTGCCGGTTTTGTGCGCGTCGTTGAATAATTTAGTTGTCCTGTTATCAACTTATATTCGACGTGTAATGCTTAAAGAATTCCTATGGTTTTTTTATTTTTGCTAATTGTGCAAATCGTTCGATGACAAGAGCTTTTAAATTTCCAGTGGCGGGTTTACCTATAGGCGGTGGAGGTTCTCGCCTCGTAATTGGAAAGGGGCCCTAGCATTTTTGAAATTTTTTTTTCGATGATTCATTATAATTTTTCGATACTAATTCAATAAATATCATAAAATTTGAATCAATTTTTGAAGGAAAACTGGCATTTGTATGCAAAAAAGCTAATTTTACTATTTAAAATGTCCATTTTTTTTCCTTTATTTCATGAAATCGATTATTATATATCAATAATCGATAGTAAACGCTAAAATTTTCACCTGAAGTGCAAATTTTTTTCTGTTTTAACAATTTATATGTAAGAAAGAAGGGGGGGGGGGGGGGGATTTGTAAATTTGGAACTCTCAATAATTTTTGATATACCTCGAACCTCTAGCGAAGTAAATCCTCCACAAAATTAAATCTATTTTATCATTTTAATGTTGATGTTTGTTTTTACAGAACCACAAATCGATCAGCATACCAAAATCCATGTTTAAAGGATCGCAAATATTTATTAACAGTAATACATAACAAGATATTATTTGTATTATATATTTATTTACGTTCCATACTAATTGTAAGTATTTTACTTTTTTCAGTCATATGCAACTCTGTAGAAGAAATTAGTATAAGTTTACAGTGGACTCTATTGCAATCGCAGTGTTGGAAAGAATTTTATCGTCAATGTGATGTATGTATATAAAAATTACTCATATATGTTTTTGAATTATAAACTTATGGAGTTTATTTACAGTTTTATCTAGATAAGCCTACGCCTTTAGCAGAATTAAATCGAACTAGAATCGAAATCCAGTCTTCTAATTATGGAACCTGCTCGCAAGGCACTCATATTGATTTAGCAAGAAACCCTTCTTCTTCTAATCTCTCTGTCAATAATATCGGTACCGGTGACTCTCTGCCGCGTCCTAATTCGGTAGGTTTATATTCTGAAATTATATTTGCTGGAAGTAATTAAAAAAAATTATTATCGATTTTAAAATTTCACAGGGAGTCGATCATCCAGTGTACACAATAAAAAATGATGGAATATATCTTCTAACACTAGTTGTAGAACCTGACGTAAAAATAAGTACTTTTAACTTATCTGTAACAATTAAAATGCGTGAAACTTATGGATATCTGTCAGCAGTAGATTGGCCTTTTCTTCCTGTAAGATATTTTTTAATACAGTTTTAAAATATAAATTTTGCCTATGTATATGTTATAATACGTTTGTGTAATCACATTGCCATGAACGAAACAAAAATTTTTGCTTTGTCTACGGAATTTAACAAAATCTGGTGATGTAGGTGCATTGTTTAATGTCTTGCGTCAAATATGACTGTTGACGTGTCTTACGACATACTGATGGTAAATAAAGAATATTTGGAAATTTTTTTTGGAAAAGTTCACCACCACAGTCAACTGTCACATTTGACAAAACACATTAAATGATGCGCAGACAATAGATGGCAACTACTAGATGGAAGTACTACCAGATGTTAAATTTCATAGATATACATGGTTTTAGTTTGTTATACATTTATTTGTTGTTTGTTTTTTTCAGTTTTACGCCTGTATGTGTGGTGTGTATGTTTGTTTGGGTACAGCCTGGTTAATTGTATGCTGGCTACAATGGCGAGATCTTTTACGTATTCAATTCTGGATCGGAGCAGTCATACTTCTTGGGATGCTGGAGAAAGCAACCTTTTACGCTGAATACAAGTACATATAATTTTCGAATTATCAAATAGATTCTAAATTTACTTTTATTCGTTACATATTTTTTTTACAGTTCTATCAACAACAAAGGCATACCAAATCAAGGAGTTGTTTTGGTAGCCGAATGGGTATCCGTAATTAAACGCGCGTTAGCCCGTATGTTAGTCGTAATCGTCTCATTAGGCTTTGGAATTGTTAAGTCAGTTTATTTTCAAAACTCAATTTATACTCATTTTACAATTTGCATTTTAAATTTGTAATATTTTTCAGACCTAGACTTGGACCAATGTTGCAACGCGTCGTCGGGTTGGGCGTTTTATGGGGTATATTAGCAGCTTTAGAAGCTTGGTTACGAATTAGCAATCGAGGGCAAATCTCCGATACGAACGAAGACGAAAATGCTGGTAGCAATGCGCTGTTGGCTGGCGCACCCCTCGCTCTTCTCGATGCTGCTTTATGCTGGTGGGTGTTTTCATCGTTGTTGAATACGACGCGCACACTTAGATTACGAAGGTACTTGAATATGAAATCTTGAGATATCCTTTTGATGCATTGTATAGTTTATTCATAATTTTTTCAGAAATATGGTGAAACTGTCGCTTTACAAACATTTTACAAATACACTCATTTTCGCTGTACTGTCTTCCATATTTTTTATGCTATATACTATTAAAGCTCATTGCTTAGCCGACTGCTTAAAGGTGTGTATATATATATGTATATATATATATATATATTTTTTTTTTACATATTTCAGTTCTGATAATAATAAAAAATTTTAAATTTCAGAATTGGAAAGAATTATGGGTACATGAAGCTTATTGGCACGTTTTATTTTCTATTGTTTTATTAGTCATTATGATTTTATGGAGACCGACCAATAATAACCAGCGCTACGCTTTCACGCCTCTTCTTGATAATCCTGACGATGATGATGGTTATTACCTTTAATTACTATGCAATATAAAACTATTTTTTATATTCCTTTAATCGTTCTGAATTTTCAGAAGAAGAAGAACATTTCGTGAGCGATGCTTATGGCGTGAAAATTAGAGGCTTTTCAAGATCCAGCGGGAGTGGTTCTAGTCCGTTATTAGGCGGTACTCCAACGACGAATTCGTCCACGCCGCCTTTAACGCCTGCACAACGCGAAGAAGCCGATCTCAGATGGGTAGAGGACAACATACCCGCCGCTGCATTGCCTATTTTGGATTCTGATGAGGAAATATTGAATGCTAAGTTTGAGGTTTCCAAAATGCAGTGATTCTTGATTTCACGTTTTGATGTTCCAGATATTCGATGTTGTGATAATTTGAGTATTTAATTTTCAGTATAAATAATAATATTTATAAGCGTGCACATCACTTTGCAAGTGATAATCGTAAATATAGACTTTGTTTGCTGCTGAATATCTCAAATATTATATCAACGACTAAATTTTATACGATTTTTATTTGAATTAGATTTTTTTTTATAAAATCGACTTAACATTTAGAATTCTAAATTTGCAAAGTACGAATTCATATGAATCTTTTTGCCAAAAAATTTTATATATATATTTTTTTTTAAACTTTCAATTAGAAATTTAATGTATTACCGATAAATTATAAAATCTAAAGTACGTTCCTTTTGTTTCTAAATTTCTTTTTTTGTTTTTAATATATAGTATTCGCTATACATTAATCTTACTGCTCAAAAAATAAGTTCAGTTTTATTATAAAAGTATTTATATTATTTTTATGTTAGTACTATTAATGCCATTATATTTTTCAACAATGAACTCGATTAACTTTAACTTCTCAAGTGTAATTATCGTCAGTTCTGAAATAATAGCTTCATCTATATAAAGAGCTTATACTGTCTTTGCACGCCGTAATTGCTGTACGTGTATATTTTCCGCAAATATCCTAACATAGATGATAATTTATAAAAGTGATGTACAAAAAAAAATTTTATTTTGTAATATGATGTGATTTTTATTGTTTTAAGTGTATTAAAAATTTACCCACCTCGATGTCACAAAAAATTAATTTTACATAATTATTTTAATTAAAAGTGTATCGTAGTGAAATTTAGGTTTATACTAATATCTTTCGACAATATGGTGTTCTATTTTTTGTTTTATTCGTGTCATAGTAATTTTGAAAAAAATATCACATTATTATTCAATTGTTGTACAAAGGGATAAACACTTTTCGTTAAAATGTATGAAAATAGTCTAGTCATATAAATTAATATAAAATAATAAAGAAAACAGTTAATATTGTCCATTTATTTTTTTTTCACTGTTTACACATCACTTTGTTATTTGTCTTTTTTTAAATCATCTAGACCAGGCTTGTCCAAAATTTCGGTATGCGAGGGCCACTTTGGCCAAAACACGGTCCTACTCGGTCAAATACGGCAAAACACAATTTGCATTTTTTTTTTTATTTAACTATAAAATACATATATTTTGATCAGAATGTACTTGAAAAAATCGATTCTTCAATAATTCAACAAAATAAAACTAATTTTCTTCGAATTGGAGCAAAATTCGTAAATTTTTATGTATGAAAAGTGGGGGCCAGTCGCGAGAGCACTGGGGGCCAGTTTGGCCCCATAGTGGCACTTTGGACAAGCCTGATCTAGACCTAGAGATTAACGATGATATTGTGTCATAATCTGACATCATTAAATTACAATAAATATTCACAAAATAAATATATGATAAATAGAAGATTATTTTTCTCCACAATTTTATAATTAGAATTAGATGGCATGATAGAGTGACATCAACAAAGCTATTGTGATTAAATACACAATAGTTATGGGGGATTTTATGTATGCAGAGTTCCCCACACCGGTACCCGGAATCAATAAATTTCCTCTGCTACCTCCTCCTTGCCCGAGATTACCGTTCGACACGGACTGAATTCCGTTTCCTGTAATATGGACATTGATGAAACTGTGTATTATTTTTTGTGATGTGAATATTTGCGATAGTCACCCGTGTTGCATAAGTCTGATGAACAAGATCTAAAATATACTTTGAAAGTGGCATCTTCGACCATCGTATTGTGATAAATTGGATTGTTTTCGCAGCTTCGAAGAAAACTTACAATCCTTCCTGCCGGATTCTGAAAAAATGCAACGTGATGAGCTGCGATTGGTTATCTATTTTCGAATGTTAAAAAGAAAAAATAACAGGTTTACTTTGTATTCTTGACGTTTTATTATGCAATATTTGGCTGCACATTCGACTGTTGCTGTAGGATTTTGTACACACTCGTGGTCGTTCGAACTATCACCTTCACCAATTGAGCACGTGTAGCATTTTATACCTGCAAATAATTATTTGGAAATTTTTTTTTTTCTGAATACCATAGTAAGTACTGCAACTTTATTTCTGATGATTGTACATGTGATTCTGTAATGTTTCCCGAAAGAACGAGGAAGATTCGGATAGGTCTTCGTTTGATAGTGAACGAAAAACGATAACTGTTTATTATAATACCTGAAGCCGAAGCGATGAATGTTAGCAAAACTATTCCTAAGATTTTCATTTTCGGTATATCTTTGCTCGACAATGGAAAATTAACTATTTACTCAAATTCAAGTATGTGATATTTCCGCTGCTCTTAAAAATGTGAATCATATTTTCTTGCGCAGGCAAATAAATTGATAAGATACTATTGTTAAAAACGTCGCAATCGATTTGATTGTGAAATATGATAATATAGATTAGAAAACGAAATTGTTGTATTTGAAATATTCCGCGAAATAAAAAATGTCGAAGTATACGAAATAAATTCTAATTTTGAATGTAAATAAAGGTTTTCGAACGGACGTTTATTTGAATTAGTTTCCGGACCTTTGCCCAAACTGGACCTTTGGTTCAGTTCTGTTCTGGTTTTTGTTCCGGCAAAAATTCGTTATTTAGCGGTTTTCGGTTATGATTCGAAGCCCTACATTTAATCATAATTTTTTTTTTCTACAATTGCTTAACAATAAAACGTGTTGCGTGTCTAGTATGGGTTTGTGCTAGCTTTGTATGTGCAGAATAGAATTTAAGCAGATTTTAAATATTTTTTTGCGGATTATACGCCAACATTTATTTACGTAAACTCTCGAAATCCTTTTCACATTCCTGATCATTGGTAGCGAACCTTTTTTCGTTCACGTGCCATAATTTTATCAAAATGATAATACTTATATTACATTGGAAATCGCGCTAAAGCGAGCGCCGGGATAAATCCGGTTAACAAGAAATATTATTTTGGTATTGACAAAATATTGTAGATGTATACAGGGATGTAGTGCTAAAAAAAATAGTGCCGGAACGCTCAATTCTTACACCCCCTCCCCCATACAATTTATTTTTAAGGCTTTTTTTAAAGCTAAAAATGATTTTTATTTTAGATGTCGAACAAAATAAGGGGTGTTTTTGTAACATTTCATTTTTATAACATTTTCATATAAGTAGGTATGTATAATCCAACAGAAAGAAACAAAATTATTATTATTATATGCTTATACGCAGATTTTACTTTTGAAAAAACGTTCAAATTATTAGATTCAAAATCTTGTATGACGTAAAACAAGCCAAAAAGGCGCCACAGGCGAAATTTTTTTTCCAAATGTTTTGCTTAATCAAACTGTATCACCAAAAACTACCAATTTTCTTAATTTCTACCATCAGTCTTTTTTCTTTTGTTAATCAAACTGCATCACCATAAACTTATTTTCTTTGGTTTATTTTCTATTTTCGCATATTTAAAAAAAAGTACCGGAACAACGTTCCAACGCGTTCCGGCCCCACTACACCACTGATTATGTATACTATAACGTCTAACGCAGGCTTGTCCAAAGGGCCACCACGGTGCCAAAGTGGCCCCCACTTTTCACACAAAAACAAACATAACAGACAGCATTTATTCCGAAATGTACACATCGAAATAGTTTTGTAATGGAAATAAATAACTTTATCAATATTTCAATACTTATTGCGTTTTGAATTTAAAATAATTGAAATTTGTAAGTGGCCCTCGCATACTGAAATTTTGGACAAGCCTGGTGGTCTAACGTGAAATTCTTTTAACACAGAAACGCATTTTGGTGCTTTCAGTTTCGTGTTAAACGTTTTTTACTTCAATTTGAAAATTTGAAAAATTTCGAAAGCACGTGAGTTTGTGTCGTGTGCGTTTTCGTCGTGTGAAAGCGTAACAACTTTTGTCCACCGTCCGGCCCGCGTTCATGGCCGTCGCCGGCGCCGCTTTCTCTCTCGCACGGCGGCAACCCCAGCAGCGTGACAGTGGACGCCGGCTGCACGCGGCGGCGAGCGCGCCCCCATCGTCTAGGTTTGTATGGGCGAGCCCCGTCGCCCGTAACTCTCCCCTCGGCCCCCCGGCCCCCGGCCCCACCATGACGCAGTTCCTGCCGCCCAACCTGCTGGCGCTGTTCGCGGCGCGGGACCCCATCCCGTACGTGCCGCCGGTGGACAAGCCGCCGCACGAGCGGAAGCAGCGCGGCTACCTGGGCGTGGGCACGTTCCTCGGCGAGTTCGAGCGGCCCGAGGAGACTCCGCCCCCCACGCGCGTCGAGACCCGCGAGGAGCGCCTGGAGAGGAGGCGCCGCGAGCGCCAGGAGCAGGTCGCGTACGAGCTGGAGCGCGAGATCGCCGTGTGGGACCCCTCGGCCGTCGCCGACGCCACGGGAGACGCCTTCAAGACCCTCTTCGTGGCCCGCGTCAACTACGACACCTCCGAGTCCAAGCTGCGGCGCGAGTTCGAAGGCTACGGGCCCATCAAGAAGATCGTCGTGGTCCACGACAGCGTCAACGGGAAGCCGCGCGGGTACGCGTTCATCGAGTACGAGCACGAGAGGGACATGCACTCGGCGTACAAGCACGCCGACGGGAAGAAGATCGACGGGAGGCGCGTGCTGGTGGACGTGGAGCGCGCGCGCACCGTCAAGGGATGGCTGCCCCGGAGACTCGGGGGAGGCCTCGGAGGGACCCGGAGGGGCGGCCCCGACGTCAACATCAAGCACTCCGGCCGCGAGGACAACGAGAGGGAGCGGGAGCGCTACAGGATGGAGCACGAGCGCGAACGGGAGCGAAGGGCGTTGGACGCGGACAGGCGCCGGGACAGGTCCCGCGATCGCCGTCGCCGCTCCAGGTCCCGCTCCAGAGACAGAGACCGCGAACGCGACAGGGACCGGGACAGGTCCCGGGAACGCCGGAGGAGGAGGTCCCGGGAACCCGAGGAGAGGCGGAGGAGACGGTCGCGAGACAGAGACCGGGAGAGGCCCGACAGGGACAAGGACCGGCGTCGTCGCAAGGAACGCCGCGACCGTCGCGAGGACGGCACCGTCAAGGAAGAGAGGGTCAAGATCAAAGAGGAGCCCGTCGACGACTATCCCGACTACGCCGCCCAGTACGCCGCTCAGTACGGGTCGGCCAACGTCAAATACGAGACCGAGGAGGACGAGAAGAAGTTCCAGCCGGACAACAACTCCAACGGGCACTACGACGACAATCAGGAAGACGGCGAGTACGAAGGCGAGGACTATTGATCGGTTTGTATCGGTTGTAAGTTGCGTCGGCGGCCGCCGGACTTCCCGCATCCCGGAGACTAGTGTTTTTTTAATCATTGTCGATTTCCATTGTCAGACTTGTCGAATTGTAAAATTTATGTAAGTTTTGTTTGTATCGAATCCCCGTATACCTAACTCCGAACTCGAGTACAGCGGGACGAACCCGAAACAGGTAAAAATCTGCCGAAATGTAATTGCTACGGGGTTCACGGGAGCGCGAGTTTCTAATTCAGGAATAAGTAAGTAAATAGTAGCGTTTCACTGTGTGGGAGTAAATTTGGTAAGGACAGGAGGTTTTCGAATCGAACTGTACAGTTTAGTTTTGTTATAATTTTTCATGGTTTGATCTCTAATGAATTGTTTCTAGGGAGGTTTGTATGCCATCCTTTTTATGGTAAACGATGATTTGATGTTAATTTTCGATCCGTCGACCCTGAGTCGCGTTGGCTCGCGACTCTTTCTCGCGATTTTCTAGTCGAGAGACTTGGCCGCGTCCCCGACGCTTTTGAGGGTCGATACAATATCTATAATATTGCAATAGAATTTAAAAATTAAAATATTTTTTATTAGAAATACGATATATAACAAAGCTCCGTAAGTAGCATTCATTTCCGTTTAATCACGCCAGATCGGAGTACTAGGAGACGTATACTGGGATTTTTTCATCCGCTGTCTACTTTGGTAAACCATTGGATTTTGTAAGAATTCAATTAAAATCTAGTTATAGAATTACTTTTTTTTATATATATATCTATATAATATAAAACTATTACAATAAATTTTATTTTTTATGTCCTTTCAGTTAAAAGGTAAATTGCGTTTTTACTGTAAAAAAATGTGTACATATGTAAATGAAATTTTATGATGAAAATATAAATACAATTCTAAACATGTAAAACTAGACGGGTAATCGATACGCTGTGGAATGTTTGGTTTTATTTGATTTTCACTCGAAAGTTTCGTCGGTTAGGATTAACTTTGAATTTCCTGTATTCAAATATGTTTTAGTTTAAAACGTTTGTTTCAAATTTTAATTTTGTAAAAGACGTCGGTGAGACGATATTGTAGTTGGGTTATAAATGGTGTCCTTTGACAATTCTAGGCAATCAGTCGAGATGCGGCACGCCTCGTTCATCGCGAGAACAGTTTTTGTGCAAAACAATAATATCGAAGAAGCGTGTAGAGTAATAAATAGAATATTAGGAAGTGAAGGGATTTTGGATCAATATCGGCGAACTCGTTATTATGAGAAGCCGTTTCAGGTAGGTCCTATACCAGGCAGGTATTTTCTGTGTCTCACGTAAAGTTTCAATAAGGCTTTAACGCCGACGAGAAACATATTCTCTTTGACAATAAAAATGCTCGGAGATAGCCAAAAAAACATCACCAAGTATTTGATCTGGTCGTGTTTTGCTTTCAGACGAGACGTCGCATCAATTACGAAAAATGTAAATCAATCTACAATGAGGACATGGATAGGAAAATACAATTTGTTTTGAGAAAGAATCGAACTGATCCATATCCCAGTTATAAATAATTTCATTTCTGTGCAGTCTTTTTTTTGTTGTTCATATGAATTGTAAGCACAGTTTCACTTTATGTAAATGGAATTAATAGGCATTTTTTGTACAATGTCGGTTGGACTTGTAAATTTTACACTAGTATATTCATTATCGATGATATTGTTGACCACACAATAAACCAGCTATCTGTAGATTACAAATGTTGTTCTCATTAAACCAGATATTTCCTATTTGTCCACTCTGAAAGGTATCGAAACGATGGTTTTCCAATTTTCAAAAACAATTTAATAACGAAACCTATACCTACAATACATATTATTCAGATAATGACTTAGATTCTAATTCTTTGAGTTTTTCTTCGAAGAATTTCTTCCTTTCGGTGATGGGAGTTGTTTTTTGTCTAAAATAGAATACGTCATTTCCGTTGCCCGTGTAAAGGGATTCGCCCTTTTCTCCCAACAGTTCCCTCAATGCTATGTTACGTTTTAAAATGTTGTCGTAGAATGCGATGCCGTCTTTGACAAATTCCGGCCCTAGTTCACACAACTGTACATCGGCATCGTTTTCTACTGACAACTGTGTCACATCTTTGAGTAAACAATACAATCCTAAGCTGAACAATCCATACAAAGTGTAAAACACTGAGCGTACAATTTTTGGTTTTATGAACAGATTGAATTTTTCATTGGTCGCCTTACTAATGACGTATACAAAAAATACTGAGGAAAAAGAATAAATTGAATTGAAATAAAATTGGTAATTCTTCACAGATAACAATTCTCTGCATATTCCGAATATTTGTAGTCGTTCGGGCAGAATTAAAGATTTGGCTAATTGTTCTCCGGCAGGTGTGTTCCATTTTACCGGTTTCATTCCTACCTAAGAATCGAGTAACATTGTTAGCATGTTATTTGACTGAAACAGTATATTATTTTTTTTTACCTGTAAATTTGCTTTATCAATGTCGTATTGTGACGTATATTCAAAGTTTGACGGGATGCCGATTATTGAGCCTTGACGAGTGTCCCAATTACCTGTAAAAATTATGAAATTATGTTCAGATTTTCGTATGGAGAAGTTGATTATGAAAATAGTAAGAAATATTGGTTTGAAATTGAAGATCTACTGAATTGGGTCTGTATTTTTTTTTAAATGAATCAAATATGCAGTGCAAAGGAAGAAAATTGTACATCGGAAGTAAAAATTATCAACAAAGATTTGAATATTAAGTATATCGGTTCGTCTTTACAACATAAATATTTTCATTTATATTCTACTAATTTTGTGTTTATCAAAAAGGATAACACAAGTATAAATACAAATATTTCATAACTTGTTTTGTAAAATGTTCTCGATATTCAAGAAGTATAAACTATCTTATCGCTGAAGGCAGGGTCGAGCAGAGAAGGTCGGCCGCCCACATGCGAAAAATTTAGCGCTGCTCCCCCCTTTTTCTAAATATTTTCGAACAAAAAATATAATCAAATAAAATTACATGCTGAATTCAAAATTATTTTTTTTAACGTGAAAATTTTAAAGCAAAAAACGTGCTATTGAAAAAAAGTATGCTTTTTTGTATAGGTATGCAATTTATCAAAAATTAGCATTGAATGGTTTTTTTTAATTATATCAAGATCTATATTGTTGAAAACCTAAAATACAATAATTGTATGTAATCGAAATTTTGTTTAGTATTGGATCAGAATAGAATTTTTGATTAATAATTACAGCATACATGCTGAAATAAAACTTCAAGGAATTAATTGACAAAGACATGACGTTGAGATTGCATGGTAGAAATAAAATTTGAGTTTTCAGTCGTTTTAGGGCAGCTTCGTGCTTCATTGATAATTTCACAATTCGTGTAAGTAATTAATAAAAAGCTTGAATAAATAATATGGTTTTGTCACATTTTTCCTCATACAACGTTCATGATTTATATTTTCGATTCACTATTTTATTAAATTATTTTTTAATTTAAAAAAATTTATGGAGGGCGCGATGGCCGTTTCCAGGATTCGGCTGCCCATGTGTATTGCACCGTTCGCTCTTATGGGCGACTCGGGTTTAGCTCGAGGGTCGATTTGACTATGAAATATGTATCAGTTTCATACTATGAAATATTTGGTCAGCTAAATCAAACTTTTTAACAGTAATAGATATCACTTTATAAAACCCGGATCATATCCTGTGGTGTTGTTTTCTGGCAGAGAATGAAAGAAAGGACTTGTTTTCCGGGTTTGCCAACTTCCAATATAGACCTTGTTTCCTCAAAATTCGCCTTTCGTGCATTCTGCACCTTCGCCAAGAGGGTCAGTTCGCAGAAAGACATATTTCGTTAAATTTTCCTCGCCTGGCATTCCATATGCCCCCCGGAAAGCAGCCCTTCGCTATTGCTTAGTTAAATTAAATGTAGAGCTCCGAATAAATGTAGTGGGGCGCCCATAGTTTCGGCTAATGTTGTTGGTACCCAGCCAAGCCGGCTCAGGAAGCTGGCATAGAGTGGGGTGCATGTAACAGGTGAAATGGTGGGTTCTTATCGATCACTTTATAAAATGCTTACCAGCATGAAATAAGTCAAAACCATAAACGGTGAAGGGCTGTTGAAATTTCCTGTGCCATTCGTCGATATTCACAATTTCTAGACATTTTTCAAATCTTTGTTTGATAGTAGGAGACAACGGTACTTTTTCTCCACCACTGAAATGAATCAAATAATATACGATTATATAAATCTTTATAATGAAGATTTTCATTTATATTTTTAGGTTAGTTGAATGAAAAATCAATTTTTTATACATATATTGCAATAGTACGCACCTATATAAATGCATGTGATCTTTATAATAATTTAATAATAATGTGTGGGAAGTATAAGTAGCTGTGAGAAGAGATATAGAACACCCACTCATTAAAATACCGGCTACCTTACGTCCCCTATCCGTTAACCAAAACGATATTGGTGCTTTATTCATGTTCAATTTTGAATATTTATCTCTAAAAATCTGTATGTATTAGAACAACAATCAATAGTTAATAAAAAAAACACTGAACGCAAAAAACACATTAGACAAAACTTAATGTACGAACTGTCAAAATTGTGCAGTGTTGCCTGTTTAGAATCGAATGCTAAATGAGCCGAAAAGGTACACGTTTATAATATAAAATACATTACGGGCAAATACATACGTTTAGGGAATCTGCATTTATTTTTATAAGGAATCTAGGTACATGAATAAAGATTTCCTTATTGAAATGATTTATCTAATTTCTAGCATTTCATAAAAAAAAATGTAACCCAACCCAGACTAACCTTTTTTATGAAGAGCATAAACGCAGATTAATTATAAAATATATGTAATCAAATCATATATGAAAAGTATATGTATAATAAGTATATGTTAATACGTATTGTTTCAAGTAGCTGAAAACAGATTTTATGATGAATTGGATTAAAATTTCGAATAGAAATAAATAGAATAGAATTATAAAAGGTAAATAAAAATAAGAAAATATTGTTATATGTTTTATTGTTATAATAATTATAATATGGCAGTAATAAAATTGTTTATTAGATGCACTCAATAATGTAATAAATGCATAGGTAAGTTACAAAAAATAATAAGAATTATTAAAATTAATATTATTACAAAAATTATTAATTTATTGTTTTTGTGAAAACTTAACATAAGTAAATGTCCGAAATATCATAGTTTCCCAAAGATTTCTAAAATACAAATTTGGCATCTTAATCATTAAAATTTCAATCATTTAAAAATTTTTTCATACACCGATCAGTCTAAAACAATAATAACTAATCAAAATACATTTTATTTTAATAATTTATAACGTGAAAACAATTCACAAGATGATAAATTTTTAGAATGAAAGCGTAATATACACATATGGGGTACGTAAAATAAAAATTTATTTATTTTCTTAAGAAAAATATAGCAATATAAAAATAAGAAAATATGTGACGTTCATTTTGTATAGTGTGAAAAAAATATATAGATTTTTGTGCAACCATTGCATACAGTCGTTTATCACTGGAAAAATAGCTCTGTAGAACGTATTTGCTGTACTATACAAATGCATTATTATACTAGTGCTTTTCTTAATACTTATTATTATTTTATTAGAAGATTTTCGAAATATATAAAAAGAAAACTTAACTAAACACGAAAGAAAAAATGTCGGAATAAAAAAATACTTAACTTATTCAAATATAATACAAATAATATACATTATTGAATTTTATGATACAAAAGAAAAAAAATAATACTGATATTTAAACATGGTTATAAAAGTGAAAATAAATATTGCAGTTAACTAACAAAAAATTAAGTATTAAGGAGACTGCATATGATCTGATGTTGCAATACTATTTTTTTCAAAAACAATTCTTTTATTGTCAAAATAAAATGGTCTCAAACACATATTATTTTTTTTATTTGACAGAATCGTACTGCGATATCGATCATACATAATCTCTTAACAATTCGTCAAAAATTAGCTAAAAATTCAATAATTTCTGTAACTATAAATATAACATAACAATCACAAAGTGTACATGAGCAATAAGACATTTGTAAATGCAGAACTATCACGTTTCGGCAAAGATAAACAAACAACATCTTTGGCTCCAAATAGTTTGATCAATTTCTCTCATACATTGGCAACATATTAATTTTATCACCTTATGACATAAAGATCGCTCCTAAAACAAATAAATGCTACGTAGCTTCCATGTGTCTATGAACTGTTACGGGAGCTATCACATTATTTTTGCCGCACGGTAAGATCGTCATGGGCTCCGTTATACTCGCTCTCAGAGACACCGCAGGGCTACTAGCGACGTCGCCAACAATGCTGGTGTCTCTAGACATGAACGGTTCCATCGACGCGAATGCCAAATGTTCCGAATCGTCATGCGGAGTCATAGTAGAGTAACCGTGATCAGACTCGCCAGTGGTATTGGGGCGTCTGTAGCCAGTCACGACTCTATATGGAGAAATAGGTACAACTAAATCATTGGCTAGCAATTTGTCTTGATGTCCCGAACGTTCGTCATGGATATCATCCTCGGATGCTAAATGACTCATTTGAACGCCTGGATCGGGCCAAGTTTCAGGAGTGACACCTAAATATGGATCGGCAACGCTCGATGTTGAATTTTGTTTATAACAATACACTGCAATTGCTAATATTAGACAAACTGCAACTATGCATCCGGCTATAGGACCTACAGCGGAATAAGAGGCCAAGAGATCGTCTTGGATCACGTGACCTAAAGACCCTTCGCCGTAAGGAGTCACAGCACCGAGGACACCGCCGAAACAAGACGATTGAGCCGAGCAAAAGGGGGAAGATAAAGGAATTTCACCGTCCATATCGAGATGACACCATTCGCAACCCAAAACGCCGATACAGCTCGATTCAGCTCTGTAAGAGTCGCATTGGAAATCGAAACAAGGCTTCAAATGAGTGGCCAAGTTGTAGAAGAAGTTGTTTTTCTGATTGTTTCTTTCCGGTTGTAGATCGCACATGGGCGTAACAGGGGACGGAGCGCTGCAAGTGGATTCGGACAAAACGCACTCACAAGGACACTCGCATTCATTTTGTTCCATGCGGTAGCAATTCAAACACAAACGGTCTAAAACACTGCATGGACAAAATGCTCCCATGTTACACGAAGAATTGACTATACCTAAAAATGCGTTCGTACCGTGTATAGCAGTTATGTGATAACGAGAACAATGTTCACCGTACACGAAATTCGTAAGAGGACCACTTATCGACGTATTGAAATTGTAATACCTTTGAAGTGTGCCGTCGACAAAGTTCTTACATAATCTTTTCTGAACGAATCCTTTATGATTGAGCATATCGTTAGCGATGAAAGGTTCTTTATGGGTGATGTGCTGTTGTTCGATGGGAACAGTGGCTTTTTTATCAAATAAACTGGGATGCGAAAGTAAATAGCCTTGTTCGTCCATAATGAAACATTTTATGTGTGATGTTGCACACATTAAAAGAGAATCTGCCAACATTTTATACAAAAAACCCATTGTAATATCCATAGAAACGACGAGAATAGGTTTTGAATCCGTCGACGGATCTCTGGGTGCATAAGATATGGTAACAATATACCCAGCACCCCCGACATCTAGGTACGGAGGAGTCAAAATGATTTTTCCCGGATTAAGTAGTGCTTTGGAAAACCAAGATTTTCTATTAGGTTCGTAATCCGATTCTAATATGGATCCAGGAAACATTACGAGAACTCCATGATCGGTGGAAGCGTATCTTCGTACAATATATTTATTATACGACCCATGGATATGCTGCTGTTTAAAATAACTTAACATAGGATACAATAAACCAACGTCGTTACGAATATCCGATCTGAGTCCAGGATTTGATAAGAATCTAGAAGAATCCTTTATATACGCCATACAGCCTTGTAGTAATTTTTTCAAGGACATTTCTTTCCCGCTTTTAAGGCCGTACAAATACTTGAAAGGCGATTGAAAGCTGGAAGGACTTAAATAAAGAGTTCCTCTGTCGATAGTAGACACTTGTTTGAAGTGACGACACAACATTCCACTCGTCGGAGGCAATAGATCTATCCGATGGTATTGAAGTTCTCGTACCGTGCGACTCACGATTCTTTTAGCCGTATCGGTCGAATTGGCAAACTTATTTTCCACTTCTGACGCGATGCATATGATGTACAAATTTTTAACCCACTTCCACGTATAAGTGGTTGTTTTCGACGTATCATAAATCATATATTTCCCGCTGGAGTTGCTGAAAATTTGCAATTTCACCTCAGAAAATTGGGGATTCGTTTCTAGAAACACGATGTTAACCAATCTCGGTTTCGTCGTGAGAACCTCAGGTCTCGAAAACGAAGAATGCATTATGACTTCTCCGTTGAAGTTGATCAAAAACGATCGTCGCTTTTGGGACAAAGGATTGAAATATATCACGTCTTGTGCGATGTCGGCCAAATACAAATCGAGGATGACCAGCCCGCGAGAAGCGCACGGCAAAATCAGCGGCAACAACAAGTCTTTTTGAACGGGATCCCATACAGAAGTGGCTGTTAGAACTTCGTCGTTGAAATTCCCTCGTGGCAAGGTCAACAGAAACGAAGAACAAACGTGACCTATCGTTGTCGACGAATTAAAATGTATATGTGCGCCTTTACAATAAGTTTGTTCCGATAAATTTTCATCACAATCTGGCAGAAAAGAGTCGTTTATATACGAAGAAGTCGCTTCGTCGGATATATCGCAAGTGTTAAATATAATCTTGGACGAATTTTTCGTTTCGTTCTCTACATTTTGAACTTCTTTAGTCCAACTGAAGTCTTTGCCGATGTAAACGATCGTTGAGTTCGCTCCGTCGATCATATCTATGGCTCGGCGCATGACGCTCGCGTTGAAGACGGCTTCGTCCGATATTTCCACGTTGTTTATGTATTTGAGAACGAGTTCTCTGTTGTCTTCTTGTTCGTTTTCGTTTTCGGAGTCGCTCGAGCAGTTGTTCGATAAATACAGAGGATCGTAACCGATTCCGTCGGCGGTGACCAGCCCGACGACGTCAGTTTTCTGAAGCATGTTGACTAGCTCTGTCGCGATCGAAAGAGCGACCCGCAATTCGTTCTTGTGCATATACTTGCCGTTGTCCAATGCGAAAATCACTTGTTTGGGTTGCGGTTGAAACACTTCGTGGAACAAACGTCTCAATCTCAAATCGTCGGAAGACAACCGGCAATCTTTGTCCGTGGCTCCGTCGGACGCCGCCATGAAGTATTGCCGTTTAATTTTTAAATTTTCGTTCTCTTCGGCCACTTTGGTGGAAGCTATCCGTTGTTTGGCCGTTTTGGGCTTCGATTTGGGCACGCTGAGCACTAATTTTTCAGTGTTTTTCTCGACGGTGGTCTTTTTGACGACGCTCGCCGGACAAGGGTGAGCGAACGACCTCACGAAAGAGTCGTTCATCACCATTTTCTTCATGTCTACTAGCACTTTGGTCGCGGCCGACAGTTTGTTGTTGAGTTTCTCGACGGAGGCCAGCAAGAGGTCGTCGTCGGCCACGGGCAAAGAGGCCGGTCTGGCTGCAGCCAAGAGGTCCTTGACAGCGTCCAGACCCAATTCGTCCAACGCTATACTCCCAATTTTGCGGGAGAGGGCCGCCGCCGCACTTCCGATGGTCGCGCCGATGACCGAAGGCGAGGTCTGCCTCCTGTGCGTGGTGTTCTGGAGGGCGCCTTCCTCGGCAGACGCGCACATGACCACGAGGAGGAGGAGACCAAAGGGCATAGCGGCGCTGCGCCCCTCCATTCGGGAGGGTCGCCGCCCGCCGCCGCGCTGTTTGTCAACACTGTCAACCCGCACGCAACTCTACGCCCAGAAACGTCAAAACGGTGGTCGTCGGTCGTAGCGCGTTGTTTTGCGGCCTTTTTGCACAATTGTTAAATGTTGAATTTTTTTTTGTTGGATTCTGTGTTTTTTTTAGGTTTTGGAAGTTTACGTAAATTATATTTGCACATACGACGCTAGTGAACACTGATGCTAGTAAATACCGACGCTGATGCATACCGACGCTAGCGCACATCGATGTTAGCACACATCAACTCTGGCGCATATTGACGTACACCGAAATCAACATAAACCGGTGTTGGCGCACACGTCAAGAATACCGAATAACAGTAAACTTCGAAAATGACCAAAGAGATTAAAAATTCAAAAAGTAATAAATTTATTTAAATTTAAAAATGGAAAAAAAATGAACGTAAACGTCAAAAAATAACAAATAAATTTATAATTTATATAAAAAAATTATTTAAAATTAAAAAAGTTAGACAAATGAATGTAAATGTCAAAAAATAACAAATGAACGTAAACGTCAATAAACAACAATTGAATTTAAAATTAAAATAAAATATTTGAATGAAATTAAAGGAGGAGGAGGGGGGAGGGGGGAGATGTATCTAGATGATTTTTTCCCTGTGCTTAATTTTCAGTTCAACTCAACATCAAAAGGTTTCTGCGTTTCAATTTAGCATAGGGCTCCCGCGCTTTTCAAGCTGACCCTATCTTCTACATCACTCGACTACAAACATAAATTTGACAAAATAGAATTATCTACAATTTTGAACAACATCACAAAATTATATACGAATCAAGAATATGTTGTATTAAACCGATACGATCATCAATAGTACAATTCACCAACGTAACATATAGATGGTGCCAATATATAGAACGAAAACACTTTACATCTTTCCACCGTTCCAAAACAGACACCCACGCGAACATATTAACTTTCACCAACCCCATCGGAGACCATCACCGCAAATTCCACTCGACCTTCATAAATTGCTGAAGCTGGACCGGTCCGCGGAAACATAACGTGAAAATGCACATGCACCATCGTGCCCAATTCCTCCGACTCCTCGCGAGGAGGAGAACGGCCGACGGTGGTGGGGAAGTCGGTCGACGAGAACTAGACCCACTTCTCGATCAAGTTCATGTTATAACTTTACGGCCGTTTGACCGATCTAACCGCATTCGCATCTTCGGTCCCGTTCGTTAGAAGTGCATCCACAGTCGCTCGGAGAGGTCTTGTGGTTGTGGTTGTGGTGTGGTGTTGGGAACCATGAAAATGTGATGAAGATGGATTAGTCGAGGGTTGAGTTTCTTTGTTGTTGTTGTTGTTGTTGTGAAAATGAAGTTGGTCTATTCTGTTGGATTGGCTTTCGTGTGGATCGTTTGTTTGCAAGGTGGGTAGTTTATATATGTATGTATTTTTTTTTTATAAGAATGGTTAAATTCAATGAAGTAGTATTACACTTTTATAAAAATTGCATTTTTGGTAAAATAAATCTTAATTTGAGAAACGAAAAGATGTTTGCTATTTAAAAATAAAAGTAGAGAACTGTTCTAATTGTATGATGTAGTCGAAACCTTTTAATTTTTTAAATAGAATTTTCATTCTTGAAAAAAATTATCGTGAGGACGCTAATTTCAGTTAAGCGACTGCTTAAATTTGAAATAATGTTAATTAGTTTAATTTGAAGTATCACAATACTTATTATTATTAATGATACTTATACTTATTAATGATTTTTAAGTTTAACTATTAACTATTAAGTTACAGTGTTTATTTTTTTCGTTTGAATCGTTTAATTTTGACTGAATTTATAACAGTATAAAAAACGATTTAATAACACACACTTTGGTAGGTATATGCATTTTTTGTAAATCAGATACCCGAATTAAAATTAGTATGCAATTCTTACCGTTATATCACAAAAGTGGAAAATCTGGTTTCATCTAATTAATTCTTTATCCGAAATTATATCATTTAACTGTACCTCGTCTCAATTTTGAACTGAAAAAAAATTTCAATGGCAAATATTCATTTAAACAAATATTGATCAAACAGAAAGGAATGCTAAAATCAAACGTATGATTCTTGTCATGTTGATTCACACATTTGAATTTCGAAATCGCCTTATTACATTCAAACGCGACCGGACTGATTTTTGCAAAATTTCGACGACCTGCATAAAATATGGACGTTGGCAAAGAGTCCCGGGTGAAAGCCTCTCGTTTCTTTCTCCGAGAAGAAGCGCCGGTTATCCGTTGATGCGTGTCGGCAGTAGAAAAAGACAACAATTATTGTGGTGATGATGACTATGATGATGACGAAAGCGAGAAGAACAATGTGCACTAGATTCACGGGAAAAATTAGAGCGTTGCGAATTCTGCGCGGTTTAAAAGCGCGAAAATTCAATTTGAATCTCTTTTATGTATTGAAACCGATTCGATTTTCATTAAATGTGTTTTTAAATGATTAATATTTAAAATCCTTCTTTTATTGAGCATAAAAACATGCAAACAAACTAGCTTCCGATGAGGGGTAAAAAACGTACCCCTCTGTATCTAAATCATTACTATACGTATATTTGGTATTTTAAGACATTTTAGGGCACTTTAATGTGAATTATAGTTTAAATAGTCCGATTAATTATCGAGTTATCGCTGAATTATGAACATGGGGTTTTTGTCACCCCCCCTCCCCTTTAGTACAGGGAAAGTTAGGATGTTCAATACAAATAATCTATTCACTTTTTGCATTTAATATACATATATGTATTTTTAAGAACCCGTTCACGGTTCGTTTAACAGGCGAGGTCAAAAGATTGTACGTGACAAATTATAAAAGGTCGTATTTGAAATTTTATATTGAAAAAAATCCTTTTATGAATTATTTTAGAAGTCACCGATGGCGTTTTTTGGAGTGCGATGGACTTGAAATACTGGAGATGTATTTTGAAACGACACAGAACATGTCCTGATAGAGAAATCAAATTTTTTCTTTATACTCCGTAAGTAATTTTTTTTATTTGTACAAGACGACACAGAAAAACAATAACTTTTGAAACGCTCAATAAAAATATAGAGAACCCAACAAAATAATTTTTTTTAACAAAAATAGAACCACTACATCTTACCATTTAATTGCAAGAAACAGATATCCAAATTGAAAATTTTGGAAAATTACGTCGCGTGAATGCTATTCTCTTCGATGAGTGCTTATTTCAGTCTGCTGTTTAAGTTTTTTATTGCATGTTGTAACATTTTAGCTTGGATGTCACGAATTTCTTCTACAATTTTTTGTTTCAACTATTGTACCATCTTGTTGAAAGGTTTCGTAAAATTAGAGAATTTTTTCAAAGCAGTTACAAGATACCGATCCGAAGGGACAATTATTGTGGTCCGGATTCTTCATTTACGAAAAAGTAAGACTCGATTACTCAGTGTGAGGAAACTGTACACCATATAATTACCTTGGATGATATGGTATCCTTATGATATCACCTTGGTATCCCAGTTGATATATTACAGCGAGCAATGTAGGAATCTTTATGGCAGACTGGATGAATGCACTCGTCGAAGAGAATGAAGACGTAATTTTCAAAAAATGTCGATTTGAATATTTGTCTCTTAAATGACAAATATAGTAGTTCGATTTTTGTTAATAAGATTTTTTTGTTGGGTTCCCTATATTTTTACTGAACATTTCGAAAGTTCCCGTTTTTCTGTGTCACCCTATATTTTTATTGATTGACAAATTCAATAGTACTTAGATATATCATGTAAGAATTTCGTGGACTCAATATGAAATATCTTAAGAATAACGCAATCAAATTTCACTATCGATACTGTAAGCATTTCCAATTATAATTTGAATCTGAAAAAAAGTACAATTTCACACTCATTGATTTGCAATTCACGCAAATATGTTGTATTAGCATGTCGCGTTACAAGTGCTGCAAATAATAGAAAAATAATTGAAAGTGAAAGTTACTATTGAAATTTATTTAAAAAATATATTTGAATATCGAATTTTCAAAATGTTACAGGGATAAAAAATACAAAAGGAGTGTTGATTTGTTAGGAAAAGCACCATTAACAGATATCGGTTGGGATGTTTCGAGAAAAAATGTTATAATAATTCACGGTTTCAATGGAACCGAAAGTAAAACACCGATGAGTTTCATCAAAGATGGTAAGACAATAATAAAATGACTGAAACGTTAACAATATAATTTTATTTTAACTTAAAATATAGCATACATTCATCGTGGTGATTACAATGTGTTTACCGTCGATTGGGCACCCCTTACGAGGTTTCCGTGCTATCTTTCAGCTCTAGCTAACACCAAGTGAGAACAAACCTATGATACTTAATTTTATGATATTTCTTGAAGTTATTGTATTATGAAAATTTTCAGGTTAGTTGGGCAGTGCACTGCACAATTATATTCAAGATTAACACACGAAGGAGCTCTTTCTAAGATGACGACGTGTGTCGGTCATTCTTTGGGGGCACATATTTGTGGTATGGTGTCGAATCATTTGACAGAGCCACAGCATAAAATAGTTGGTGAGTTTATACATATAATTGTATAATTGTATTATAGAATTGTGATGATTAGACTTTATCTGCTATTTTTATTGTGATTGTTTTGATTTCAACGTATTCTTTCATCGAATCTTCTCCCCTAAAAATGTATTTTAACATTTAGAATGAGTTCAGAAAAATATGTATAATATTTTGATTGGCTTACAATTCACGTCCTTTTCCAGACTGCTTAAAGCCTCCAAATGGAGCTTGTGGTACAACAAAGTCATAACAGTTTATCCTAAAAAACAATTTGTTAAAATCAAAAACCGAGCTTTCACATGAAAATAGTTTTTTTTTTATATTAAAAATTACCAGACAGATCCAGCTTCTACACTCTTTGCAAATGTTAAAGCTACATCCAAATTTTTAGTTACTATACCAGCAGCTAGTCCATAATCTGATGCATTTGCTCGATCAATCACTTCTTCTAACGTTGAAAATTTGAATATCGACTGAACTGGACCAAAGATCTATTTGTAAAATAATTTTTCAGTATATGTATCATACGTTTATATATCATCATTTAAAATTGAAATTACCTCTTCTTTTGCAATACTCATATTATCGGTTACATTAGAAAACACCGTTGGTTGCACAAAATAGCCTTTTTGTCCAACTCGTTGACCGCCAGTTTCAAGTTTTGCACCCTCTTTCTTTCCCAATTCAATGTAATGGAGAACTCTGTTCATCATGCGTTCATCTACCTGAATTTTATTATATTTTTAGGAAAATTCTAAAAGAATATATCAGTTGAATTTAGTATCGTCAAAAATACCTGAGGTCCTTGTAAAGTAGTTGAATCGAAAGGATCACCAACTTTCCTTTTAGCTGCTTTTTCTGTTGCTTTTTTAACAAATTCATCATATATCTTTTCATGAACATAAGTGCGAGAACCAGCACAACAGTTTTGTCCGTGATTAGCAAATATAGCATTGTGAGCTATTTCAACTGCTTCATCAACTAAAATTAAAATTATACTTTTAATTTATATGATGTTTACATCAATTATTTATCAATAAACAAATAGGACGTTACCATTAGCATCACCATAAATAACAAGTGGACTTTTTCCTCCGAGTTCAAGTGAAATCCTTTTCAAATTAGATTTGGCTGCAGCTTCCATTATTTTGCGACCAACCTAAAAAAGTTATGCTATACTCTATTTGACAATTTATAGATTAATGATGATTAAATAATTTGATACTTACAATAGTGGATCCTGTGAATGCCACTTTATCAATATTCATATGAGACGCAATTGCAGCTCCAGTATTAGGTCCTAAACCAGTGACTACATTTATAACACCAGCTGGGAATCCAGCTTCTTTAGATAAAGCTGCTAAATATAATGCAGTCAACGGTGTCTGTTCAGCCGGCTTCAAGATAACGGTGCAGCCTGAAAATAATAGTTTAAATTAGTAATCATAAACATTAAAATAATAATAGTTTTTAATATATTACCAGCAGCTAAAGCCGGTCCCCATTTCCATGCTAGCATCAATATAGGATAGTTCCACGGTATCAATTGTCCGCATACTCCGACGGGTTCATGTTTTGTCATGCACAATACGCCTCCATCTGTATTATTATATATTAATGTTGATTGTATTCATATTTGTTATTATGATTGTATTGTATTTTTTCAATTTGCATACCAGCCGGGATTGTGTTGCCTTGTACTTTATCGCACCAGCCAGCGTAATAACGGAATGTATCAATCGCACAATTGATATCGAATTCTGAGTCAGCGACTGTTTTCCCATTGTCGATGGATTCCAATTTGCTGAGTTCTTCAATGTTTTTTTCAATCAATGCAGCCAGTTTGTATAAAAGTTTTCCACGTTGAGACGCATCCAAGCTTCTCCATTCGGAGTTCCTAGTAAATGCTTTTCTAGCTGCTTGTACGGCTCTATCGACGTCTTCCTGAAGTTTTATTTTGTTTCAATGAATATGGAATGTTTTGATTTGTATAATGTATAAATTTTATATTTACCGTTCCTGCTTCTGCTATGTTGGTAATTTTTTCACCGTTGGCTGGATTCAAAGTTGCAAAAGTCTTTTTGCTTAGAGAATCAACAAATTCATTATTGATGAATAGCTGTAAAATATTTAAACTAATTGTGAGTTATATATTTTTTATGATCAATTCCATTTGCATATATTTTTGTATAATACTTGCATAAAATATAAATATACTATTATGTATTTATTTTTCAAACAAGAACATAAAAATAAAACAATTTGATGGTCGATAAAAATTCATAATACGATTTTATGTTGAAATATTTTTAGAAAAACGCTTGGATTTCAGCCAAATTATTTCACAATCAGCGTGAATTTTGAAAATTTGCAAAGCATTTCTCGAGTATTGGAAAAATGTATATAAATTTAAAAAAAACATGAAAATTACAATTATTTTCTAGATAAGCTCATATTACAGAGACATTTTTGTTTTAACCAAATTATTTTTTATGGCCGGATATTAAAGGATTTAGTTGTAAATACGACGAATCAATATGAAGGATGTAACAGGTGAACTGTCAAATCCTTTGGAAATTTTCCTATTATGAATTTATTCATATAAAAAAATAATAGATCTCATAACTGAAATAATATAATATGAAGATTTTAAACTGGATCGCGAAATAAGACCGAACTTTCTATGATATACATACATACAACTTATATCTTAAAAAAAATTAAAAAAATCTGAGCGGCATCTTGAACTTGACCCTATTCGATTTTCATAATAAATATCAATTACCTGTGTATATTTGATTTGAACTTTATCCATTTTTGCGAATTTGGTGAATACGCACAGTCAACTCGAAACCCCTCGCTGCACTGGGGCTAAATTCAAACTGGATCGCCATTTTATACCTTTAGGTTGCTAATCGACCAACAGATTCTCAAATATTGGAAAACTGTTAATAAATATTCGAAATCGTTAATGGATCGATTGCATTATAGGATTTTTTTCGAAAGTTTGATACATTAATTGAATTCGATTCGATTTCACTATGGAATTTCGATGACTTATAAATTTTAGCATCATATATTTTATACAAATTTTTTTTTTGAAAAGATATTTTTCTTATCAAAATATATTGGGCATCATCAAATTCATACAACTAATGTTAACCCCCGAATGTTGACTTTCATTGTTTCCCCCCTCATTGTTTTTACTCATATTTCAATACTAACATAAGAAGTACAATAGTTAAAAAAAACATTGAAGAACTATGTAAATATTTTTTGTTTTGACAAATAAACGTGAATTTGAACCGTAATTTTAATCAAGTGTGTTCATTATCGACAGACCCAAATAAAATATATTATCATTGTGAAGAATTTTGTGTTTACAAAAGAACTCTATTCAAAATAGATATTTTTTATAATTCATGTCTATCATTGTTTCGATATTTTTTTATATAAATTCCTATGGTTGTTTCGGATAATACAGGGTATCAAAGTGTACTGTTACTACGCATTTTTCCATTTTTTTTTTTACACATTGAACTTTAAATCTTAATGTCTTTTTAATTCATACGTAGAAGGAAATATGAATCACAGCGCAATTGTCGGTATAATGATCGTATAATAAAAAAATAAATTGTTCTTATGATACGAAGTTTTAAAAATTTTATGTTTCTTGTTTATCGGTAGTTCATAACTTTAAGCATATAAAAATACCACTAAAACAAACATATATTATAATTAACTATATATATGTAAATAGTGTTGAATTAACATAAAAATTCGAATGCTTAACGTATTTTTTCTGTTGGAAATCGAATAGCTTCAAATAACACTAAAGATTCAATGTTTAGTGCAATGATCTGTGTACAAAATTTACATAACAACAACATGTTTCATATGTTTACTTTAAATATTATCATTTTTCGACTCAGTAATTTTAGCTTGCCAACAATGCTAAAAATCGATAATAATTTCCATTAGCAACGTTTTATTTCTGTACAATTATCAATAATCATTGAATTACTTTGGGGGCGTATACACAATATCATAATAAAGTTATCTTGGTTTTTTTTTAATTTATTTATTAAGATATCTGGTATTTTTCAATTTTTTACACGATATTTACTTTTAATAGCATTTAATCTTGTATTGCTTTACGTATCTTTTATTTATGTCGTATTTGACAGCTACATATATTAATAAATCAACCGGAAAAAAATGCAATCAAGAATTAATAAAAAAAACGGTTATAGATATATATACAAACATTTATTTTTTCATTCTTCACGTTTCTGGAAATTTTATCAGTGACTAGTGTCAAAAGGCAAAGAAAACATTTCTATTACAAACACGTATAAAAAAGTTTGAGAATTACTATCTCGATCAAAACACGTGATAGTAACTGACTATCGTGTCAAGTTCAATTTAGTGGCTGCAATTGTACCTTTTATTGCATATTTGAAATAAACGCAAAATTGGTATGTTATTTATAACAATCGTCGGATAAATTGCAGTATGATGTTGTAAAGCTTAAAATGATATAAAAAGAAAAAAAAATTCAAATAGTGTTCTAATGATATATCGAGTCAATCAAAATAGGTTGAATGTTATTCATGTTATTATTTATTTACTTACATGTCAGTTTTATCAATCGATATATTATATTATAATAATATAATTAAACGTTTTGAAAGAAATAAACGTGGGTGGCAAATAAATATAAGCTAAAATGGATAAACGCTGATTAATAATTTTCAGTTAAAATTTTATATACATATAAAGTTATGTTTCAATTTTTAACTTGATTCCCATATTTACTTTATCATATCGCAAGCTTAACTTTATATTTTAAAAAATTCGATAAGACTATATTTATATGATCAGATTAGACGTATCGAACAATATTTGTATTGAAAAATAAATATTTATTTGACCTATCAATCATCGAAACCAAGTTGTTACGTTAAAATAAACATTGTAATATTTTTATGAATTCCAGGACTAGATCCAGCCAAGCCTTTAGTACAACAATACGGCTCTAAAGCCTTCAGGTTAACCAGAGACGATGCACACGTAGTTCAAGTGCTTCATACCAATGCCGGTTTTCTTGGTGAAACTGGTTTAGTGGGTCATACGGATTTTTGCATCAACGGAGGAAGATCACAACCAGGCTGCAAAGGGCACGTCATCAGTGAGTGATAAATCATTCTGTCTCAAAAACACAACCGCGAAAGTTGTCTATAACGAGTTTTTATTTATTATACAGGAAGAGCCAGATGCAGCCATTTCCAGAGTGCTTGCTACTTCGCAGCAGCAGTACGCCGAAGATTGAAACTTGTCGGAGTGCCTTGTGATACCAGGTGTCCCAAGGTTGATGGTCGCTGGGGCCTCGAAGGTGGTCGCTCTTCGGTGCTAATGGGCGAGGATACTCCAGAGAAGTCGGTGGAATCTCAAAACATAATGCTCGTTTTTGAAACAATGCTCTAAATAGAAATTTTCGCGTGTTTTTTAGGTCTATCGGTATGTTCTGTATTAAAATAGATCACGACGAGGATTGCCCATTCGACTGAAATGTTGAGGAAATTTTTATTCTCAGATTGGATAAGAAGATTGTTAATGTGTTTTGAGATTATGTTATGTATTTATTTAATAAATTATTTAAAAAAAAATCGAAAATGTTAATACGAAAAAAACATCGATTCAGTCAAAAATAAAATATTTACACTATAGACTATTTACAGTGCGGAAACATTCTTCGGAAAAAAAACAAAAATGTTTGAGTTAAATAAAACGAAACACTCGCTTCAATAAATTTATTCGTCATTTTGATGAAACGGTTGATCCGAGTTTGTGGTGGTATAAAATGGTCCTCTTGCTTCATAAGACACAAAAGCACCCATAAACGTCATCGATATTGTATCATTGTTGTCTGATTGAGTCATATCGCAATTACCATCTCTTGCATCTTTGGCACTGTCACATCTCCATCCTAAGAAACCTCGAGGGTAAATTACTGATTCTGCATAGTACCTGTAAGATCTGCCGTGGCTGCAAGCCTCTTGAGGGCACAATTAGTTTTAGAGATATATCTCTTTCTTAAAAAAATTATTACATTTAACGTCTGTGTAATCGCGTTTTATATGAAAAAAGCAAAAAAATAAGCGTTTTTTGTGAAATTCAACGTCATCTGATGGTGTTATTGAAAAATTAAATGTTTAACGTCATCTATCAAATATTATAGTTGACGTGTCTTACGATTAGGAATTCCAAATATTCGTGAAATTAGATATTCGAATATCAAATGTGAAAATTTGATTTTGTCTGTAACGTAGTTTTAATTGATTCCTCGTTGGAAAGTATTTATCAGTTGCAGTTAAGCATAGCTGACTTAAATGAAAACTATTAAGGGCCGATCTTTCAATTGTCGGTTAAGAGTTATTCTCGGAATAAGCCTTTTAGTTTTTATGGTTATTCACGGCCGGTCACGGATGAAGTCACGTATAAAGTCACGGACAACTATAAGCTAGTTGTCCGTGACTTTATCCGTGACTTTATCCGTGACTTTATACGTGACTTTATCCGTGACCGGCCGCGAATAACCATAAAAACTAAAAGGCTTATTCCGAGAATAACTCTTAACCGACGATTGAAAGATCGGCCCTAAGATATTTTTATAATAGCTACAGGTTACACACTTCAAATTGGACGATTTACACATCGAAAACAAAATTAAAATAACAAAGCTATCTATTTAAATGACGACAAATAATAATTGAATGTAATTTTAAATTTTGGAATATCCGAATTCGAAAAGAAGCCCAATTTCGTATTCCTAATCGAGTATTTGATTGGGATCTCTACTTACCTACCTACCTATGGAAAAGACTAGTATTGTTGACATCCGAGTGTCGCAATGTGGTTAAAAAGGGCATTAAGAACCATAAATACAAGGTTTGGCTTTATTGAACTTAAGAGTTCAATCTAGAAGATGAGTCGCCAGTAAAAAAAAATCATTTCGAAAACAGATGCCAAATGTTGTTGAAATTTGACGAAAACCCATTTTTTGCGTTTTTCATGTAAAATGCAAGGCTCGGCTTACTTATGTTAGTAAATTATAAAAGAGCTCATTCTAGAAGATGAGTTGTTAGTTGAAAAGAATCATTTTGATACGGATGTCAAATGTTGTTTGAATATCACAAATAACGCATTTCTTTTTTTTTGGTTTTCATGAAATGCAATCGCACAAACGTTAAATATACATATTATATCAATTACCCAATATCGGGAAAAGGCTTCCGCATCCAGGTTGAGGAGCAGTGCCGCCGTTCGGATAAAAGTCCACATGGCCAAGTTCTGACGAATACCCGACTATGCCAGCAGCGGTGTGGATAATGTCGACGAATTGGGCATCGTTCGGATTTAGACCTGTCATGTGTATCGAGAGATTTTCGAAACCCGGCTTGGCCGGGTCCAAACCTTCAAAATTTACAATGAAACATTTCGAGATCGGAAGAAGCAATAAATATTACCAATTAATTAAACGCCAATCAAGTTAATTGCCATTAATAACCTGATACGGCAATTGAATCGATAACTGTTATCACGAACATAAACTGGATCGTTTAAAAACTAGCACATTCTATTGGAAAATTGTATTGACCTTTTGCGATGTTGACAACACGAATAAATAACAATAAGAAAATTGCAATAACATGTTAAATATATATTATCATACCTGTGATTCTTCCAATTTTTCCAAATTTAACATTTCTGCCAGCATACCCGCAAACATGTGCTCCCAAACTATGTCCAATTAGATGGAACTGTTCCGGAAACATGTCGAGCTCCGCAATCAAATAATTCACCAATCTGGCTGTTTTTTTACCAACAACCTTGAAAAATAGACATTAATTTCGAATTAACCCACTGAACGAAACGAATCGGAAACTCACCTCAGTGTTATGAGCAGGTACTACGTAAAAAAGGTTGTTGGCCAATCTTTTCCAATCCACTACGATAATGTTGACGTCTTGGGTGTTTAAATAGGCATCTCTTATTGTAGTGACTGCTTCGCTTTCTTGGTTCGATAACCAACCATGTGTGATGATGATGACTTCGCTTTTGTGATCGAAATAGCTTTTGAACGGTTGTTGAGTTTCTACTTCGTTGTTCATGGAATTTTCCGACTCTAAGAAAATTTCTGTGTAGTTCTCCGAATTTCGTCTGTCGATTGAAATTTAATTTTTATATTAAGTTGTATTAAATTTGATTGAATTTAGGATTGAAGCACCTGGTGTAAAGATAGAAATTTATATAATTTTCTAAATAATCATTTGGATGATCTTCGGTTTCTTCGGTTAAATTTGCGACGCGAGGTGTTTCATTACCGTCAGGAAGATACATCCATGTTTTTCCGTATTCTTCATTTTCTTCTCCAATGTTTTCTGCATTTATAACACCTATAGATCAATTTTTAATAATAAAGTATAATTCGCTCAATAATTTCCGCGTATTTATTGTAAGTTTTACGTGAAAACTGAGTGAAGAATACGAAAAAACGCGCCCATCGAACTGTTTTCATTACTAGAAAGTTTCGTACTAAATACTGGAAAGGTTCTTTGCACAAAAATTAATAATTAACCTGTAGATAGGCTTAACAGGAAATAATTTCGTAATCGAGCGATAGTTCATTCACAATTTGTCAAAGAATTTAACACATACTTGTCGTTTCGATAAAGTAATTGATTAATTATTGCCACCCATTATTTGATATATAAACAAGGAAATATATATTTTTTCGTAGATATGTTGATTTGAATTTAAGAAAATACTCAATTAACATTTCTTGTTCTTATAAATTAAATAAATTTGTTTTTTTATTTCGTTAGACAGACTTTTATTCTGTTCTACTAATAGAAACTTTATTTTCAGTATTCGATATACGATCGATCGTAAGTTAACCGTTCTTTTTCAGATTCTTGCCAGAAACGTTCCTGAAAACCAAATCATCTGAATTTTCTTCTACTTAAGTTTTCAACTTCCATTGGAACATAAATAAAAAATTTCAAGCCTGAAAAATCTGTGAAAACAATAATTAAAGTGTATTTACAAACTTGTTGATTTTATGTGTTTACTTGCAATTTTATTTAATAAACATAGCAAATATATTACTTGTGTACACATTGCACATTAAAAATGAATTTGCGTCGTTCTATTGCTGCAATTTTCTTACAATGGACATATCTGATTGTATAAGACTTAAAAATTGCAATAAATAAAAATTTAACAAATGAAGCTAATGATTTTTATAAAATAATAAATATCTGATACATAGTAAAATTTTCTAAGTGATATAAAATTATTTTAAAGATCTCATATTTAACAATTGGATTTATTTAAAAAAAATATTAGAAAAAAAAACTTTGATTTACTACTATGTAATTTGCTTTATCTTTAAATTTGAAAAAAAAACTTCATAATCATTCATTTTATTAATTTTTATTATCAAAAAATACATATGTACATAACATTTGAGTGCCACAAACGGTATAAACCTTATTAAATCGATACGAAAATTCTATTTATGATGCGCGCGAGTACCCACTTCATGCACTTAAAATAAACATTGCATTTTCAGAATGCACATGCCAATCGCAAAATAAGCAAAAACCTAATAGAACCGAAGAACAAACACCACTTTTGTATTCAGTACATGAATCGAATGGTGGTTCAGAATTTATCAATGCATTTACAGAATACGTTACAAAAATCGATAGAAAATACCGAGGAATTTGCATATGAAAACATCGTTTTTGAAATTTGAATATGTTGTTTTGTTTATTGCAGTCACATACTGAGGTGTGAAGCTATTCGCAATTATTCGCGTTAAGTCAAAATGAATGTTTATCTTCAAATTCTCATGCTTTTAGGTTAAAATGTATGAATGTTACTGTGGCAACTTTTATCGCGGAATAAATAAAGAATTTTTAAAATTACATATGAGGAGGTATTTTTATTTAAAAAACGAAATCGTTGCAAGTTTATGAAAAAAAATTTGATGGTGCTAGTAATTCTGGGAAAAGAATCTGTAACGATTTTTGTATTATAGAACACTTTTGAATTCCTTCATAATAAGTTTCCTAACAAGCTAAAGTGTACTCATTGCAAAAAAATTTGATCATCTTTATAAAATTATTCTCTTAATTCAACTGATACAGTATTTTGTGGTTTATGGCTAATTTGTGATAAAAATAAGATGATTTTTTGAGTTCACCCTAATATGCCAAGGAACTCAATGGCGTTCTGAAAAAATCGCTCCAGAAAATTTTTCAAAAATGATAACACCATAAAAATTAGTGCATAAATTAACAAAAAATAGCTTCTTTTTAAATGAAAATACCCCCTTGTGTATACTTTTAAAATAATCAGTTTTTTTAGATGAATTCCATGATCAATGTATTGTTTAAAATTACAAAGTTTGTAATGTATTTTTTTAATATTCATAAACTATAATATAATACCAACAAAATCCAGATACACTTCGTCTATAATTAAATGAGTTTTGATCGTAAAATTTATAACAAAACGTTTTTGTATATTCGTAATGGGGCATACATAATTTAATTACGTTAATGAGTACAATTTTGCAAAGAAATAGTTTAGCGCAATTTGCCTTGCTTATCACTTCCACGTGTAAATGAAATATTTTAATGTTTGTTTTAAATAGTAAAATTATATAATACCGTTAACGAATGTACTTAATATATTAATTTATTTTATTTGAGCACTTGGCATGGATTATGGCAGATTTTTATTATGTTTCGATCGAATTCGATTTATTTGAACCACTTTATTGTGACACGGGCAGGTATGCAATTTTGAAATTTTACTGCAATACACTCAAAACTCTTTTTACACGATTTCGAAATAACATGGTTCAAAAAAATAACTTCCAACAAGTTTTTTCACTTTAACACAATGTAAAAATAATAAAATATATTATTATGCCTCAATGGTAAGATCCGATGTAAACCAGTTTACAATTATAGTTATTAAATGAAAATTTACGATGTTTTTTGATGATTTCAAATGGCGAAATTTTGCCACGTTACACATTTTTTTTATATTTGAATGGAAGTTCAATTCAAATACACTGATGGAACCTGCCTGCGATTTTTGTATGGTCACCATACATTTTTTTTACACGGAAAGTCTCTGGAATGTATCGCCCGTGTAAAAAGAGACTTGGGTGTATTTGTATCGCAAAATAAAACCTTATAGATAATCATTTAATCAATGCAATAAAATTTAACTTATAACAGCGCCTTCAAAGTTGACAAATCGTCTTTTAAGGCGACGCATCCAAAAAAAAAAATGATACGCGACGGTCCGTCATCATCGTCAAATGACGACAATCCGGAGAACACGTTTGACTACAGAAGGATGAATAATGTAAACCAAGGAGAAACTCATCGCAGGTTTACAGGAGTGGTGAAATGGTTCAACTTGAAAAAAGGAATGGGTTTCATAATAAGAGACGATACCCAAATAGATATCTACGTGGACAGGGAGTCCATCATCAAGAAGAACCCCGACAAGGTCGAAGCCTCTTTGGACGAAGGAGAGCCTGTTGAGTTCGACGTTATGCAGACCTGGAGAGGTTTTAGGGCTGCCAATGTCACTGGACCTAATGGTACTACTGTTAGGGGCTCTCCTTACGTTTCGAACAAGAATTATTATCATTCTAGTAGAAGTTTTTACAGGAGTAAGTAATGTCTGGGTTAAATTGGTCTTGGGTGTGGGATTTCAAATTGTATGGGGTTCGATGTGATGGCGGCTTGTTAAAAAATAATATATGTCTCTATTTTTGAGGATTTATAGGTTTTTTTCGAATGAAAATGTAAAATTTTCCGAATAAGTTTCGGTTTTTTTGGATAGATGGCGTCAGGGAAAATCTTTTGTTGAAACATTTTCGATAACTATTTATTTACTAAAGATATTTTTTCCTGTTTAATATTATATATTGTTATTAAAAATTAATTTTATATAAATTATAATTTATTGACGTAGAAATATTGTTATTGTATATTTTAAAATATAATTATTGCGTGTTGTAAAAACATAGATTGTATCAAAAAACATTGATTTGTGTTTTTATTTATTTTTATGATGCATTTTAAATGTTCAAAAATAATATTATAACCATCTGTAGAATCTTAAAGAAATTTATGAAAACTTTATAAAAAATTCAAGAACGCTTATCATCGAAAATAGTTTCGTACATATTGCAAAATTATCCGAGAAAATAAAGAAATATATTTACAAATTCGTTTTTCATTTCCCTAAAACTTAAATTGATATTTAAATGATTTTTAATATGAAAAATTCAAATCTCGCAAGATACAATGGAAATCGTTTAATACAAAAATATTTTACGTGAAAAAATGGTTAAAAAGTAATAATACTGCGGTCCTGACGAAATACTATTATATCATATTCAACATGAAATTCTTTTAACGCGAAAAAATATTTTGATCCCTTCAGGTATGTGTTATTTGTAAAGCATGCATCATAATAAATTAATATTACTCTTACAAATATTAATTTAGATGGAATCTTGTGAGATACTACACATTCGTGTAAGAATCCCATAAGATTCCATACAAATAAACTATTATTGTATTTCCAATCAAATAATTCAATCAAATTGTAAATGGGACTCCGTTAACGAATTCAAGGGACATTGTTTGGACGGGTCAGTTCGCGAAGGAATGCCAACTCCTTGCACCGTTACAAAGAAACCCAATAACCCAACAACCATGTTGAAAAACATTAACACACACATTTTTTTAACACTTCCCACCAGTGGCGGATTTACCTATACTAGAACCCCCAATGCCTATAGGACCTATAGGCATTGGGGGCTCTCGCCCCAATAAGAAACGACCCTAACATTTTTGAAAAATTTTGTAATAATATACATACATAGGAACCCCAATTTTTTTAAAACGCCTCGAGTCCCTAACGAAGTAAATCCACCACTGCCTCTCACAAAATTGTTCCAAGTCCATTTCCATATAACTCATTTCTATTCCAAATCCATTCCGAATACATTGATTTCTGTTCCGAGTCCATTTCCAAAAGATTCACTCGAAAAATTAAAATTTCCAACAAAGAAACTTTTCAAACCCTTCAAAAGCCTTCACCGATAAACAGCCTGAAGCAAATCCGACATGGAAAGTTCCTACCACTTTCTACATGCACAAGGCATTCAGATCCAGATGTCAATCGAACAAACGGTTCAATAATTCAAAATGCACCGGCGATTTTGCACTTTGATGCAACCGGCGAAAGAGAGAGTGCCTCCACTCTTCGAGTGTGTCTTACCGTTTTCTTGTACGTGTATGGTGTTGTGGGCATGTGTGTGTGTGTGTTGCCTTTCGAGCCACACTAATTTTCCATCGTCAGTCCTTTTGGAGTCTCCGGCTGTGGCTGACTTAAGGGTCTTGTGGTACCCCTTTGGTTGAAGATGGATAAGATTATTGTGTTTGTACTGGTTTTCATTTTGGGAGGTAAGTTTTTTTTGTTGGTTTCGATTCGAGAGTTATGTATTTTTTTGGTAATGTTTTGTGGATCACTAGATCAAATTTTGACTTAATTAGAAGACGAGGTTTTTTTTAAACAGATCAGTTTTTTAGACTGTTCTTAAGATAGAGTAATTTTTTTTCTTATGTTGAATCTTATGGAAATAAAAAATGTATTCGCTGCATCGTGAAATTTTCATATATGTATGTATTAAAATTATCATAAAAGTGTTTAATTTTGCAAGTCTTCAAAATTTGTAAATCGATTTCTAATATTTGTGCATCGAAATACATATAATCTGTTGAAATTCGAAAAATTTTCATGTTAATATTAAAAAAAATTCATTACGAATTTTGCAAATGTAAAACTTCAGATTTAATATAACGGAATTACAGGTTTAACAGATCTACATAAAAAAATCCTTTTAATATTTGAAGTCGGTTAACTTACTCACTATAAAAATTATGAAACTTTCTTTTAAAATTTTAAATATTGACTTTACATTTTTTGGATACGAAAAAGTAGGTTAAATATTCCTCGAATGATAAAATATTTATTTTCGAACAATTAAACGGGTACGAAAAAGGAAAAGTTTTCGAATTTCACAAATTTCTCGTTGAATAAAAAACTATAATCTATTCACATACGTATTATTTATTGCGTATTTTGCGTGAAAGTGAATGAAAACTAGCAAATAGCAATTGGATATGTCATAAAATCAATAATCGAATCGAATACCTTTACGTGCACTGCATAATTAACATACAAACCGTTATATTATACATTGTTATCGATATGATTTAATTGTTACGCCATTGCATATAAAAAGTCGGTCAAAAATTCAAGTGCTCGATTCGATGCCATTGAATTCGGCATAATTGGTTCTACTTTCGATTTTTTTAAGGCTCCAAATGTCAAAGGCATCCGATAAGGGATGCTCTGTTTTTGGGCAACCAGACTTTGGCTAACAGCAGTTCTGTTGACAACTGCATATGGAGAAGAGGCGGAGATAGTGATACTTGTCCAGATCCTGATATTCATTATGTCATGTACACACCCAGTGAGCCTACTTTGAAGCAAAGGGTAAATTTCGATTTTTATATTGTTTAAAGAATTTTGAAAATCATCTCTTGTTTAAGTGAACTTAATAATATTATCGCAATTGCTTTAAAAAAATTTCTCTAATTCCACAAAGCCTAGTTCTAAAGTAATTATTAGTAGCTATGCGAGAATTGTTCGAGAAAAATGCCGTATTAAGATTCGATGACATTCCTTAGCCTTTAAAATAATCGTTTAGATATGTCTGTTTGTAATTTTTTATGGGGTTATTTGAAAAATTGGGTCTACATGACTTACAATTAGACAAGAACATTGGATGAATTGAAACAAAATTCGAGTATTTCAGCTGAAATGTTACAGCGTGTAATGAAAAATTTCATTCACATACTAGAAGAATGCACTTGTTGAAGTAAATGCCATTTACAAGGCGTAATTTTCAGAAATAATTAATTTGGATTTTTACCTATTAAATGGAATAATTTGATTATTTGTTAAAAAGTTTTTTGTATTGGATTCTCTATATTTTTATTGAGCATTTCAAAAGTTTCCTTTTTGCTGTGCCACTCTGTACAATAACTATACATATTTTTTAAAAAACGTTAAATTTCATTGCAAGTACAATAATTCAACATTGTATACATATGTCGACTGAGGTCATTTTATTGAAGAAAATACAGGTTGAAATTATTATACACGTGCACTTTCCCTCGCGTGCACGAAAACTAATATCGCAATGATAATTTAATTTCAACGATTTAATTAATATTATTAATTATTAATAGATAGAAATTTCGAGAGACGATTGGCTCAGGGGAAGCAGTTGGGATTCAGCTTTGGAAAACATCGTGCTCATCCATGGATATGCAGGAGGAGATGACACTTTGCCCATAGTGGTGTTGAGAGATGGTAAATCGTGTGACTTTATCCATTTTTTATATTTTCATTCAAAAATCAATAGTATTTTCCGTATGAATTATGTAATGTTTGCATAATGTTTATGTAGCGATGGTGAAACCGATGCATTTTATGTGATGCAATTTTTTTTTGCACGCTTCAAGAAAAGTGCTATGTCGGTCAACAAAATCGATCAAAATTAAGCAAAAAAAAATTCTTTGATTTATTTATTTGAAAGTAGCAATCAATACCTTGAACTTGAACGACACTGACATGTCGAAGAACTAGTTTGTTTAAATTAACGAGGACTTGATATGCTAATTCATGCAAATTTCAGAGAAAGCATTTTTTATTTATTCCACATGATTGAATTTTCCAGCTTACCTCAAAACCATGAAGTACAACGTTATAATGGTCGATTGGGGTGTTTTGTGTAAGCCTCCTTGTTATGTGGCTGCCGTTCATAATTTGAGAGCAGTTGCCAGATGCACTTCAGCAGTGATAGTGCAGCTTCAGCGGGCTGGTATGTCCATGGGACATACAACGTGTGTGGGTCATTCTTTAGGAGCACATGTGTGTGGAATCATGGCTAATTTCTTGCCATTCAGAATGCATAGAATCATAGGTAAGCTTTATAATAAACTAAAGCAAATAAACTATTCAAGGTTTTATATAAAATTGTGTTTTTTAGGTTTAGATCCGGCAAGACCGCTCGTAAGGAACGGTGCACCATTGAGATTAGATGCTGGAGATGCAAATTCTGTTCAAATATTGCACACAAATGCTGGGCATTATGGCGAAGGTGGTCGTCTTGGTCACATGGATGTTTGTATTAACGGTGGAAGATTGCAGCCTTATTGTGAAAATAGTCCAAGTATGATTTGATATTAACGTATAGTGAAAAGAAAAAAAGATTTATGTGAGATTTTTTTGGTAGATGGAGATCTTTGTAGTCATATATGGGCAGTTTGTTATCAAGCTGAAAGTTTATTCAATCCGAGATATGCTGAACCTTGTGGTCGAAGGTGTCCGGTTGGTGTTCGTCCATCATTGTCTTTACCTGGAAGTCCTTTGCCGATAGGGCAAGCTGCTCCACTCAGGTAAAATAAATTGTACAGTTTTTGCTGTTATCATAAATATAATATAATTGACATTTTTTTCAATAATGGATTATTTTTTAGAGCTTCAGGAACATACTGTTTGACTAGTGATCAAACTCCATTTTGTCCATCGTCAAATGGCGGTATAGGAGATGAGAGATGTTGTTTATTATCAGAAAGTAATGCGGCATTCAACGATGATCCTAATAAAATTTCAAAAGTACCAAATAATGCATTAAAAAGATTCAGACAGTTAAGAAAACATAAACAGTTTGGAAAGTTGCACTAGCGTTGAAATATAAATAAGATTAAGTTTTCCTACTGAAATGTACAATTGTTTTATATTTAATAAAAATTTTATATTAAATTAAAGACATGTAGTGAGTTAGATTTATTTCGGGATGTTTGTAAGTTATTATTATTTAAAAACAAAAAAATCATTTAACAAGAACAAGACTCAAAACTTTTACTGAACATATTAATGAGAGCAAAACGAGATTCAAATTTACAATTCAGCGATTAACAAAAAAAAACCTGTTAATCTAAAAAACGCTATAGAGAGAGTATTCTTTCCTATTATAAGTTGACGTTAATGTTGTTAGTTCAATTTGTGTCTTCGAGGTTGTAACAGCTCTACAAATGAATATTTATGAGAAAAAAATGTCAAATTTCATTTTATCAGTGTTTATTTTAATATATTTATTGTCAAGTAAGTGATCATTTTTTAAATTTAGTAATAAAAGTTATAACGATTAAAATAAATGTGCATTCAAGGTATCGAATGTACGAGAACTCCAAAAAACAGTTGGTATTTGGGAGAAGAAACATTACATGCTTTAGCTCATGCATCTGCAAATAATTGTGTAAGAAGAAGGGCTAACAGTCCATGTCCTGATCCCGCAATAAATTTTTTGCTGTTAACACCAGACGATCCTTTCTCACCGCAATTAGTAAGTCTAGAGATATAAATTTACTTACAACTATTCATTTTAGGATTAGTTTCATTTATTCATTATTTTTAGATGGACATTACAAGTGATGAATGGTTGTTAGAGAGCGATTGGAATCCAGATTTGGAAACTATTATTTTGTATCATGGATATGCAGGCGGACCGAATACTTTGCCGATGGCTATCGTGAAAGATGGTATGTAAATATTATATACGTCACAGTTCAAGTACATTTGACTCAATTTAAACTAATATAACCCAACTCCAAAATTTCGATCGAAATAAATGAAATTTCCGGAAAATTCTAACACAACCCAACCAGCTCGATCCCAAAAAATGTGTATTTATACAGTCCAAATATACATGGACTGTGACATATATAACAAAAATATTTTCATTTTATAACAATAATCATACAATTATATTACAGCTTATCTTAGATCTGGCAAATTCAACGTTATAATGGTGGATTGGAAAGCTTTATGTTTGCCGCCATGTTATATGAACGCAGTGCACAACATGGATGCAGTCGGAAAATGCACGGCAGTTGTAGTCGAGCAAATGTATCGCTTAACCAACGAAACACATTTGATTTCCTGTTCAGGACATTCTTTAGGAGGTCACGTTTGTGCGTTCGTAGCGAAACATTTACCGTTTTTGATGTATAGAATAATCGGTTTGGATTCGGCAAAACCGTACATTGGGAAAAACCCATTGCAGCATTTAGACGCCAGCGACGCTATATCGGTGCAATCGATAATTACAAACGGGGGTGGACACGGTTTGCCGGGAGGTTTCGGTCATTTGGATATATGCATTAACGGGGGAAAGTCACAACCATATTGTCAGAGGGAATCGAGTTAGTATAGTATTATGAACTGATATGATTTTAATTTCGAAGTTATCAAACGTATACTTTTTAGATGAAGGTTTATGCAGTCATGTATGGGCAGCGTGTTATTTAGCTGAAAGTTTGTTTGCGCCTAAAGTTGCAGTGCCATGTTCAAGAAGATGTCCAAACGGAAACAAGCCGATGATACTACAAGGAGAGCCAATATTGATAGGAAATGCAGCACCTACGACGTAATGTTTTAATTCAATATATACGAAACTTAAATTTGACGTGTGCTTAATAATTAATTTCTCGTTTGCAGAATAATGGGAACTTATTGTGTTCACGATAATCATCCGCCATTTTGTCCGATTAAAGATGGCGATATTGGAGATCTTAGATGTTGTATGAGAAGACGACATGCTCATAGTTTGGAAGCACAAAATAAAACCATTGACGCTTGATTTGATAAATAAACATAATCTTATTTATTTGTAGACTTAATATACATTATAGGAAAGAAATTGATGTCACATTTTAGAAAATAAAATTTGATTAAACTATAACACTAAGATTTACTTGCTCCACCGGTTAATAAAGAAATAAGTGCAGCCTTTTCTTTTTCCTTTTTCCTGACGGCATCCAAAGCACGAGATTTCCAAGTGCTTTTGCGCAGTTTAATCGGACGACTTCCGACGTAACGCCCTGAAACAGGTATTGTTTGAAAATTGCCAAAAGGATATTGAATAAAATAAAAATGTTCTCACCGTTCATCTCTTTCATCGCTTTGATAAAGTCTGCAGGTTCTTTGAAACTAATAAAACCGAATCCTCGACTTTTATTAGTTCTTTTATCTCGTATAACTTTTGCTCGGTAAAATGAATTGTATTTGCTGAATGTCCGACTCTGAAAAACCAATTCATGTAATAAAATAGCATAATTTATACAAAAATATTAAGTTATTCTAAAAAAAATAATTACAAGTAGTTCATCTGTAACATCATTTCCTAAATCACCACAAAAGAGTCTAAAATCATCATCAGGCCAATCATTTAAAGAAGGATCTTCCCAAACTTGACCACCAGCAGTTCTTATGATCTGAAGAAAAAGAAATTGAGTTATTCAATCAATATTAAGTATATCAATGAAAATAAACGATAACAAACCTTCCTATTTTTTTTATCTTTCTTGGAAACTTTATGACTATTGTTTAGATTAGACATCATCGGTAAATGCATCGGAGGATCAACAACTGGAGTCACTAGAGGCATTTGTAATATACTAGGTATAGGAATATGTTCGTTTCCCTCATTATCTGAAGAATATGGACTCGAACCATCTCTATTCTGAATCAAACATAAAACTTCGATTAACGACATTTCAATATAAAATGTAGAATGTATAAAATATGAAATTACTCTAGACTTGTCCCTTGATTTATAAATCTGTGGAGCCCCGCTGAGTACTGCGGGTTGAGGTTTTGGCGGTGTCAATGGCATAAATCCGGGAAAACCTGGAAAAGATGGAGGGGGAGGCAATCGTGGACGTTGTAGTTGTGTCGGCAACAGGAGCGAAGGAGGAGGAGGCGGCGGTGGAATATTACCCATCGAAAACGAAGAGTTCGGAGTAGGCAGGAGCGGTCCAGGTATTGATGAACCGGACAGTTTTTGCTGGACGGAGCCATATGTTGAAGACGCTATGACGGGCCTCATTCGTTGCTCCCCGGCTATCTCTGCTTCGAATCTTGGAAACAGACAAAAATCTGAACACACATAAGTATTGTATTCCAAGAATGTCAGTCAAAAACAAAAATCAGAGTTTTGAACGGTGTGAAAGGTTAGATTTTTGTTTTTGAATGATGATGATTCTTAGTGTGAATAAAATCAACACGGAATTTTAAATACCTGGACATTTCGTCCTGCATTTGTTGAAATTTTATGTTGTCGTTGTCCATGTTTGCGTTTTTTGGTTATTTTTGAAGAAATGATATAGCTGCCAAGTGTCAACAGCTCTACGAAGTCAAACGACCATTTAACGATCTAACCTCAAATGCCAAACGCCAATTGAGTTGATTCAAGAAACGTGTTTGTCGTCCATTATAAGAGAGTTTTATTTACTTTTGATGATAATAAAATATTAAGATCAGCGTATATATTTTTCTATAAACGCATTTTGTTTTCTTTTTTAAAATATTAGCAGCTCAAAATATAATTTTTATTGTAAATTTTTCGACATATATTTTCAAACATTTTCCTAGACGACATTAGAACACACGACGGTCAGTATGTTCTAGTGTCGGTGTGTTCTAGTGTCGTGTATTCTATTGTAGTTCTAGTCACCATTTTCAAAGATACAAAATAAATAAAAATAAGTGCAAATTTAATTTTATGTTTTTATAATGCTAACGTTATTATTGTGAAAATATACTTTTATTTAAACATAACTGGAAAGAAAATTTTATAGTATGTATTTTAATTAAAGTGACAAGATTTTGAAAATATCAAAGGAATACACTGTTAAAAAAAGATCAGCAAAAACTAAAAGGGATAAAAATAGCTCGAATATTCAAATTGAAAATCAAGTACTAGTTTCAAATACTAGTTTTACTTATAGAGAATATCGTCGTAAAATATAAAAAGTTTTAATAAATCGTCACAAGTGAGTTTTTTCCGTTTTTTATTGATATGTAAATAATTGGTATTGATATGTAATTGATATTAAATTTATACTGTAAAAACTGCGTAATATAGGATATTATTTTAGAGGAAGTAAAAGTATAATTTTTCCTTGAGAAGGAAAAGGGAGAAAATTATTTTTGAAGACAGGATTCCCAACAAGAGAACAATCCTCAAAGAAAGATCTCTGATCAGCCAATATTTTATTATATCTGAATAAACTGGATTATTTACAAAATACTTTTCTATATAATGTTGTAATGAGCCATTGTGTGACCATTACCAAAAATTTACAAAAAAAAAATTATCGTCCTATTTTGTGTTGATCTAGTTTCAATATATCAGATGTCATTAGGTAATTTCAAATGACTAAATTATTATGTACAAATTACATATTATATATTCTCAAATATAATATATGTACATGAACTTGTATAAAATCAATTTAACACTATCATTATAATACATGTGTACTCAAAAATATTTCTATGATTAAAAAAAAACATTTAACGAAATGACCGAATCAGGTCACAAAGTATAATATAACATTGTTATTTGTTTTGTATCCTTTGTTTAAATAATAATCTGTAATGAATGAACATATATGTAAATCTCATGTTGACATTTTGAATATATATTTTGAAATTATTTAATGCGCAAACTCGTTAAATGATAAAAATCTACAAATAATCATAATTTTGCATAAATAGAAATGGAACGGATCGCTGGACATCCGCGATTTTGAAAAAAAAACCACATATAACATCAAAAACGCATTATTGCACAAATTAGGCTCGATTATCGAGAATTGTTTAATCGGTCCGACAATTGATGGAAATTGATGGTTCATCTCGACAATGAAGAATTCTGAAATAAGGACAATCATTTTTACAGTATACTTTATGATATAACTTTCAGGAATGTCCATTACACATTAACGATATGTTTATGTGACACAAAAGTGTTAATGATTTAGACGGCACAAAGAAAATGATTATTTCATGATATTGTTAATGTCGTTTAGAAATTGCAAATTGATTCGATTCGTTAACTTAGATTCCGTTTACGGTTTAAAACCTTGAATGAAGAATTTTTTTGCGTATTTTATTATAATTTTATGTGATATAATTTTTTGCTATACTCTTATAATTTCTGTACATAGAGTGACCCAGAAAAGTATAGTTTAAAATCATATTAACTTTTGAGAAAAGAAAAATTGTTGAAAAATGAATTACTGAGGTGGAAAAACGTGATATATATAAAATTAAATTTCTAATAAACAATTCGATGAAATCATTATCATTTATCATTGTTAAAACATATCTAGTCAATGAAAAGAAACGCTTTAGAGTCAATGGCATGGCACACAATCAACAACAAAAATGATGAATTGAAAGAATATTATTGTGTTATTATTATTATGTACGCAAATGAGTAATATTGAAGAGAATATTATGAATCTATGATTAATATTATTATCAGTGTGTGTTGTAGCGAAAATGTATTATCAGTGAAAGTATATTTTTACACTAGGAAATGTGTACAGGAATAAATATTTCTTTGTCGATATACACTTTATTTAAATTTATACGAGCTGTGTATGTGTTAGACTACATTTGTGAAATCGCTTCGTCCACAAACAAAGCAAAGAATTTTGCTTTATCTATGAAATTTAGCATCATCCGACGGAGAATATGCCCCATCTAGTGCAGGCACATCATTTAACGTTTTCTGTCAAATATTATATGATAGTTGATATTTCTACAAAATAGTTATGGAAGGTATTAAAATTCCCTTAGCACGCATGATATTCACAATCAGTAAAAAAAAACATTTGCAAATTTTGGCACGCGAAGGAAAGAAAGTTCGCCACCACTGTCGTGAAACTCGTCAACTGTCATATTTGACAGAAAACGTTAATGAGGTACCTATACACAGCGACGGATCTAGGAATTTTTCTCAGGGGGGGCGATTTTTCATTTTTTTTATTTGTTAAATTTTAAAGATTTTTTTTATTAAATACAAAATCTTAATAAATCTATAATAGCGGTTCATAAACTTTTTATTTGATGTGCCAACAATTTTCCTATTTCTAAATAATTCGTGGGCCTCAATTAACATTTGAATATTCTATAATAATAATAATAATAATAATAATAATAATTTGCTAATTACAAAAAAAACTTTATGTATTTAATATTATTAGAAAGGGCGCTTTCATGAGTGTGAGGGTGCCACAATCGTTTTGCGAACCTGGGGGGGGGGGTAATAATTTATTTTAGTTTCAGCATTAAAAGTCACATATAAAATATATGTATGGATTTATATGACATCATTCATCTATTGTAACAGGCTTGTCCAAAATTTCAGTATGCGGGGGCCACTTACAAATTTCAAATCTGAAAATTTCAATTATTGTAAATTTAAAACGTAATAAGTATTAAAATAATGGTAAAGTTATTTATTTCCATTATAAGACTATTTTTCAATGAGTACATTTCGGAATAAATGCTGTTTGTTGTTCGTTTTTGTGTGAAAAGTGGGGGCCACTTTGGCACCGTGGTGGCCCTTTGGACAAGCCTGATCTATAACGTGTTTGAAAATATTTAGATCTCATTGTCAATCAAGTAAAGGTTGCCATATACAATTATACTTTTATCATTTAATCTACATACGTCTATTTTTTTTATTTACCGGTAAGTTACCGGTAAACCAGTAATGAGAAAAATAATTTATCGTTTACCGGTAATCGAAATTTGATGGTAAATTACAAGCCCTAGTTTCTATTATCTTCTCCGTTAAAAATTTCAATCGTACACTTTTTGAGACATTCTATACACACGATCCACTTCTAGTACAGTATCAGTACGCAACAAAAGAAAACGACCACACAACAAACAAAGACAAAACATTAATTGTCGTGAAATTGGTGGATTTTGCCGGCGCGGGCGCTGACCGCCAACGACTCCAATCTCCTATCCCATAATTCCGTCAATTTTTGGTCAATGGGCACCCGAGCCGGCGGCCATTTACCGCTCGGGTCATTTTATAATACAACTCGTTGCATTGTCGATGGCGGTATATATGAGTGTGTGCCTAGCTCGCCGGCCGTCAGTTTATTGCTGATTTCCGGACGGTCTCCGCATCTGCCACTCCGCCGTTTTCCATCATCATGACTGCCACCAGGTCCTCGATCCTCGCCATCCTTGTGCTGGGAACTGTAGGCTTCGTATCAGCTAGCGTTTGGAGTGATTGTGGTCAGTTCTTTGTTATTTTGTATGGAATCGATCGGTTGATGGTTTCGATTTTGATGGGTGAATGATTTTAGTATAGTAGGACTTTGATTGTTTGGACTAAATGGGGATTGAGATGGGGTGGTGAAAAATTTGGATAATCTTGACAAGGATAAAAGTATCCGCATCGTATTTATTAAATAAGTTATAATGCACCTTTTTATAGAATTTTGATAATATCCCACTTATCTTAGCATAACATGTTTTATTTTTGTTGGTTTTTATAAATTTTAAAATCACAATAAGCAAAAAAAAAAAATTGGGCTTTGTGCGTTAATATTTACTATTTAAAAAAAAATATTGTGATATTTTAGTTTAATCACTCTCGTAGTTGAATCCTACCATTAGTAAATATAATTTTGTTGCATGTGTCACAGTCCAAGTGTATTTTTTTCCTTCTCTTAACTTCTTATGTTATGATCGAAGTTACAACCGCATCCAAAACCGAACTCCAGAATTTATTCAATCAATTACAAACAATAAAAGTCCAAGTGTATTTCAGTTCATGTATATTTGGATTGATTATAAATACACGTTTTGGGGGGTTGAATTGGATTAGGCTGTATTAGGTTTTTTTCAGCAATTTTATTTGTTTCGATTGAAGTTGTAGATTGGATTAGATCAGGTTGGGTCGGGTCAAATATACATGGACTAATAATATATTATATATGGACTGTAACAAATACGTTGTTAGATGCGTATTTTGTAAAAAAAAAGCCTAAAATCTACTAATTTCGGGAGTCATGAATATTTTTGATCAATCCGGATAATCGAGGTTCAACTGTAATTGTTTATTTTGATGATGATGGTCGAAAAAGTCCGTAGTAATGCAACTTCGCAGTTGTTGGTATTCGTGTTTGTTGATTCGATCCAGAATCTTGGGAATTGTGTGTTTGTGTATGTGTGTGTGTGTGCCACTTTTGCAATTGCGATTTCTTAAATTGAAGTTTAGGCGTAAATGGCGCGACGTCAATTTAAATTTTTTGTCTCAATTGTTAATTCTTGAAGTGCTTTTGTTGAGGTTGTCGATAATTTTATAATATCTAAAGTTCAATTGAAATTTTTTGCAATTTTGTTGTAACATATCTATACATAGTTTCACTATCTAGTATTTGCGATCGAACGCATTTCTAAATATCACTATCGAGAATATACTACATATTTACAAACAACTCACAATCAGAACTCAATTGATTAAATACAAATATGTTAGATCACTATACAAATAGTAAGAAACATGTCCAAATATAATTAATTTTGAAATCAATAATATGGAAAAAGTGCGTCGAAAAAAAAAAATCACATCAAACGATTGTTTTTATTATTATAAAATAAAATCATTCGAGTTCAGAATAAAGTTCACTGTTGAAAAAATCATATTTTGTTATGAATATTATTTATATTTTATCAGTTTTGTTTGTTTCGAATGAATTGTTTATATCGAAATGATATTTGTAAGCCTAACGTGAAAAACAAAAACCGCATACCAATATTATCAAATATGAAAACATTACGTTCGTATTTCTAATTGGGCGCATAACTAAAAATCATATACGATTCTTATGTCTGTGGTAACGCTCGATACGATAAAAGCAAAAACTTAATTAATTATTTTTTATAATAGTATTTATATATAATAATAACAATGACGCAAAAATTTCAGTCAAAAAAAAAACGACAAACTCTTCTAAATTTTGACCTAAAATTAAAAAACCTTCGATTTTTTTTCGAAATCACAATTTACGACATCATGGGCATATCCATGTGTCACCATGATGTTAGTGTCAAACACACACACTGTGTTTAATTCGAATGATTAGATTACTGACCGCTGGTTCACGCGTCACGCCATTTCGTGCTTGACAAAAGAACGCGCCGATTCACACACACGGCAAAATGCTGACATGTCTCATCTGTTAAATAAACATGAGAATTTTGCGATAATCTTCGAATCGTCTCCAAGAACAAAGCTGCGGCTCTATGGCGTATTATCGCGTCATTAGCGAGGTCGCTTAAAGGGTTAATGCGTCCGTAAGGGCACGCTTCCGTGTCTCGAATTTATTGGTTGACATGTGAATGGTACGTGTGATCAATGTGGTTTTCCGGGAATTAATGTTTAGTTATTTGCTGATTGGTGTGTGTGTGTTTTGGGTTATGCTTGAATGCGTTGTTGTCGGTTGAATGGAAAATTATCAGTGATGCTTTGTTGGAAAATGCACGAGTGCAGTGTTTAAGATGCTTCTTATAGTGTGACAAGTTTGATCGTGGAGTTTGTTTATGAAAATCAAATATATAATAAGTGGATATTCTTATTTTAAAAAGGTTATTTCTGCAAATTTATAGAATAATTTTAGTGGTGTTACTGTTTTTGGAAAAAAATCTGGAGCGATTTTTGCAGGTTAAAAAATAAGAAAATAGGTTACAAAATTTTCCCGTTTTGCAACATGATAGTCAATGCGAAAGAGTTTATGGTTAAGTGACATTATCCTGTTAATTCATCTGATGTAGTATTTTGTAATTTTTCGAGTTTTCCGTTATTCAACCCACGAAAAGAACTCAAAGGTCTTCTGCAAAAATGTCTCCAGATTTTTTTTCTAGAAATGATAATACCATAAAAATTAGTATATAAATTTGCAAGGATAGTGTTTTTGAAATGTAAGTATTAATTTAAGTATAGTTTTCGGGATTTGGTTTTTACAGATAATTTTTGTGATCAAAATTATACTTCTATTAGTTGAGTATCAATGGCGTGCGGCCCATGGATGCTGTGGATGCGACGCATTCCCTAAATTTCATGCGTAGTTTTAAAGATTCTGTTTTTACAAACAAATTCTGTGGATCAAAGTCGTAACACACACACACACACACATACACACACACACATATAGTGAAATGGATATACATGATTCAAGATAACTAACGAATCTGAATACATTTTCAGGATCATCATTAGCAACCATCGACGCAGTCAAAATATCAGGATGCAACGACGACGCCAAAGAATGCATACTGAAAAGAAACAGCAACGTATCCATCCAAGTTGAACTCACCACAAGTGAATATCCTCAACACACATCCACCAACAAATCGACGTACTCTAATCTTCATACCTTCGATTTTCAGACGCAGCAGTGAGCAAACTGAACACAGTCGTCCACGGGGTCATGATGGGGATGCCAGTACCTTTCCCCCTTTCACACCCCAATGCCTGCGAAGGTGCTGGACTGACGTGCCCTTTGAGTGCGAACCAAAAGTATACCTATTTGGCAATCATGCCAGTGCTCAAGTCGTACCCTAAGGTCAGCGTGGATGTAAAATGGGAATTGCAGAATCCGAACGCGGACGATCTTATCTGTCTGATGATTCCGGCCAAAATTCAATGAGGATTATGAGTTAATATAAAAATATTTTTTATGTGTGATCAAAATCGAAAATTCATTATTTTGACATCGTGTAAATGTGAAAAAAAAATACAATCTTGCGATGTGAATAGTATTATTTGACTTAATTAGTTTGCTTTTTTTTTTGGTATTACGGGTTGAACTTGTAAATTTATGAAAAAATCAATAAATGCTCTTCAAAATTATGATGTTTTTTGTGTGTATTTCTATAAACGTTATATTTCAGGTTCTATTTGTTAATTTTAATCAAATTAAACGATAAATTTTATGATTTATTGATATAATACTCAATGGGTCACATAAGTAATTCAATGTTTCCCAAAATTATTTGTGCAATGCCCATTTCAAAGCATCAAAAATTTCAAAAACATTTTAATTTTAAAGTTAAATCACACCGAAAACACTGTATTAGTTCTATAACTATCAATGGTTAAGTGAAAAGTGATGGAATCACTATATAAATATTGTTGGTACAAAACCAATTAGCAAAGGATAGTTTTTCATATTCAAATTATTTTACATCATAATTTTTATTTTCTTATTGTTAAAATAATAGAAAAGTAAAAAATACAAACTTATGTCTGTTACATAAATGCAATAATAATAATATTTTTTGAACTGAAGTTTTTTGGATACGTTTATTAATAAATTTCATTCAAATTAATGGAAAAACAATAAAAGGGTCTGTCAATGTCAAAAAACTAATTATGAATAAAAAAATATCCATGAAGCGCATAACAAAACATATTTTTGATGTAAATGTTTTCGTTATTATGAAAACAAAAAATTATCTAAGCAGTATTATGGCGTTGAATACATTGATCATTAGTAGGGTTTGCATAAACTGATAAGTTTTTATAATAATTTCCGTAATTTGGAAGTGATGTCTGATGATGATAAACTGAACGAACTGGTGGCAAAAATGGAAAACGTACAAAATCGCGAACATTTACTTTTTTAGTGGAAACAGAAGAATTATGATTGGAACATTGTTCGGGTACACAAGTTGGTTTTTCATTACAAATCGTAGATGGCAAACAAGAAATTGTTGAATTATTACAATTATGATTAGGCGATATTGATGATGGGCATTTTCCAGAAGGAATTCGATATGAAGAGATATTTAGAGAGGGAATTGTAGAATTATGATTTGAAAAGGAATGTTTATCGTAATTTATAAATGATGAGGTGGTATCTATTTTAGCATTTTCTTGAAGTGAAGTCGATTCGTGATCTAAAATTTCTACCATTTCATTAAAAGTTTTCCAATTGCTCTTAAATTTTTCGTTAGTGTTGCAAGATGAGATCTAAAATATGAGTACAATATATTTTTATGAATCGACATATAAGTTATAATAGTAAAACACTTACGTGTAAAATTACGAGTAAAAGTTTTATTGGGTTCAGTTTCATGGCTATTGTGCAGTTGCAACTTCAAGAGTAATATATTTTTAATGTTCAAATATCATTAATTTTAATACATCACGTAAATTTTGATTAAAACGTCTGTTCTCAATAAATACAAAATATAGAACATTATTTCATGTCGTAATGAAAAATTTATCTATACGTTTCATTTTAAATTGGCACGTTCGTAATATAAAATGATATTGCGCTTTTAATCTTTTGCATTAAATTATAATTTTTTATGCATAAATAAAATAACGAGAAATTTAATACTAATGTCAATAAGATTATTTTTTTAAATTATTTTCAAGTTAATTTATTGTTTTGTAAATTAGATAATTTGAGAATGGTACGTTAGTAATTTTTCCAAACAGTATGGAATACATATAAAGATAATAAATAATGTATAAAGAAATTTATTAATAAAAAACAATACAGTTTACAAATTATTTCGATTTTTCTACGACGTGTATATAAAACGCGGGATCTTTGATTTGATCCAAATTTTTGAAATCCCCATAAATTGTGAACTTCGCCTTCTTTCCGAACGCTTCTTGCAGCATGCCTTTGAAATCCTCGAATTTGTGAGGATAATACGAAAGCCTGAATTCACTACAAACAAAAAAAATTATTAACATAAAAATGCAAGGATACAATTCTAAAATTACTCATATTTCATTTACCTAACACTGGAAGGATCTTTCGAATTAGTTTCACCGTCAGAAGTATCAATGGCGTAATCTAAAGTAACCAATTGCGATTTTCCTCTCACCATTAAAACTGAAGTTTTTATGTCGATCGTATGTTGAGTCTGAAAAATCATTGTTTATTAATATAACGAATGTATTATGTATTAAAAAAATATATAATATTATAACCCACATTATAATAAATGCAATTTGTAGGAGTAGAACCGGAGCTGGTTATAAAATCGTAGTTTCTGTGGTCGATCAATAAAAGACCACCTGGTTTTACGCACTTTTCGAAATTGGACAATGCTTGTTTTATTTCGCGTTGATCGCCAAAACTGTCCAACAAATGGGCGAATGAGTTTCCCAGGCAAATGACGGCGTCGAAGCCTCCGTTCAATAGATGTTTGCAGTCTTCATAGAGAGTTAACCAGTTTGCTTCTTCGATGACTGAAAAGTGAATATCGAAAAGTCAAATTATTTTGTTAATCACGTGTTTTTGAGCGAAAGTGACATTATGCAAAGGTTGAGGTTGATAATGACTCGACTTTTGGGGTTATCGCGTTTCGAAAAATAAGTCAATGGCCTCGTGGAGGTCCGGCTTTAGATGAAGAGAGACCCTATAGTCCAGGGAATAGACTTTTTTTTTTGCCAAAATCAGTGTATGAGATTTTGGTATGAAGCTTGATATTGTAGTTCTTAATAAAATGTCAAAATTCCACGTCGATATGAGAATAGTATAAGATTTTACGGGGGGGGTCAAAGGTTACTGAAAACGGTTTTATGAGAATATCTCGCTATATCGAATATATAATATCTCGCTATATCGAATATCTCGAATATATCGCTTTTACAGAATTATATTTTAAGAAAAATTTGTAGCTAGCCAAATTTTTTACAAAAAAGATATTATAATATTTATTGGTAAGAGTAATTGTTTTGGAGATATTTCGATTAACAGTATTGCTACTATTATATTTTGCATGCAACCTTCACAATCAGCGATATGTACGTAGACAACTCGAAAAATTCTAAGAAAATGTTTTTAATTCGTAAACAAAATAATTTATTATAAAAACAATGAATGCGATTATAAACCTTTTGAAACCTAGTTTATGTGGTATTATTATCTGTGTTGTGAAATATCTACTTGTGATTTTATGTCAATTTGAAATTTTGAATTCAGTGAATTCTATGAATTATGATTTTTCAAATTGTTATGAATGTGATAAATATCCTAAAATACAATAGTTGATAATTATTGAACATTTTAAAGTTTGAATTAAATTGAAAATTCAGATGTAGTATTAAAGCCTAGAGTCTCCAAATTCAAGATCCAGATCATCAATTGATCGATATACATATTGTTGATTCTTATAATTTTATTGTTTTAACAATAAATAGATTCGATTCGATTTGGAAGCTACTTTCATTTGGAGGCCCTATGTTTAGGATTGCTCAGTTTATAACTAAATCCGGCCCTGGCCTGTGAAAAATTATATTAAAAAAAATAAAAAAAATACCCCATTTGTCATATTTAGGATCTCTGCGTCTATTCCAACGAGATTTCAAAGCATACTTCAACATTTTATCGGAAGCATCAACAGAAGTGACGTCGAAGCCTTCATCCAACAACAGCATAGAATCGACACTATAAAAAAAATTTTCATTTTAAAACAAAACAAAATGAAGTAAAGTAAAACATCTGAACACATACCCAGTTCCACAAGCGATGTCCAAAATTCTCCGGCATCCCCTCTCCTTCAAAAGTCCAAAGAGGAAGTTCTTGTAATTTTGGGTCCTCGAGTTCCTGTCGCCGATGAACACCTCCCAGACCTTCGCAGCCCTTCCATCAGCATATTGGTCTTTGATACCCTCGGCTGATATGCCGTGGGATCTGCTGTGGAAAACAGTGTCGGCCATTCCAAAGAGATATTTGGACAACTGTTGCCGATGCTATAAGTGGTACTGAATTGTTGATATGTTCATTAACACTTAAATACGATGATTTCCATACTTACATCATCCGTTTACGTGAACCCTTTCGTGACTTGTTCGATTATTTTAATTCGGTCGATATGTGATTGTGTAATTGTTTTGTTCATGATAAATTTTTTATAATATACGTTGGGAATTGTTAATGAGGTTTATTAGAATTGTTAGTGAGTTAGTTTGAATGTTTCATATTGTACGTGAAAAAAGTTTTGTAGTTTATTATAATATGTTCGGGACATTTTACTGTTGAATATGTTTATCTTTCATAAGATAAGACGCCATAATATATTCGTTGTATTTTTGTATGTGATTCCTAAGTTTTTTAAAAAGAACAATGCATTGTTCAAAAGTCAAATTCTAAAAAATGATTAATTTACATGTTGCGAAAAAGTTCAAAATTTCAGTTAAAATTTCACACAAAATGAATCGTTTATGAAAGAAGAAACTGATTGATACTCTTTTTGCAATTGCAAAATCAAATTATGCAAAATAATTTAACTTATTGATAAAATTAAAAAAAAATTACATAATTCCTTGGTTTTGTTATTGAAAAGCAAAGTAAAACAAGATGATCGAATGTAAATTTAGAAATTAAGGTTAAAATTCCATGATCGCCAAAAATACAAAAAAATAGGGCAATTATTGATATCTTATTACATCAGAAAAAAACATATTGAACATAATAATGATTCTGAATAATATTATTTTAATAATAATGTTATTTTTGTTGATTTAAGTAATAATTGTGGGGTCAATGAGATGACCAAGTGTCAAAAGAGAAACCGGATAAAAACGGTTCATAGGAATCCTACAATGAATCTCATACCACATCCATATTGGATAATCGCAATCATTTCTTTTGTCACATGATTTATAACATAACAAAAGGAATTATTGTTGAAAGGCTGAATTCACTAAAGTTAAACTATATTTAAGAATCGAGTTGATATCGATTAACACAAAACTAAAGCGACATTTCGAATTTAATCGTATATTGAAATTTTCTCAATAAATACAAGTTTTTTCAAAAATATTTAAAATTAATTTGGTATATTGTAATTATAACAATAAAAGTTGTAATAATTAAGTCCAAGTAATTTTCTGCATATACCATTTCAGACATTCTGGCGCCATTTTATCTGAATTTTGTTTTTTACGAAGTCGAAAAATCGTGCTTTATCATTTTGTTTACGTCAATGATTCTTCGTTTTTGTGATTGTGCGATTTTCGAAAAACATGTTAAAATATAACATTTTTTTGTGGATCAAGGAATAATATTTTTTTATATGACGTGACAAAATGTTATGAATAATCACGATTAATATAATAAATCAAAACAAAAAAGGCACGTCCCATAAAAATGTGTGTAAAGAAAGAGGGATTGAGGAATTTCAAAATTACTATAAATATGGGTATTGCATTCAATAATGACATTATTATTGATTTTGAAAGAACATAATAATTAAATTGCAGTCATGAAATTGTTTTTTGTTGGATTTATATTGCTGGTAACATTGCATGTAAGTATTATTTTATGAATTTTGATAATTTTTTAAATTTATTATTCTTTGATGTATAATAATTTCTTTTGATTTGTAAATAAATATTTATGTTTATTGTTTTAGAATGCCAAACCTACTCGTATGGCCAACGAAGAATTAAAAGATATGTGGAAATTGTTGGATCAAATAGCCGAAATATTAGATGTGCCTGAATACGTACCTCAAAATTCTGGAAATTTACACAATGATGTAGTCAAAGACTCATCTTTACCTGAACCATCATCATTTGATAATAAGAATCCGTTCATAACATATAATAGATTGCCTAGTCAATCATCTCATTCTCATGGATTGTCTGATTCAGATGATAATTCATATCCAACTAAATCGTCAAAATGTGATAGTTGTTCTTCTACAGGATCTAAGCAATGTCAATGTTCTACATCTTCAACAAGTCAAGATTCTTCTACATCTTGTCAGAAGTGTAACAAGCAAAAATTACCACCACCGTCAAATGATCCACAAAAAACATTTCAAAGATTACCCACTTCATCTTCGAATCACAACCATGATCATAAACCATTGAATCATGCAAATGCTAGCAAAACTTCAACATGTCATAATTGTTCTTCATCATCATCCAAACCTTGCCAATGTTCAAAACCGTCACCGGCTGAATTGCATAAATCTACATCATCTGAACAAGAATATATTTTAAAAGAAAGTCCCCCGTCCACTTTTCAAAGGTTACCAAATCAATTTTCTCAAGAACAGCCAATTCATGTTGATTCTTCAAAACATCCACATAATCCTATAATAAATAGATCACCCATATCGAATACCCCAACACATATTCATGGAACACGTAACACGCATTGTTCACCAATCCAATTCCCATTACTTCATCCCATTCCTCCTCTACCGCCTCCACCACCATGTTCTAATTTTAATCCATTGCTCAGTCATTGGATGGGTCAAACACATTGCAATTACAAGCCTTCACCATATTATTAAATATCACATACCAAAAATGTATTAATTTTGTCAATTTTATAACTGTTTTGTATAAAATAAAATGAAAGATTTGAATTTACTTGGTTATTATCGGTTATTTATCAGGTTAAATGAAAAAAAAACAACAAGTTTATATGAATGACTATATTTAGACATAAGAGTGAAACAGTCTACATCTATCAATAAAACTAATATGGTCAAGCTTAATAAATACATCACAATGTATTTTAATTGTAGGAACTATGCAGTTCAAAAGCTTATCAATACATTTGGCATTACTTACATTATAAAAAACCTTATAAAAATGCAAACATAAATTATTTAATCACGTAACGAAAATATTATTTTATAAATTAAGTAATAAGTAATATGAGTTGTCAGTAGCTCGTAACTGAGATTCGCGATAGTTATCAAATAGACTTCACTGGTATAACACAATATATACAAAAATAATAAATGAGAGAATATTTGCTACAATATTTGTATTTTACATACAAAAGCATATACTGTATAATTCGATAAGAAAGTAAACTGTTAAAAGTATCTAAAGAAAAAAGGAAAACAGCCTCTTTGGTACAACTCAAGTTATTTTGTATACTTTAATTCAAATATAAGTACCATTGCATATATTGCATATTAATGACAAAAATCAATTATCGTAAAGAAAATGCATTTCAAAAATGTATGAAATGTACTAGAAATAATACACTAGATGAATTTCAATGCGAAAAGTAAACCTACTATTGTTTACTTATATAAAACAGTTCAGACACAAACTCACAAAAATCACTGGTCAATCAAAATATACATAAAAAATTTAATACAATTAAAGTAAGTCTTTTCTATCTTTCGAAAATTAAATAAATAATAAATTATTAACTAATATTTGTTGCAGTCTTAATTTGTAACTAACGTATTCAAAACACTTTTTTCAACATATTCTTGAACGATTGTTTTTTAGACTTCTTAGTTTTTGAGCTAGAGTTCGTAGTCGTGGAACTGCTTCCTTGGGATAGTTCCCCCGTACTTGACCACTCATTTAAACTAGGGGTTTCGAGACTAGTTAGTAACTCTCGTTCTTCTGATTTAATTTCTCTTTCGACTTTTGGAATGTAAGTTTTATCAGAAGAATGTTTTTCAATGAAAAATTCGTCACTTCTAGAACTTTGCCTGTAGAGGGCAGATTTTAAGAATCCCGGCGAACTCAATCTTCTTTCTTTAACGGGTTTTTTATTGGTGGAAGATTTCATTCCAAAAATAGACCCGTTAGTTTTAGGGAATTCTTTTTTCGGAGTAGAATCTGAAGGTTTCGATTTTTGAATATCGCTCATTTTGCTTAGATCTAGAGGTTGAATTTCCGGTATTATAAATTCGGCTTCTTCTAAAGCAATAGGTGGTTCAATACCACTTTTGTTCAAATCTGATCCAAGCCAATTTTTATCATCGAAAGAAGAATTCATGTCTATTTTTTGAAATTCAGTTTCTGTGGGATTCGCAATGGATAAACTTCTTTGAACGGTAGAACTTTTCCGTTTCTTCTTTTTCTTTTCAGATTTGTTATTTCCATTGTTACTAGATGCTAAGCAAGTTATATTTAATGCTTCTTCGGATGGACGTCTTTTAATTTTTATACTCTTTAATAATTTATCTGAAATAACCTCCTCGGATTTCCTTCTTGACTTTTCAGGACTAGATTTGGGGTCATTAACTATTTCATTAGTTGTTCTTTGATTTTGACGACCTCTTCGAAAAATATAAAATATCAACAACGTGATGATTATCTGAAAAATAATCACTTTGAAAAGAGAAATACTTCCAAGGAAGCTTTCTCGTTCTGCAAGCAAAAGAGTGACAGAATTAGATAGATGTGCAATTTGTTGCTGAAGAACGAGTAGTTCTTCTGTATTTTTGTGGTCTCTTTCTTCTGCGCGTTTACTTTCTTCGCTAACTGTCAGAAGTGTTTTCTCAAAAGTTTTTTGCATTTCTTCTACTTGTTTTTTATATCTACGACTCAACTCTTCTAAATACTGGCCAGATAAGGACATATTCTTTTCCAAAGCCTGAAAAACAATGAAAATAAACATTAATACATGGAAAATAAAATAAAATAAAATAAAATAGTCAAGTGATAACTGTTACCTTGATTCTGTTGGATAATCTTAGAAAAACTGATTCCTTTTGCCCTTGCGGTAAAGATGACATAGTGCTTAAAGGAGGTGCAGGTGTTGACGGATCGTTATTTACTTGTTCTAATTCGTTTATTAGATTATCTAAAGACAATTGTTCTTGCGAAGCGCTATTTTCTTCAACTATCACAGTGTCAGATATGTTTATAGTTTCGACGGTATTATTGATCTCGGGATCGGCAGTTGTGTTATGACTTTCGATTTTGTCTGTAACAAAATTTTCTGGTTTCGGAGTCATAATGGGAACAGAATTGTTATCGTCCACATTCTCAGAATTTTGTATAACATCGAGTTCATTCAGAACATCTTTGTTTTTATTCATGTCTATATTCTCTATCAAATCTTCCGATATTTGTGGTTGTTCATTTTGTGGAGGGCTAACAATATTCTTGGAATCGGTATGAGTTGTGATGACACTGGGTTCTATTAAATCATTATCTTTTTGAAGGGTTTTCGTCGGTTTGATATCTGATAATGTACCAGTTACCGTATCAGATAATATAGGATTAGTGTCGGATGGTAGAACAATTTCAACATCATCTTTGGATTTGCCCTCACAGTATTTCATGTCTTTTTCGCAAGAAAATGGCCCTTGCAACAATTCATTCAACATCCCTTCGTTGGAAATTGTCTGTGTCTTTTTATCTATTGTTAAATTGGATGTAACATTTAAATCAGTTTCATAACTAGTATTTAAAACCACTTTTTTTTCAATTATCGCGAGCATATTACAAAGTGCTGCCACGCAACTTGGCATTAGAAATGCAGAAATATAACTAGCAAACTCAGTCTTATGTGAAGAAGTCTTTTTACTCTTAAAATCTAAACCAAAATGTTGACACATATCAGTGTTACACAAAGAGTTATAAACCATGGGAGATTCGACGAACGTTTTCAAATAACTGTTATGGCAACTCATCAACTCGTAAACATCTGAAAATAGGGCATTGCTGCAATTATCACAAACTATAATATGACTGGGAGTTTGACAAGTTTTGGATTCCGATGTGTTAATTTCTAGATGAGTCGCTGAACGATTCGAATGGCTGCCTTTCACTAATACTTCAGCAGCTTTTTTCATAATGGACATGACGGCATCTCTAGCCGACCCGAATAAATTTCTAGAAGAATCACTGTTTTTTTCAGGATCTGACAATTCTAGAACATCATCTTCGTCTTCGTCTGTGATTTGCTGTGTTTGCGCATGTGGCGAGTTTTCAGTTTCGAAAACTTCAAATTCAGATGTGCCGTACACTCTAAATAAAGAAATCGGACAATAGTGCTCCGATCCATAGTGAGAATGTAATTCTACTTTGATGAATTTTCCAAAAAGGTGTGGATGGAGATTAAACGTTTGAATATCTCTTTCGTCTTTGGCGATAAACTGACCGACACCAGCCCATTCTCTCGATGGAAATCTATCACTGACCCAAACGGAAAAGTTTTTTGGAGTCGATGAAAATAATTCGAAATTGGCCAATTCTACTTTTTTAGCTTGGATTGCTTCACACAATTCCACAATGAACCAGATCCGACTGTTACACTTGTTTAACATGTATTCATCGCGACTAGGTGATAGTATGAAACTAGCGGAACCGGATTCCGGATTAGCAGCGACAATTTTTTGCTCCACAATCAGGAGAAGCATAATTTTTAGATCTAACTTTGAAATTGGCTCCCGAAGTTTGAACGTTATTCACCGAATGTATTGAATCATTGACGACAACTTCTTTATTCTTTTCAGCTTCTTCCAATTGTTTCTGAGCCCATTCAGAAAATGACGGTATTTCTTCGGCGACTTCTTGGGTTTCTTTTGGTTTAACTAGTTCTACTTCTGTATCGTTTTCTTTTGAAATTCCTTCCGGTATAATCTCTGGAGATTCCACCTGACTAGAAATATTCAAATCTTGTCCTTCGATTGTTTCTGAAGGTGTTGCTTCTTTTTCCACAGCGGCCTGTGGTACATCTTTAGAGTCGTTTTTTGCAACATCGGCAGGTAATTTAATGGCAACATATCCGAGCTCGGAATTAGCTTCGGAATAATTCGGAGACAATCTTCCAGACTCCACGGAATCGACGTTGCGAGCCGCATCGGCTAATTCAGCCGCGGCTGTATCCAAAGTTATCAAAACCGGAGGCACCGAATCGACAATTCTGAAATAGAAAATTGAAACGATTAAATAAGAATCATTTGAAACAGAAAACCTTTAGTAGGTTTTCTTTTGATATCTTCTTACCTATAATATAAATCAGTCGAGAGACTCTTCGATGGTGGTTGCATAGTTAGCAAAAAGCACAACAATATTTGAAAAAGTCTCCCCAACATTTTGAATTGACATAGTTAATTATAATCGATAGGCATTCAAGTACAAACTGAAAATAGAATATAGCAGTCTGCGTTTAAAAATAGGCTCACAGTCTTTACTATTGCAGAAACACGTCCGAAATGCCTGCATTACAGCGAATTTCAACGATTCAAATGGAAATTTCACTCTTTCTTTTCTCTACCAATCAAACTAACTAACACGTCGAGTTTCCAACGAACTGGCTCCATACACGTATGCGTTCAAAGACCTTGTATAATATGGACAGCTATTTTGAACATATATATAAATCCGTTTTTTGTTGTATACGCAATTTTAACATCAGATTATGACGTGGAGGTCAATATCGATTGTTGGTGTTGAAGTTCGCGATCGGAAAACAAAAACCTTTTATCGAAACTAATGCATTCAGTATGTATCTATGTTACAGTTTCTAATGGCATGTAATCTTAATGTATTCTAACAGCGGGTGAATGTTTCTAGAAACAATTTCTTTTATATACCAAATTTTGCATCATACGATACTTTCATTCGTAGTTTATATAAGTTGAAGATAACTATGGAAAGAAATAAAAAATTACGCGATTGTGTCTATGTACTGACCGTATTATTTATCGCTTAACTTCAGTAAATGAAGGCCGTAAATGATTTCAGCGGTAAATGAAGGCCGAACTATCAACTCTTCGATCATTATTGATAGAAATAAACGACCTGCACCCACGAAAAAGGACATACACTATAAATAGATTAAACAAGTTTTCGAATGCATTACAACATAGTTGAGTCCTTCAAAACTTGTTTGAAAAATTCAATCATTAGCATACGTGAAAATGGCACAAAACGTAAATGTTTCGAAAAACAAATTTCTAAAAACGTTTGCATATTCAACTCACAAATGAAACGAGACCACGTAATAAACAATAAAATAAATATTACCGATATGCGGTTCGATATTGCATCATATCATATTACGCGAAATCCGATAATCGCGAAAACAATATATTATAGTAATCAAAGAGGATATTTCGTAAGAGTATGTGAGGACGAATATCGAATTAACCCAGTTACCAATTGCACAATCGGTTGCATTTCGAAAAACAAAATGTAATCATATTAGATATTTTAACAGTTCTCGCATTGAAATTATTATCAGTTGAACGTATGCATAAATCTTTTCCGGTATTTGCATACGTAACATGAGACAAGGTCAAGTTTGAATATTTTTCACGAGTGTCTCTCGTGTATTTTTTTTTCGAAACTGGTTGTATGTGTTGTATTGACGACTAAAATAATCGCAGGTAAAAATACTAGTAAATGACGGCTAAGCGTCGTTATTAATAGGAGAATTTTCCGCGGAAAATCTTGGAATACGAAAATATCCATTTTGAAAATATCGTTAAATAAACATCGGGTATTTCGAAGCTATTTCTATTATTTCAAGATCAAAATATTCGAGAAAAAATAATAAACAAGATGCAACCGAGGTCCAAATGCAGATTGGAATATTGCCTAGCGACAAAGTATACATGAAAGTTTTTAGATAATGTTTTATCGGGTTGGTAAAATATTTGCTGATGGTGTTGCTAAGTGTGAAATTTCGAGATGAATTTATCTTTGTTTGTGAAATTTAAATTCTAGAAGATTCAAATACTCTAAAATTAATTCATAAACAAAACGCAATTGATAACATTATCGAGAAGTGGAGGAAAATACGTCGTGTGATTACTTTATCATTTACGATTATTTACACGGAGGTGTGTTACTGAAAAAAATCTGAGAATTTTTGAAATTTTTAATCATTGTTTACAAAATGTAAAGATTATTTTACTATTATACAAATCTAATGTGAATATAAAGCGATACAAATAAATTATTTATTATATTACGATGACACATTTGATCGCGGAATTAAGACTATCCTGGTAAATTTATATATCAATGTTAACGGTTTCGCCATTTCTGTGATAAATCCTGGAACGATTTTTACAGAATACCAAAAACATCAAAAAACCTGATATGCAAAAGTGTTTTGCATAAATCATTCTAGGATTTTCCTCAGAAATGATAACACAATCAAAATTATTGTATAAATTTGTAATGATAGCTTTTTTCAAAATGAGAATATACACATGTATGTAATTATAAAAATTATGTTTTAACAGATAAATTCCGCGATCAAAGTTGAGTATCAGTGACATATGGTCCATGGATGCTGTAGATGCAGCGATAAGTAGTTTTAAAGATTCACTTCCAACAGATAAATTCCACGACCAAAGTTACCACACCACATAACAGATAAGATCAAAGTGAGAATCTGATCGAAAAATCGACGCTGAAATCGCACCTGAAACGCATTGGAAAGCCGGCGTACTGAAAGGCAACGACCTCAGCATCCACTTGACCACTTTCGCCTTCGATAGAGTATTTTATTGATAAATGAAATGGGTCCGATACGTGCGATGCTCTTTGCGCAAATAGAAAGCAACCGGTCGAGCTTTTAAAAAGGGCCATACTACTTTCGACGGCTAGAGAAATTTCGCGAAAACATCACAGTTCAAAACTGTCGAGGTCGACAACTTCGAGTGTTGCTTCGGGTCTGAATATCTCGGGATTTCTCTATGGGAGTGCAAGTAGAAAGGAGATTTTTCGATGTGAAATTGTAGTGTTTGCAGTACGATTTTATTATAATCGTATAATGTACGTGAAATGTGAATTATTGTTTGGAAATTGTAGATCTAGTGAAATAATTAGTCAGTTTACGAAGGTTTCAAATCGATCGGAGGTGTAGTATCTGAGATCGAGATCGATCTTTTATTTTAGGATCACTAACAAACAACATTTTGAATCAGAGCAAGCTAATAAAAAGCTTGAAAAAAGGTAAAGAAAACCTTGATAATGACGACAATAGATATATTTTGTTTTTCAAGATGCGAAATATTTTTATATAAAGCGAATTTTTTGTCACGTTAAAAGAAAAAAAGTATGAAATTACATAGATTTTGTCGGAACCGAGTATTATTTCATATTAGTCGATTTTTTACGCTGAACATTTTCATATTAAATGATTTCCAATGTATTTTTTAATTATATGTATTGAATTTTAAAGAATGTGCCGCATACAGTATCCATGGACCACACGCCACTGATCTGGACGTTTTTTCGAAAGTTTATAATTTTATAATATTTTACAACATTCAAGTAATATTTATGCAGAAAATTATTAACACGCGTTAAGAATAACCAATCAAATCGAAATCGATACGGATTTCTCATATGGCTGAAGAATGTGAGCCATATGCAAATATCTAACGCTGCATTTTAACAAAGATAAATTATTATTATATATCAAGATTCAATTTTCAGAACTGTATCAGTCGAAAACTGGAAAAAACTAAACGCCCATTTATTGGAAAAAAAATCCCCATATCGCACAATTTTAATCACACGATGAAAAAATCGCGCCCATTCAATCGAGACAAATCAAACGAGAAAACGTTCACGTGTTAAAATACCGTTACGAGAAGCGGATCGCATACATTAATTGCACAATCTCGAAGTTTCAATAGAGAATTTTCTCGATATCGAAACGAAAAGCAAATAAAAGCGCAGAGCGCTGAAAAAACCCGATGAAAAAACACCACTTTTCCCAGAGATATTTACCCCCGTTGTTTGAACGGGATGTGGTTACTTATCATATAAATTTATGGTACGAATATCTGTTTTTGTTCAGATAGGTTCAATTTATCTGAATATATTTTTACATAAGTGCACTTTTTTAACACTGTGAAATGACCCAAATGACGCATGTTGCGATATCGAACAATATCGTTTTTTAAAATTTGTTACGAACATATAGAAAATGTGTATTTTTTTTACATAATTTGAACAAATGGGTTTATTCGAATATGGAAATTTTGCTGTAACATCGTCTCGAATTGAGCGACGTAATTATGTTGGGTTAAGCAAGCGATAGACTAATTTATGTTAAAAAATGCATTTAGAACCGCAGCTATTGAAACGAAACCATATCTGATAAATAAGCTATACTTTCAGCATATTGCCATAATTAAATGCACACGATTTATGTATTTCCATTACGTTTTAGTTGCTATGTAGATAAAGGTCGATTGGCCGTTTTTATCGACACGAAAAGCAAAATTAAAACATACATACATACATTTCAACAATAATTAAAAAGATGTGCCATAAACCCGAAGAACGCTGAAGCGTATTTAACAACATCAAAGCCCACTCTCTAATAGACATTTTGGCAAAGATCGCATGTGCGACGTATCGCGATTTCGCCAATATTTCATCGATTAATTAAAAAAATGTATTTACGCGTTTGGCCACGTGACACGTGACCGAATTTACAATATATTATATATATAAACCAGTAACAGGACGTGTTGCAACCGGTCGGTTACCTTACACATATGCATCTGGCCCTCGATTTGTGTCGGCAGATGCAACAGGGAGATTCAAAAGAGTTTGTATTTTTTTTTTCGAATTGGGGGTTGCTATTATGTTTTTTTTTACAATAGCGCCATTTTCGAAATATAAGTGATTACTTGTTGAAGTTGTTAGCGGGTGAATGTCTTTCGGAAATACTTTGTCGCTCACATTAGTATCTAATTATATGGTATATATTATATGAATAGTTGAAACTAATTTGGAATAACAATCAGCTATATTTTGTATGTGAGCGACTTTTTGTCACTGAAAAGTCGCTCGTATAAAAGTTGTAACCTTAAGATTCATCAACGCTGAAAAGTCGCTCATATCACTATCTAATAATACAGTATATATCATATGAATAAATGAAACTTAAATCATAATCAGCGATAGTTTAACGGCTGCCTGGGAACAATTTTTCGTCGCTGAAAAAGCGTTTATATAAAAGATATAACCTTAAGATTCGAATCAATAATAAAATAACATTTTTGATTAATCTACGCTGAAAAATTATTTGTTACGATGCATATCAGAATACTGGTTCGTACCGGAGCTAAAAGATAATCTGCAATTGCGCACTCAAAAACATTGCTTACGAACTCGATCAAATACAGATATGCGCTGAAAATTATTTTGAAACGAACGATTGAGAAACGTACGTTCTTCTAAAATTTTATCGTAAATTAAACAAGCATTCGATATTACGAAACTTGGGAGACGCGAGACAAGAAAATGCATCCGTTCATGAGCGAAAGTGAAGATTTATGTGCAATTTTAATCAAAAAAAAAAACCGTTTCGAAATATTTTGAACAGCTCGGTGCATTATTGAAGATTCGCGTGCACAATTCTACAATCACCACCAATAAAACGAAACACGGAAGACAATCCGTTGAACGTTCAGAATGCAACGAGCGTTGCACGTGGGCTTCAAGCACCTACGAAATACGCCTATACGAACGATAATTGAAACGAATCATTCCTAATTCAATGATCCCTTATCCGTGGGACACAGCGGTTCTCAAACGTCGTAAAAATTCGATTCAACACAACCGTGACCCGCATCAAAGCGCCTGCAAAGGGCAACCAATGTCACGCAAAGTACTCCGCAGCTGAAAAGTTTATTGATACACGAGGTGTGGTTTGAAATTCAAGGATGGTCACTTATGTATGGAATTGCGATGTACGATTTTCATTTTTTTTTCCGTTTAAGTTCGTATCACTTGATTAAATATGATCGTGTTGACGATGGAAACGTCGGGAAAATCATTGAATGGCGTACGACGCATATTTGAACAACAGTTCGTTACCAATTATTCGAGTCGATTGTGTTGGATTTTTTCGCGACGCAAAAGTTAAGTAGTTGACCCATTATGTTGGCGTATATTTAGACGGGTATGTAATAAAAATATTGGAATAGATGTTGACTGGTCTAGTGTTAAAATTGTATTTTGAAATTGTTGAAAGAACGAATTGAAATCGTATGAAAGATCGAATGGATAATGTTTAAAAGACGTGTAGAATAAACTGGATTTGAATTGTTTAAGAATAGAAGATTGGAGAAATTTTCGATAAAATAATGAATTGTAATCATGTGAAATATCAAATGGATAATATTTAAAAGATGTGTAGAGTAAACTGGATGAGATTTGAGATTAGAAGATCGAAGAAATTGTGAAAGAAAGAATTAATTGAAATCATATAAAATAAAGGTCGAATGGATAAAGTTAAAAAGATGTGTCGAGTAAACCGGATATAAAAGATCCAATGGATAATGTTAAAAAAATTAGTAGAATAAACTGGATATGAATTGTTTAAGAATAGAAGATCGGAGAAATAGTCAATGAAAGAATGAAATGAAATCACAGAAAAATCGAATGAATAAATTAAAAAAAAAAAAAAAAAAAAAAAAAACAGAATAAACTAGATAGTGAAAACGAGTGCATAAATAAAAAAAATATATGTAGAGTAAACTGGATGAGAATTGTTTAAAATTAGATATACGAATGATATTAGAGATTATGGTGATAAAAAGCTGTAAAGATCGTGTAAGTTTCTTGAAATTATAATAAAATTTTATGAGTAGAATGATAAAAATTTAGAACAAAATAAAAACTGTGTCATATACGAATTCGCGTAAATACTCTAATTGTGATAAAGTGCGCTAAAATCTCAATTTGAATTTATAGCAAACGATCACGTTCAATTGCGCCAGTTGACGAAACATGTATCCGCCAAATTATAAAAGTGTCGTTCAAGGTCCAATGAATATTCGAAACGTTTACAATAGAATCAAATGTAAATATTCGATACGATGTACACGTGTACCAAAAATCAAATCGAATAATATACGTTCGATTCGAAAACAGCGCGAAGAGTCAACAAGACTTGTTTTTTTCGCGCCAAACAAATAAATAGCTTTCGTATGATAATTAGATGATTTTTCAGGAAAAAACGACAAAAAGGTGGTTTGACATGTAGACAGCGATTGATTGTCATTTTTGTCACATAGAAAAACGATTTTGAATAGATGAAAAACATTTTTTTTTTTAAATTAGCCAACGAAAGTGACCGGAATAGAATGCAAGTACGCATTTCTCGCATACGTAACCTTTAACTATACAAAGTTACAAATCGAACATAAAAACATTCAAATTACACAATGATTGAATTTAAAGTGAATTTGGTTTTCGTATATCATCAGTAATTATAAAAGTATAAGTGCAAATAAAATGATAAAATTTCTACGCGAAATTATTTGAAAATCTATTACAATTTGATAATAAATAGAAGACACTTGAAAATTACATATGATATGATAACTTTGATCGCGGAATGGTCATATATTTTTTTCACGTATGCGATAGATTAAAATTGAAAGACGTTTTCGATCATGAAAATTAGCGTGTAAATTCAATAGGATAGTCTTTATAAAAAGTAATGTGTTATTCTAAATATTTGATCTTCACAGATAAATTCCGTGATCAAAATCATCACAGAAGTATTTCAAAATGTAAGTAGATACTCTTAATTTATTGGCAGGCGAATAATAATCAAAAACGCGCTGACAGAACTAATGAGATGTCAAAAATAAAGGGACATCATGTAATAACTTTTGGCAGTCTATAAAGTAAACAACTCAAATAAAAATTGCACGAATTTGAACAGTGCTACCAACTGATAGGTTAAATGTGCTCTAACGCAATTATAAAATTAAAAAAATATAAAAAACAGAGAGAAAGGATGCATTTCAAGTACGACGACCTTCCTCAAATAAACTCTGCCGTTGTTTATCCGGTTTATTTTCAGCTCGTGGTGAGAGTACAAAAGTCGAAATCGACCATTAATGTCCCAGACTATAAATCCATAGGGAAAATAGAGTTCGTGCTCAGGGTTCATAATAGAAAAGGATTTCGTATGGAATTTCCGCATGATTGTGGAAAAAGTTCAATTAGTCATTCGGTATGTGATTTGGCACGGGTTAAAGATGATAGTCATCGGCTTGTTAATGAATAACACAATGGCTTTTCTTTGTAGATTATTACTAATCAGATTTTGGGGATTGTTGAAAAAGAGTTGCACTTTCGAATCGGATTTTTTTAAAGTGAAACAGAATTATATAATTTACAGTGGTGGTCAATGAAGTTTGTTGTCTGTGTTATATGTTATATTCTTTTACAAATCTATCTACAAAAAACGTTATAATAATAAACGATGTTAGTTTGTATAAAATTTTGTAATGATAAGTGGATTTTTGGAAAAGTTTTCAGCGAAAAACAATAAAATTTTTAAGTTACGCTTTATTAGTTAAAAAAAATGAAGAATTTTTCGGCCTTAAAAAAAATAGGCTATCTTCAGATGAAATTTTTGAAAAATTAGTTATGTCCGTTTAAATTTTTGAGCGATTCTTGTGAAAAATAGAAAAAAATCTGGCAATAGGGAACTATGTACGTAGATTGTCAAATAAAATGAATTCCAGACAGACACAATTATTGAAAAGTAAATAAAAAATAAAAATAAAATTCAAATTAAGATTGATGTCGTTTATCCGATAACGTCAATTTTATTACTTTTTAATCCGGAACACGGCAAACTCAAATCGATTTTTCATCAATTTCAATTCAAACATCAATTTTTCAAGACGTTGCGATTTCATTGACCGCTACTGTATATTTATTATAGTTGAATATTTCGTATTTGAAAATATCTGATGTTATCAATATAGGTTTAACGAATGACGTCAAATGTAATATTCAGCTTTTTCCTCGTAGACATTTATATTATGGCAAACATAATATATTTTGAGGTGAAATGTATCGAAACTAATCGGGAAAGATCGCATTTTGGGAAATCGAGCGATTGCAAAAATTCTAAATTCATAAACCCGCAAAATAAATATTAAAGTTACCAAATTCTGATATCGCACAAGGTCGGAATATTTAATTTGTACACAAAACGCGATAAAGTAGCGAAATTAGTGCGTCCAATTTTTGCGTTATTAATTTAACGGATGAATCGAGACTGGCGAAATTCAATATTAACGATTTCCGATTCTGGACAATTATAGAAACACGTATGCCGATACTTATAAGGCTTTATATTTGCCTAGGTCAAGTTATGACCTCGTCTGCTTAAGTACGTACAAACACCAAGGGTCATATTCATACTTCGTCAAATGTTAAACATGCTTTATTATTATATATGAAATATCCAAATTCCATATTTGTTTTAAAAAAATTGTAGTTTGAAATCGCTTATACGATAAATTGTCGCCGATTCCGGCAACTATTGAGGTCAATATTAAACGGTGATAAATGTTTGACATGAAATAAAATCTGATTATATTTTTGATCGATTTAATGTATTACATATACACGAGCGACTTTTTATTGTTTGAATGGCCCTAGGGTGATAAATTGTCGCTGATTCCGGCGACCACTTAGGACACTATTAACCTTATTAAATATTCATAATTAATAATTAAAAACGAGCTCTAATTATTATATTGTGTCAATGCAACATGTTGTTCTCAATATGAGCAAATTACTGCGACAATATGTCGCTGAACCAACAGCAGCAAATCATTCTAATATTTAAAAATATAGTCGTCAACACATCACAAATCTGTCGCCCGAAAGTGAGCGACTTTTAAGTACATAGTTTGAAAGTTCCTCACGCGATAAATTGTCGCCGATTTCGACTACCGCTGATGATCGTTATTAACGTATTTAAGTTTTCATAATAATTAATGACAAAAAGTGAGTTCTAATTATTATGTTGTGTCCAATGTAACATGCCATTACTTCGTTCCCAATTTGAGCAAATTGCTGCGACAATATGTCGCCGAACCAACGACAGCAAATCATTCTAATAATATTTTAAAATATAGCCGTCAACACATCGCAAATCTGTCGTTCGAAAGTAAACGACTTTTTAGTACTTTTTAAGTCGTTCACACGATAAATTGTCGCTGATTCCGGCGACCAAAATCTAGTTCTAATTAACATTTTGCCTCATCGCTCCGTTCCCAACATGTCGCTGAACCAACGACACCAAATCATCCACACCGACATTTGAACGCACGACCAACCCGTCGCCCGAAAGTCGCCCATACAAAAACACACAGAACTAAAATTCCCTACCAACAATTTCGCTGAACACAGAACCGGACATATTCCATACAAATAGCAAACCTATTAAATTTCAAAAGTCGACACTGTTGCACCCACACATGCAATTCGAGCGCACGAGAGGTCGTCGCACTCAGATAACTCCAAATATGGTACGTTGCACTCGCGAAACTCAATGGCGGTCTTTTTTTTTTATTCTAACTAAACCAGGTGAGGCTTTTCGAAATTCGGAACTCGGAACCGTGCACGTCCGAACGGAACCGCGGGTCGGGACACTCTGGCAGCTGTCAAAGTCGAACGGCCGTTCGCGCGCTTTTCAGGGCTGGCGCTTTTGAAAAAAGAGTGGCAGCCCTGGCGTTAAAGTTGTCGGTGCTGAAACGGGTGTGGTTTTGAGTTTTTGAGAGTTTTCTTTTGGTGTTTCGAAGAAGAGTGGTTGCTGGTTTGATTGTAACAAGTTCATAAAAAGCTTGAAAAAAAAATTGGAACGTATCATACGTGATGTAGTAGTACAGTGAAGTCCTGTTTATGAATGATAAATATAAATGTTATCGAAGGGAAAATGTGGATTGGGGGTATTGAAATAAGAAAATTTGGGATTGCGTAATTTTAGGGCAAATGTGAATTGTGAATTCCGGGCATGTAAAAACGGGGTTTTGTTGTATGTGCAAAAAATTTAGATTTAATTGAAATATTCAAGATTTTTGCAGACTCATGATGATGGTAAAGTAATGCACTAGTGGTTGACCGTGTATCAGGAATTGACTACTTTTCAGAAAAACGTAAAAATTTTTTTTTTTTTAAATACGATAATTTTTCGGAAAGGGTGCGATGAATTAGCTGTTTATTACATCTTAACTATCACATCCTTTCCGAAAGATTATAGTCTTTAAAAACCTTAATTTTTACGTTTTTCTGAGAAGTAATCAACCATAGGTACATTGTCAACCACTGGTGTCGTTACCTTACATACTAAAATTTACCATCAAAAACTATTCGTAAGATTTTTTGACTTTTATAATGATAATACGTATTCGGCTCCATGACAGATGAACACATGTCAATTAATCACAGTTACAATTGAACACAATCTACAAGAAAGTTGGAAATGACTACATATATGTATATTATCATTCTTTATGACAAAAACTCTGATATTATTATTTGTATATTATAAAAGTAATTCAATATTATATCTGAGAATAATAAACATTTAAATTTAGGTACATAAATAAACATATTTATCAGTTTTTTTAATGAAATAATGACTATTTATTATTATTTTTTTAATCACAATACGACTAATGCTTTTATCTGCATATTTAAAAACTCTTTTGCAAATAGTGTTCAATTGTCATGTATTCAACTGACATGTGTTCATCTGTCTGATTACTATAATATATATTCATATACATTTAATAGATTTTGATGAATAAAACCTATGTATAAAAAGAAACAAAACTAAATATAATAAAATAAACATTTCCTATTATCATTACATGTGCCATACACGATTATGTATATTTATGTGCGCCTATTGAAGTTTCACTATCTTGTATTCGGCCTTGGCCAAACATAATTTCCGACTAATCAATAGAGTACATTTTAATTCAATAAAACGATTTCGAATCGATTACCATCTACAAATGTTAGTCATGTCCATAGCAATACACTCTGTATAGAAAACATACTAGAATATTTATTTTCGTATCGGAAAAATTGTTGATTGCGCAAGTCGTCGAAAATATTCTGACAAATTTAATATGCAAGAAAGTTACCAGGAATTTTGAGTGATTTGTTTTTATGCTGAATGTCACGACCCTGAAGGAGACTCGAAAATAATTAAAAATAATTTCTTTGATTTTCTATTCTTACTTTGCATAGAGTTGGAACTGTAAAAATAACTATAAAACTAAAATAAACTGAGGAAACACAAATGTGAAATTTGTTGATTGTCGCTTCAGAGTTAAATCAGAAAAACTTCAATTTTGAAATATTATATAAAAGTTTGAATTCTTGTAAGTTTTTTTTTATATCAAATGTTTTAAAACGTGAAATCGTAAATAAAATCAATTAAATTATGCATTCAAAAAATCAAAACGAAACCACAATGCATTACTATTTCCAGGAAATGACATACTTTTTCGATGTTGCAGTTTGAAATGTTGAAATATTGAATAAAAATGCATAATTATTTAACAATATAATATGATCAAGCAAACTAAATCGATTAATTCAGATTATCGTTTCCGCTACAATTCTTTAAATATTAACATTAATTGTAATAACAAAAGTTCAACAATAAATCTATTCTTTAAAAACTAAAAAAAAATCAACATACCCATTCGATATTCCAGAATTATGAGAGAGAGCATCAGCAAAAACGAACTCCTGATTAGTAACCGGATCATGTTTCCCTTCCGGCTGTGAATTCACAGAATTCGTCGCCTCTGGAGGATCTTCGGTATGCGGAAACGAATCGTTGAGCAAAGCCTCTGTTTCGACATGCTCCGACGACATTATCTCCTGAACAGTCTCGTTCAGCTGATCGTTGGCGATTTCTTCAGCAGCCAACGTCAGAAGGGTGCAACTGAAACGATACAAACATTCGGTAAACTGATAGTTTACTTTAATGTAAAGTTCGATTTGCTGAAAATACCTGAAAGCGATGAAAACCAGTGATAATAACGCGACGAAACGCGAGGGATGGTGACGAGAACGCCGCCGACAGGACTTCATGTCCTGTCGAAAAACGTCCTCTTTTGACACACGCTTCGTTAGTGACAGCACTGAATTCAACTGACGTGTCTGGCCTTGACAGTACGATTTCGTAGCATGCAAATAATGACGTTTATTGCACAAAACAAATTGAAATTTTGCGATGGTTCGATTCTGTTTGTAAATGAGTGATGTTTTGAAATTAATTGTGAGGTTTGATTGTATTGTAATAGCTCATAAAATAATAATAAAAAGGTAAAATAGGGTTTTAGCGTCCTAAATGTATATAAAAGTGAGTTGGTAGCATTGATTGGTCTTGCGTCTTTGTAATTGATCATGACGGTTGGAGGAAGCTAACGCACACGAAGAAAACGCACACGAAGTTAACTCATAGGAAGCAAGCTCACACGAAGCAAGCTCACATGCTTTCGAAAATTCTCGTATCATTTAACAAGAAATATTACTTTGGTACTGACAAAATATTATGGACGTATACTATTACGTCTAGCGTGAAATTCTTTTAACACAAAAACGCATTTTGGTGCTTTCAGTTTCGTGTTAAACGTTTTTCAATTTAATTTGAAAATTTGAAAATTTTCGAAAGCATGTGAGCTTGCTTCGTTTGAGATTGCTTCCTGTGAGATTGCCTCGTTTGAGCTTCCTTCGTGTGAGTTCGCTTCGTGTGAGCTTGCTTCCTGTGAGTTTACTTCGTGTGCGTTTGCTTCGTGTGAGTTAGCTTCTGGGAACTCACTAACATCACATGCGCAAGTGTTACTTGCGCAAACATGTACTTATCAAAAAATATTTCAGTTCATGGTCGTTGTAAATATTGTGGTGTCGTGGCGAGTCGTTGTCAGTTAGCCGGTGCCGGTGTGCAGCTAACGTCACTATCATGGAATCTTTATACAGCATTCCGTTTGCGTTATTAGAAGTACCTGCGATAAAATTACGAAAACCATCATGGTTACGCACACCCTCCTCTATGGTGGTGTTTTCACTTATACTAGCATCGTACTTTCTGGTGACCGGAGGTAAAGAATCACCTTTACAGGTTTTACACTCCAAATTCAACCTTTCAGACTCCAAATTCGACCGTTATCAGATCGAATTCAACCTTTTACATTTCAAATTCTTCTCTTTACACTCCAAACTCAATCTTTTACACTTCATATTCAACCCATTTCAAATCAAATTCATCCTTTACACTCCAAATTCAACCCTTTACATTAAAATATCAACCCTTTTCAAATCAAATTCAACCAAATGGTTAAATTTGATTTGAAAAATGATGAATTTGATTTGTGTCCACAGTTGTTTTCCCTATGACTGAGGATTGTGACTGTCCAATAATATTCCTTCCATACTTCGTCTCACAATTGTCCTCCTGCCCTTCATTTGCAATGCTTACATTATAGTTAGGCCAGTCGACGTTCTGATCTGGTTGAGATATAGCGAATATGCTCTTCCTTTACCATCCTCAACACTTTCCGTCTATACCAGATTTTCCAGACTATTCTGATTCCATCTCATATCTCTAAAGAACCATTGAACACATTCTAAACAGTTGAAAGACAGCTTAAGAAAAGCCCTTTCCATTTTCAGTATCAGAATCATGAAACCCCCCCCCCCCGTTGACTTATCCTGTTAACTTGATTTATAAAGGGTTGAATTTGGAGTGTGAAAAATTGAATTTGATTTGTAAAAAGTTGAATTTTAAGTCTTAAACTTGTACCGCTCAAATATTTTTCTATAAATGTATCAAATCTTATTTCCAGGTATCATATTCGACGTGATTGTTGAACCACCAGGTGTGGGTTCTACCACCGACGAACACGGCCATTCGCGACCTGTGGCTTTTATGCCTAACAGAGTAAACGGACAATATATTATGGAAGGATTGGCGTCCAGTTTTCTGTTTTCCATGGGCGGAATCGGCTTTATCATCTTGGACAGGACTCACAATCCTTCCACTCCCAAATTGAACAGAATACTCCTTATATCAGTAGGTTTCATTTGCATATTGGTTTCGTTCTTCACAACCTGGATATTCATGCGTATGAAGTTGCCGGGATATTTGCAAGGTTGAGCAAAACATATTCCACAAATATAAACGTCACAAAGTTATGTTAAACATTTTTTTTTTAAATTCTAAATTTGTTCTTTTACAAAAAACGCTAATAAATGTATTTTGTAATTTTATTTATTGTTTTATTTCATAAACATAACAAAATGTAAAATAAATATATCAAACAATAATTTGGCAAATATGAGAGTTTATGCATTAAATATTATAGGAATTCATAAATAAGATATAGAAGTTTCTTGGTCGATGCGACAAATCGGTTCTTTAAATCTAAAATTGCGATTAAATATAATAAAAGCGTCAGAATGGAATATTCAGATAATGAATCATATTTTTAAATATGCACTTTTTAAGTGGCACATAATACAAAAACAGTAAATATATTATTAAGAGTATTGTATAATAAAATTGAAAGTTTAATAAACAATACAGTAAGTATTATATTACAGATCTAGATGTGATTATAATCTTGTTAGTCTGAAACAATTTGGTACGAGACGGTTTTATTCAACAAGGTAAAGTATCTAAATTTCTAGTAGTACAAAATTAAGGTCTTATTATCCATTAGACGTTTATAAACTGTTTATAATGAAGGTAATTATACAACGATACAAATTAGTACAAATATTTAGTGTTAATTCGATATAATAATAACTTGCGCTATATGAGTATCATAAAAAATGTAGAATTACTATAACAATGTACACACTAAACAAATAACATAATTAAATCAATGAGATAAATGGATTTAGATGCGCGTATGTAAATCAGTCTTGTCGATATATTTTGTACTTCACAAACGTATTCTAAAAGCACTGAAAATAAAACGTAAATTTAACACAATTTAACATCTCAGTATCAAAAATAGAGATTTGAATCGAACTTACTGAGAGAAATCTGAACTTTTGTCAATTATATGTTCAAATTCGGCAAACGACAACGCACCATCGTCATCTAAATCGGCCTCCATCAACAAATTTTGAATGAGATGCTGCATTTCTGACTCGCTTAACCTTTGTGCAGTTCCACAAAGCCTTTCTACTACTTGTCTGAGATCTGACATACCCAACATGTCGTCGCCGTCAAAATCTATAACGAAAATATTATAAATAATAAGTAAACAACATTTTAAAACATAACACTTCGAAGAATTACCGAATATTCGGAATGCGTGTTCAGCTTTAACAGATTTCGGTGCGCTTTCGCTAAACACCGACATCATGTCAAGGAAATCTTCGAAGGTGCAGTCTCCGTCGTGACTAGAGCTGAATATTTTACATATTCTGTCACCGAACGGATTCACTTTTAGTTCGGCATATTGTAAAATCTTTGCCATGGGAAGCTTAGCATTTTTATTATGACCGACTCTTTCAGGAGCGAGAGCTTTAAACTTTTGATGGGCACTGTGTATAAATAAAATAAAAAATTGGTTAATTTATAAATTAAGTATTGTAGAATGCGAATCTGGATTAATTTCAAGTGAATTTCTTACAATAGAACTTCTTTCTTTGTGAAATAGGTTAGATCCTGAAAAAATAATAAAACGAAATATTTAATATAAAAATTAATCTGAAATATATTTTAATGAAATATAATTAATCATTAAAATGTATTAAATAAGCTTACTTGATAATCTTGAAGTTCCTCTTCAGTAAATTGACTTCGGCCCTGCCCCATTTTTCTTTGTTTGACAGCTTTGGCAATAACACCACAAATCTTGATCATACATTGTGAAATAAATTTATTATAAAAATTATGAAAAAAACTCAATAAAAATACGTATACGCATTCATTTTATTTATTTGATACATTTTATTTCAATTAGCACATTCAAAAAATTCATAATCATCAAAATAATCGATTCGACCATTTGGATATATTTCACAAACGAACGGATACTTTTTATTACAGTCAACTACGCGCCATACACTGTTCGAATCTAAAGTGACACAATTTTGAGTTTTCCTCTTATTTTTGGGATGTCCCGGAGCCCAGGCTCTATACGTGGAACATTTAATGGATTCACCGTTCGCCCTTATGAAGTCGCCTTCGATTTCTAAATCGTCGATTCCGACGTAAAACATTTCGTTTCTGTGCGAAAGCGACGATATGACTTTGGATATTTCTATCGTTCTCGTTTCAGTTCCTACGTCGGCCAAATCTGCTCCTAAATCTCGACAGATTTGTCGAGATTCTGTATAATTCGATTTGGTCATGTGAAATACGAATATTCCGATGCTATCGATGCATGTTGAATTTAGGGGCGCTAAATAAAAAAAAAATTTGTCAATTAGCCTACAGTAGTAAAAGTGTTCGAAAACCAACCATTGTCAATATTCGCGCGCGTAAATTATCACCAGATGAAATTTACCATTGATATTCATTAGTAAACGAAATTTAGTGGCAATTCTCAGAAATTTTATTCGTAAAACTTGGTTTGCGAGCGCTTTTGTAATTGGCAAGTACCAAAAAGATTATTTTATAAATACATAATTTTATAATTTTATAAATACATAATTTTATAATTTTATATCTAATTTTAAACGCTTACGTATTGGGTAAGTAAACATGCTGTAATAATCAAATGCAAAATCTTGAACAAAAGAAACTGAATTTTCTATTTCAGGACAAGCGAAAATAACACAAGGTTTCGATTTTCCTGAAACATCCAAATTCCTTCCATACGGACTATAATTAAAAGCCATAGCTCTATTTTTTAAAGCTAAATCGTTACACTGTTTTAACGAATTAGAATCGAACGAATATAACGGTTTAAATTTTGAACGATGACACATTGATATCAAGTAAAACACTGGTTTATTACTTTCTATGGAGTTAATACAATTATAACAACAAATTTTTACTATACATATCGAACATAAAATGAACATTTCGAATTTGAACATTTCAGTATGTTTGTAGTCTTGTGACTGAAAAATGACTGATGGATATTTTGCAGCCCATTATTCTTCAGTTTCATTTTGAACATCAATCTTTGTAACGTCAATCTTTGTCATGTCAACAATGAATTGTGATGCGTAACCGATTGATTTATAAAACTCCATTAAATGATCACTGGAAACGTTTACCTGTTGATGAATTTGCATTAAAATCAATCTTACATGTATTAAAAAAATATATATTTTTTTAATTACTTTAACGATTGAATCTTTATCGAATCTTTTTTCAATTTTTTTCAACACTGGTACGGCATCATTGATAATTTTTTCAATAAGTTGCATTTCTGTGGATGATTTTCCGATTTCTTTAAACTTTTTCACCAATCGCCCTTTTGCCACGCATTCGTCGACTTCTAGTAATACAATTTTTTCAGGAATTTTCAACATCTTCAGATACATATCCAGAATTTTCGTGCTACGCGGAAAACCGCTCACTATAAAACCCGTAGCGTCTCGATTTTTCAGCATTTCGTCTTTGATCAGTTCGACGGTGAGTTCCTAAACATTTTTATATCATTCATCATTTTGTTTAATGAAAAAATAATAATTTTTACTAACGTCTCGCGATATTTCGATCCCTTTCATTATTTCTATGTTCCTGATCAAATCTCCTGGATATATTGGCAGGTGTCCTGTCGATTTCGAAAGTTCGTCTGTGGCTGTTTTACTGCCTGCACCAGGAATGCCTATTACTAAAGTCACAGGGGTATTTTTTAAACAGTCAAAATCATTTTTGAAGTAAACATCCTGAAAAGTTTAAATGATTTTTCATTATTTTATAATATTTTGATCGTTTATATATTGGTTTATAATACATACGACTTCTTTTCCGAGTGCACAACCCATTTTTTTTATTCGATCGAATTCACTTCTTTAATAACTTTTTTTTTTATCAAACAAATGAAATTTTCAATTCAATATTTTTTTCGTATAATAAAACGAAACTTGAGTAATTCGGTAATATTAATTACTCATTATCATTATTTTGTATTCTAATATGAAATAATTAAAATAAAGTTACAATTATAAATCATTCACGTTATTTTTCATCCAACTATATTTAAATGTTGTACACCGTTACCAATTTTTCTAAAATCGCTTCAAAAGATCACATCTAATTCAAATTCTTAAGGCTATTATATTTATCTCTGTAGATTTTTTGGTAAAAAAATATTATAAAGCTTTACATATACTTCTATTCTATCTATTGATAGCAAAAATATTTTTTTTATGCAGATCGAAAGGCTTTTTTTTCACACCTTAATCATATGATTGTATGTTCCGCATGACGAAAAAACTAAAAACTGTCGCAAAACATGTCTATATTATCATCACACGTGGACAGCTATCACTAAATTATATCAGCACGAATTTGAGTATCTACTAGCAAGTTTCTAGTAGATATACATAGTTCTCAAAAATACGTTTATATAATTTAAAAAAAATCATCTGTAATCGAACTACACAGAATTATCTTCTATATTTTATTTTAAGTAGGAAACTGTTGTAGTTAATCAAACAACGTTCAACTTATGACTTATATTTAAAATTGATTTAAACAATTAACAAGTACATGTAAATAAATAAATAAATAATAATGACGTTCGATGAAATGATACATTTTATTATATAAGATTAACTGACGATGGCATCCATCTCCTTTTGTACTTGATTGAAGATATCATCGACTGAAGCTTCAGCTTTAATCTAAAAAAAAAAAAATATTATTGAGTTCAAAAAATATTTACGAAAATAATTAAAAATATGTAAATTCGACATACTCTCTTCAATTTTTCAGGATACAGAGCCAAGACGAGATCATTATTTTTCAAAAACGTCTGCAATCTCAACTTGATAGTTTCTTCATTGTCATCAGCGCGTCCAGAACTGATAGCTCTTCCCAACAACCTTTTGGTAAGAGTATCTTCTGAAGCATCGAAGTACAAAATGATGGTGCAAGGCAAGATCTCCTTCTCGAAGGCTACACCTTGATCTTTTTCGCGAGGATACCCATCAATGAGGAACCCTTTAGAAGTAGACACTTTGCTGAGCATCGCTTCTTTGAGCAGATCGAGCACTACATCGTTGGGCACCAGATCTCCCTTTTCCATGATGGCTGTGAGGTTCTTTCCCCTATCTGAGCCACTGGCAACCTCAGCCCTGAGCAAATCCCCAGTCGACAAGTGAGTAAAGCCATATTTGGCAATGATCTTGTCACATTGGGTACCTTTTCCCGATCCCGGTCCTCCTAAGACCCAGACGACTGGGAGTTTAGCTTCGCGCAATGGAGTCAGATCAATTGGAGCCTGAAACGACAATGTTACAGTTTAGTGTTGGGCTAAATTTGGCATGTATTGTCAACTTTTAGTGCCGTCGACGTATGACGGACTCGTCAGTATCATTTGAGCCAATTCAAGCTAGACATACGAGGTCGTCATGCACAGGAAGTATCAAACGATTTTGTCCATCATTATATGGAGTATAGGACGTAATGAGAATACGTAATTTGTGTTGCAAAAATGGGTCGTAAATGCAGATGAAGAGGATTTATTGGAATGAGGTGAGCCTACCATTATAAATTCGAATGGTGTCAGTAGAAATTTTCTCTGGTGCATTAAAAATTTTAATAGTTTTAACATAATGAATCAAAAGTTCATACTATATAGAGATCGTTCATTTTGGCAACGTTTTGTTTTGTGCAAATTCAGTCCCCCTCTACTTTGGTCTCGATTCAAAAATTAATTTTCAAAGATGTCGATGTTGTGTGCATTTATAAATGTAATAATTATTCGATATATCTTATTTCAAATCGAAAGCTGTGTCATAATCTCATACTTGAGTTGTATAATAAACGAATTTTCAACCGAACGTCTTCATAATGGATTGGAAACGGTAGTTTTGCCAACAATTATTTTAGTTAACACTTCTGAACACATGTTAAAAGATAATATCATTTTAAATTTCGTACTTCTAAAAAAAAAAAAATAACTTATTGTTGGATCCGTTCAGTATGGCAGTTCCAAATTTAATTTTTCACCGCCGAACTAACTTTTAATAGAATTGTGTCAAGGTTTTTTTTTAGATTGCATTATAAAATTTTCGCGAAACCTAATCTCACACTGATTCAAATTCATAAAAGATAAATGAACGGTTAACTCTAACAAAGATAACATTGCTTCAATTGTGTCGATAAGCAATACAAAAACATGGAATTTCAAAAAGGTCATAATTTTTTTTCCATTATACAAAATTCGCAAGGATCGATTCGCAAACATTCACATACCATGGTGAAAAGTTATATAACACGGCAGGTGTGTTTGGCGAAAAAGTTGAAGGACCAGCGACGGTGTTCCTCGCGAGGCGAACTGGTGCAGACTGAACGTTCGCTTTTCAGGCGCCGGCCAGCGTTTCCACAACTGTTCTTCGCCGACTACCCTCCCACATGGTTTGCGACAAAACTGGCCTGACATTGACCCAGGCACTGACCGCCGTGATTGATGTCCGTTTAGCAGACGCCAAGGTGTTAAAAAATAGCGAAAGTTAACTAATTTATTAAAATGTTTATATTGATTTGTTGATAAACATGTTCATCATATAAATTAAACATTAAACATGAGTTTTAAGTTAAGCATTTGAAACATAGTATATTGATAGTATTTATCTTATTGAGCATTATCACAGAAAGACAGATGGAAATCAGTTATTATTATATAAGATAATGCACCAGAGGTTGATCATGTAATTGACCACTTATCAGAAAAACGTGAAAATTAAGGTACAAACCTTAATTAAAGACGATGATCTTTCGTATAGGGTGCGATGGATTAGCTGTTTATTACATCTTATCTATCGCACCCTTTCTGAAAGATTATCGTCTTTAAAAAACTTCATTTTTACATTTTTCTGAGAAGTGGTCAACCACAGGTACGTGGTCAACCACTGATGTCGTTACGATCTTATATGTAATTTAATGTTTGTATTATATAATCACGTTTTCCATAAAAAAATGCAAAAAATCTTGCATGTTGTGTGAAATTTAACATATAATAATTTATTTGTGTTGTTATTAAAAAAATAAATATTTAACGTCATCTGTCAAATATATTATATGACAGTTGATGTGTCTTATGATATACCTATAGAAGGCTGGAAAATAATTGTATTGCTGACAGCAGAGTGTCGCAATGTGGTTAAAAAGGATATTGAGGATTATAGGCACAATAATTATCTTTGTGAGTCATAAAATAGTCCATTCTTAATTAAAGATGAGATTCGGAGAATTACCAATTAAAAATAATAATTTTTATACGAATGTCAAATATTACTTAAATTTCACAAAAAACGCAAGATTTTTTGCGTTTTCGTGAAAAACGCGATTATGTTATATAAACATTACGTAGCATATTGATATAAGTAATTTTGATTTTATATCCAATTTTTTTAAATTATTTCATTGATATCCAACAAGTTACTCACTATTTATAAATAATTGAAAAATAAAAAAGTTGCGAATCACTGTATTCGATCATCGACGTTACGATTTACAACACCGCATACTGACCTTTGAAAATACTCAAAGTGTTTTCACTTTTATTAGACAAAAACACATTAACACGCAAGATACATAAACTATTTTGTATTATATCGAAGAAAAATTATATAATTTAACAGTAAGCAATATAAGAATAGTAAAATTTGACCGCGAATTACGAACGACCTAGTTCTAATACCAAAATAAACAACGGTCAAGAACAACAATTTGGGAAATGGCAGATGATTTTATTGCACTCATCAATATTTGCCTGTTTGATTTATAATAGAGTATATAATTAACAGAAATTTTGTAGGCTTTTGATAAAAATTGAATGAATAATGCGTGATAAAAATTTGCAATTTTGATAGCTATTTTGCAGCACAAAGGCGATTATTTTTGCTTGACATTAAAATCCTTTTCGCTTCAGTCACGCAACAGTTTTTCCTCAAACGAACACGATAGATATTTCCGCATGCAATGCCATGTAAAAATATTTTAAAATTTTATTTATAAATCCATATCATCGTATCGGTACTGGTTTTTCCATTATTCGAGTACATAATTCAATGCGAATTTTTCAGCCATAAAATCCATACAGCTTTTACATTCCAAATTCAACATCATATAATACAAATCAAATTCTATTATACATTCTAATCTCAAATTCAATATTTTAAAATTTTGTTTATAAATCATACCATATCGTTACTAATTTTTCATAATTCGAGTGGAAAAAATTTCAATGCGAATTTATAGCCATAAAATACATGCGGCTTTTGTGCTTCAAATTCATCCTTTTGTACTTCAAATTCAATATTTTATGCTTCAAATTCAAAGCGAATTTTAAGTTATATAATACACAGACCTTTTATAAATACTTTCAATCCAATATTATACAAATCAAATTCAACCTTATAAACTTCAAACCAAATATTTAAAAATTTTATTAATAAATTCTAATCATCATATCAATACTGATTTTCCATTATTCAAATAAAAAAAAAACAATGTTAATTTTTAAGCCATAAAATATATACAGCTTTTATACTTCAAATTCAACCTTTCTAAACTTCAAATTAAATTTTTTACAAATAAAATTTGACCATCACAAATTTATTTTCAATTTTTTCATGAATTTATGATAAACACAAAAGAAATGTTAGACGCATATGTTATCTATGGTACTTATTTTCAGAACGATTTATTGAAAAATACAATTAATTATGTACTTATGTAAAAATTTATAAAAATTATCAATTGAGATTATCAAATTCAAATTGAAGGATAGATTGTATTTCATTGATTACTATAACAACGGATTTAATAATATACATTTCGATGGTTCAATTTGATTTGGTACAGGTTGAATTTGATATGAAAAAGGTTGAATTCGATTTGTATAAGGTTGAATGTGTAGCTGTATTGAATGTTTCTTTTTACAAACGAACGATAAAAACCTGACAAAAATCACTCTTGAAAACCGCGGAAAATTTGCAAACATCACGCGGCGAACATGCAAACATCAACGTGACGATCACTAACGGAAAAACGGTGGCCGATTTGTAATTTTCGAATTCGAAAACGTCCTTTTTCCCGCGTCTGAGCCTCCACATCAAACGGAACGCGACGCGACCATTTTCGCGATTTTCGCGCCGCGCACTGGCCGCTTTCCCGCGACGGAAAACCTCTTTTTTGCACGCAGATTGACGCACAAAAGGTCAAGAGAATCGTTCACATTAAACCTGGAATTCTATTTTCGAGCGTGTAAGGTGATTTGATATGTATTTACAAAATAAACGGGTAAAACGGGAACGTCGAGTGCGACAAGTGCGTGGGCGTTAGATAGACTTTGGTGAACGGCCAGATAACTATGCCAACGTAACGTATGTAATTTGTTTTCGCGAGTATTTTATTGAAAATAAAATGAAAATTGTTATTGTTATCGTCGGATGCAGCTTTTGTGATTGTGTGATGTGTTTAAAAAAAAATTGTATTATTGGTTAGTGGAGGTCGTCAAACTTTTTGACGGCGCGGATTTTCAAATTATAATTTGGATTACAAACATTATTTTTTTAAAAATTATAAATGCATTTATGAAAAAATGTCAGATAATTTATATATTGTTGATATGCAATTAAACCATTTAATACAGTTAAAGTGTAGTGTGGACTAAAAAAAATTCTCGTGGAACACTGGTTGGTGACAGCTGTATTAAATCATTATTTTAAACCTTTTAATGAAAAAAATTATTAATATTTTCAAAAGTCATATATTTTCTTATGTTTATATAATACAATGATTCTATTACTTCATTAACCAATAAACATGTCGCTCAACTTAATACAAATTCGATAAAAATAAACCATCAATTTTGTATATAAAAAAAATTCAATGGGTTTTATTATAAAAAAAAAATCAAAATCTATTAACTGACCTCATAACATATCGCTTAACTTAATAAATTTATTTAATAACTTCAATTCAATTTACTTACCATTCTAATGCTGCTATGCGTCAATTGAGCGTGGTCCGGGATACGCCCCTGTTACGTATGCACTCAGATTCCCCGAAATTTTCTCAAATTCGGGAAAAGTGATGGGGTCTATTGAATGAGATGAAAATAACTTGTTTTTCTTTGTAGAATTAAAGAATAACAGACAGCACGGCGCCCTGTAAGGACCTCCGCGAGTATACTATTCAATGTTAGGATTTGCTACGCTCACCCCAAACTTAACCCTGAAGTGACTGAAGGAAAATGTAGTTGTTTAATGCGGTGTTGGAAAATTTTTATTTTTGAATTTTACAAAGAAAAAATCGTTTTGAAAAGTTGTTTTTTTTTAAATTTGAAAATTTTACAGAATTATGATTCAGATTTTTCTTTTATGAATTGTTTTTAAAAAAAATTTTTTTCTTAAATGTATACTTTATGTTCGAAAAAAACGAATGCCTTAATTTTGTAACTAAACATCATATCATAATTAGTTTTTTATACCTAACCCTCTTTTTACACGGTTCAGGGAAGATGAACTGATTACTTTTTTTACACGGATTTTTCACTCTAACACTATTTCTACTGATTGTGAGCTTAGGAGTATACTTATTCCTACCAGAGCCGGTCAATTGACCGGCGTACTTAACACGGTATAAAAATAATAAAAATACGTATTACATATTATGCCACAATGGTGAGATTCGATGCAGGCCAATATCTATAGTATAGATATTGGCCTGCATTGAATCTCACCATTGTGGCATACTGACAGTGTGGTGGCTGACAGACAGACAGACAGACAGACAAACTTTCATACTTATAATAGTATAGATTCTATACTATTATAAGTATGAAAGTTTGTCTGTCTGTCTGTCTGAATCCATTTTCGAAAAATTAAACTTTGTCCTTTATAGAAATACTGATATAATTATATGTATGTAATTATAGTTATTAAATTAAAAAAATCAATGTTTTTTGATGATTTTACAAGGCAAAAATTTTTCACATTGCACATTTTTTATAAAGTACATTTGTATGGAAGTTCTATCCAAATATAGTGATGGAACCTATCTCCAATTTTTGAATGGTCACCATACAATTTTTTTACATGGTAGTCTCGGGAACGTATCCCCCGTTTATTTTATAAACTACACCCGATCTTAAAAAAATTCTTAAATGTTTGAAATAAATAAAATAGACAATTCTTCATTTTGCAGTTACAATTTTCTTTATAAGTCGTAAACGTATTATAATTTTTAATTTAATAGATTATATCATAAATGTTATGGACTATAATAACGATTATTATATATTGAAAATATAATATGAATGAAAGTATATTTTTTCTGATCATAAAATAGGTTGTTTTTTTATAAAGTATTAGAAGTTAGATAAAATGTATTTTAGAGAAAGAATTTTTATTTTTATATACATACATAGGTTCTCAAAAACGCTAGTAAAATATACTTTCACCTTTCACATTTTCACTATACAGTATAATTTTTGAAATTAGATCCAGATTAATTTTTAATAATTAAAAAAACACTCATCAAAAATTAGGCCAAACAAAAAAACCAACACCTTAAGTGTTAAGAGTTGTTATGAATTAAGCCGCGCTCTCATTCCAACGACCCCGTGACCCACTTTCGCCCAGAGATGAACTTAACCCATTCCCGCCATACGAATCGCATTCAAAAGCACAATAATTCCGAATCATTATCCACCACCCCCAAAATCGATACGCGACACATGAATAATAAATGGTGAGCTCGGCGCTGGTCTTTTGCATCGGACGACAATTCAAACTCGAGCTTTTTTCCCGGGATGTCTCGTCGAGGTGGGGGGGCAAAAAAGGTTTAACCGTGGCCTAGATGCGTCGATCGATATTACAAGGACGCGAACTTCCGCAAAAGCTCCCTGCAACGACCTTCTCAATCGTGTCTGCATGAAAGCTATCGTGTCGATTGGTATTGGATGAGCTAGGCACCTTTTTTAATGGATTTTTTTTGAGAGTAAGTGATTTTTCAGCGACAGATTTGTCGTCGCGACAATAAAGAGTATCTGATTGATTTTTTTTGAAGGGTTAGTGATGAATTGTCGCTGGACGACATTTTGTTGGAATGGTGATTCATTTTGTTGTTATTGACGTCTTTTTTCGTTGAGATCAGTGATTAAAATCGTATTAGTGAAGTGTAATGATTAGAAAACATTGTGTAACTGTAATTCCAATTTATATCATGAGAAGTCAATTTTTCTTATTATGATAAATTAGTTTAAGCGCGAGCGTTAGATTTGTCGTCGCGACTATAGAGGGTTGATGTGATTCATTGTTATTGATGGGTAAGTGAGGAATTGTCGTTAGACGACTTTTTGTTAGGTTTAAGTAGGAATAAATTTAATGTTAAAATAACTGGGATGGTGACCAATTGTCGTCGTTATTTCCCAATTTTTTTCGTAGAGATCAGTGACTCGTATTAGGGTAGCCAAATAATTAGAATACTATTGAAAAATTTGTATATCTGTAATGTCAATTTAAATTGTGAGAGGTTTAACGATTTTTCTTAATATGATAAATAAGTTCAAGCGCAAGCGACTTTTCAGCGACAGATTTGTCGTCGCAACTATAGAGGGTCCATATGATTCATTGTTGTTGATGGGTTAATGATGAATTGTCGCTGGACAACTTTTTATTGCGTTTAAATAGGAAGAACTTTAATATCAGAATGATTGTGATGGCGACCAATTACCGTCGTTGTTGGCGACTTTTTGTCGTAGAAATCAATGATTAAAATCGTATTAGTTTAGTGTAATGACACTAAACTAATCATTATTTGAAAAATATTGGAAAATTTGCATATCTGAAATGTCAAAAAGTCTTTTTGATTTTTTTATATGATGAATGAAAAAAACAATTTTTTCAAAAAAATGGTTTCAAGTCAACTATAATATATTATATAAGATTATATTATAGTAATGTACTGACCATATAATAGTTGCTCAACTTCAGATATTTATGAGAACCGAACAATATTTATTTATTGATTGTATGGAATAAATGATTATTATTTTTATTTGTTTGACACAAATTTCTTCAAGTGAATTCGGATCAATATTACAATTATTGATTACTGTATGAATATTAAAATGCATAATATGTGTAAGTGTTGGATATTTACAATTGAACAAAACAAACAATTCATAATTTTAGTGCTGGTGAGCATTTATTAGTTTGTCTATATTTAAACGTTCATAATAAATGTATTAAAAATGAAATCACATGCAAGAAAATTATGATTAAATTCAAATCCAAATGACAAAAACTACATCATAATAGAAATATTACTTAAAATACATAAAGTTTCAATTTATATGTTAAGAATTGTAACAAAATTATAAATACACTTATATAAACAAAACACTAACGAAAACAATATTATGCATTTATGATATGTGTAATTTCATATTTTACTAATTTTCCAATTGCGTTATATAAAATTGCAATATTTTTTCATGTTTATATGTTTCATCACATTTTAAACTACATAGTGGAAATGCTTTAAAATTCGTATCGAAAATTATAGTACGTATACAATATAAATACATTTGAAAACAGTTGGCCCCGAGACGCATATACTACGGTTTTGTTAACAGTTACGTGTTGTATCAAAACTATTTCTAGCCTAATAGTTATAATTTTAAACCAACAACTTTTAAATTGCACTTATAAAAGACTTAGGAGGTATTATTCACTTACAATAAGAGTATTGCTAAAATTAAATAGTGTGAATTTGATAACTGAGTGTGGTATATTTGATTTTAACATTAGTCCTATGATTTCATAATGCAAAGTGCTACAATTTTGCTTTAACATTTAAATTCACAAAAATCAATTAATGAAAATCATCTACATTTATTATGATTGCAACATAATTCATAATTTTGATTTAAAAACATTTGCCAGTTTATTTAACATAATTCTTTTCATCTAAATAAATGCATAATTTTAAAACAAAAATAAGTGCTTTTCAATATACAAAAGCTTCAATGCGCTTTAGAATTATGGTCCTTCAACCAGCTATCTAAATCTTTAAATTTAATATTCTTACAAGCCTATTGACACAAAACGAACACATATATTACAAAATACATTAACAAATGGATACACAAGGCACTTGTATCGGACCATAACCAGCATGGTCTTCCTCATAATATAGGTAATTTTCCACTTTTTCAAATATACATATAAACTATGTGTATAACGTCATATTTCCATATGTTAAAAAGTAAATATTTTATATATGAGCATCGAGGTGCTCCATTCCACTTTGATAAAAGTTTCTAGAATTAGCACCAGCTGCAATTTTTGACTGCAACGGCGCTACTTTTGAAGCTGCGATACCAACAAATCCATTCGCCATGCCTGGTATTCCACCGTTGACATGACCATTTGCCATTCCGTTCCTCATGACACCGTTAGCCATGTGCTTTACTCCGTTGGCATTGCCGACGTTCTGCACTTGTTGGCTTATTGTACTTATACCACCTGTAACAAACAGTGTATTTTTAAAATGCAAAAAATTGAATTTATAATAAAATAAGCAACAGGATTTCACAATTCTAATGGTACTTTCTAAACATTGAAATGTGTTTCATCAGAATTGAAAGCCTACCTATAACGTACCTGGAAATGCTGAGGCTTGGGGTGGAGTTGATCTTTGGAGACCAGCTCTCCCCGTAGCCATTGCTTGTGCTTCAGTTCTCTTTTGAAGTTCTGCAGATTCCATATGATTCATCATAACTTTATTGAAATCTTCTTGGACAGGAACAGTATCAGTATCACCGTCAACCTTGATCAGATATAAAGACATGAATTATTTAATCGTGTTTTTAAAAAGGTTCATATATATTTTTACTTACTATTGTAAGACGCTGATCAGCATCCAAAGACTTCAACATAGGAAGTGAAAGTTCTCTAAAAAGCTCTAATCTTCTTCGGAAAGCAGCAACACTATCATCTAATCTTCCACGACCGAGTTGAAGTTTAGAACAATCCAATAGAATTACATTTGGTTTTTGTTGGAACTAATAAATATTACAATATTATAATTGAAAATTACGTAATGTACTGCCCAATTTGAATATTGAATTTTTTATTTACTTACTGTAGTTTCATATGAATGGACCTGCTCCATATCTCTGGGGTACCCGTCGATAACAACACCTTTTGCTCCGGCTAATTTAGTCAACTTATCTTTGATGAGACGATTTACCACACTATGTGGTACCATTTCACCTCCAGCAATAGATTGTCTGGCAATTGCTGCATCGCTGCCAGGACGAGTATCTCCTTCAGCCAATTGTCGGAGACTTCGTCCGATACTGTATAAAATGGTTTGGTTAATACAATGCTGTTATCGTTTCGATAAAATTTATCAAATCACGAACCTGAAATGTGCCCATCCTGGCAGTTGAGCGACAGCTCTTTGACACAGAGCTGCTTTGTTGCTTCCTGGCCCTCCGATCACCCAAAGGGTAGCTGGAGGTTCGTTTTTGACTGGGGATTGATATCCGTGGTCCATGTCTGATGCTTTTACGGTGATGACATCGGCTTGGACCACGTGCTGTGTATATAATGAAATATGTTAATATAATATATTTTGAATTTTTATGAATTTGTTTCGTTTTGTCGTACCTGAGGGTCTACTTTTGGTATCACGAGTGGTTGTGGAATTATCGAAGAAGGGACTGGTTCCACACCGACTATTTCTCCTGGAATACCATCGGCTCCTGCCCCTGTAACTCCATTAGCAGCAGCCGATAAATTCTCTTGTGAACCCAACACTCTTAAAACTGCCGATCTAAAATCTTTATATACTTCGCCTGGATTCCTTTCGCCATTTACCTAAATAATCAACAAATTGTTTTTAATTTACATACTTGATTATTCAATATTCTATGGAAAAGTATCATTAAGACGATCTCATTATAAAAACATGAATGTATCCGAAAATAATTTATTCCGGGTTTTCCTTCAATCGGGTTTAACTTTATTAGCATTTGAGGTTCGGTTTCAGCAAACTGCAACCTACTCACATATCCACAAATATAGATTCATACATGAATATAAACCGCATCGCATATACAACATGAACTTTCTAGAAATAAATGACGATTCCCATCAATAATATCGATATCATAAAATACGCAATGCGTCCGAGCAATGCCGTCGTCCGTCTTCAAGAAGTCGACACCCTATAATTTCCGACGACTTAATTATTCATATTTTTCGCTTTCCGCTTCATACAAAATATAGACCAATCTGAATATTAAACGAACGACCGATCCGTGAAATAGGTTGCCTTCAAAGGAAAAAAATCCGCTCGGAAAACCGTACACGATCATTGTCTTGTCATACTATCCACACATTGTTAACATTGTACAATAATTGATATGTAATGATAATTTATATGTAAAAACCGAATAGGCATATATTGATACTTTCATTTTAAAAAGTTATCCTTGCAAATCTTTTATACTAATTTTGGATATGTTACCATCTCTGTGAAAAAATTTAGAGCGATTTTTGGAGAATGCCTTTGAGTTATTTGGCACATTAGGTTGTTCACCAACAAACTCAAAACAGTTTCATATTTTTATCACAAAATACTTAATCAGATGAACTGACAAGATAATTTTACTTGATCTAATCAATATTTCATACATAAACTTTTCGCAATGAGTAGGTACATTTTAGCTTGATTTTTTTGATTTTGAAAGAACTTGAAGGTGTTCTCCAAAAATCGCTCCGGTTTTTTTTCCAAAAACGGTAACATTTTCAAAATTAGTATACAAATTTGCGAGAATAACTTTTTCTAAACGAGAATATCCATTTATGTGTAATTTTGAAGGTGCGGTTATAAATTCCGGGATCAAAGTTTTTACAATAGTACAGTGTATGAAAAGTGTGTCGATTGAATTATTGAAAATTTTGATGTGATTCTATTATTTTTTTTATAATAATCCTTAATCTAATAATAATAAGTTAATAAAAAGCTTGAAAAAAGTATTGTTATATTATTAACATGCTGTTAACACCACGAATAATATTATATATCGATCGAATTACTAAAATATTTTATTTGATATTTATATTGAAAAAATACATCGTCAAAACTATTTCATTCGATAGAAACATATTTTTAAATATACATACAGTACAATTTTTTAAATGATTATCAATATATTGTATGTTTCGATTTTGTTCTCAAATATCAGGGTATATAATCTAAATGACGTTTAATTGCAATTAATTCGTATATTCAAATAATATATTTTATATTACCTATTGGTAATATAAAATATATTATTTATATTATTTGATTTTATAATATAAAATATGTTATTTTTTATATATTCGTATATCCTGCAATATATATCATATTAATTTAATTTTATATTTGTTTTATAAAACTATTGATTGATCAATTCAGAATCGTCATAACATTGTTCAAACTATGAAATTATAGCAAAAAGATCTAATATTACAAAAAACCTTTGAGTCTTATATTGAAACATATATTATTTATATAAAAATTCTTTGGTATTTTGTATTTTTAAGTAAATAAATTTGATCAATATTATCAATACGTGCAAAACAATCGACACAATCGACGACTTTCTAAATTATATGAAAATAAAAAAAATCACATTATTCATAATCAATATGGATTGTGGGAAATCTTTAAAATATAAAATTTTATGCGCAACCGACACGATAGATTCGAAGTATTTCAAAATTGTCATATAAATGAAATCATAATTGAGTCGCCATTGAAAATCAATTTCAGTAACAGGAAACCGCCATAAATATTGTATTCCATCATCATCATTATTATTGAGGATGTCCACGGCGAGCTTTCTTCCCTCGGTAGATATTATTTATTGAAATTGATCCAATTTTGGGGGTCGGAGGCGAACTCTTCATTAACGAAGGGACTAAAGCCTCCTTTCCTTTTGAATGAATAAAATATGTATGAACTGCTTCGAGTTAAACTTATGCCCCTTTCCAATGATGGATTTATGACATTATGTCAAGTATGTGAACCGAATGAGCTTTCAAAATTGAAATTCGTATAATTTTCTTATTGAGAATTGTTTTAATGATATTTCGATAAAAAATGTTTAGAAATCGATGTTTTTATATATGACGACTACTTTGTACGTTTCATATGATAAATATTGATTTTTCGTCAATTAATAATTCTCACGGTCAAACGGTTAGTCGATTTCGTAAGATTGTCTTTGAAAAAAAAATTTGTTTCATTAACACAATAGTCGAAAAATCGCTTAGTGACAATGTGAAATTTGATTCGACGACTCAAGGAAACATGATGAAATATTAATGAAAGTACGAAGAAAAAGATATGGTTGTTTCAAATTAATTTCAATTAGATATAATCGATTTCATGGAAAACGAAAAAAGAGGTTTGTACAATATTCCATTTTTTTTTAACACTTTGTAGAGCTTTTTATCGCGTGAATAATATAATACTTGTCTTTTCATGATTAAAAGTCTCAAATTTTTCAAGAATTTTTCTAGAATTCAAATAAAAAAACATTTTTTTTATAGACAAAATCTCCATTTTCTATTCCACTCGGCATTCTTATATATATTATAGCAGTTCCATTTTTTTTTCGATGTTATACTTCCTTAGGACAGTAAAATGAAACTTTGCGTAAAAGTAATACATATGCTTATGTATCGTTATACATATGATTTTTATTCAAATTTCAACTAAAATCATATTATAATATCATGAATTTTATAATATTAATTGTACGGTATTGCAGTTCAGTAATTCCTATAAACGAGCTGTCATTCAATGAAAATTTTTATTCTTTATCGATTCCACTTTATTCTTTTTAAACCATAACAGATTATTCTAACGTGTGTAGGTGATAATGTTTTCAGTAATTTTCATGAGAAATGATAACTGGAATGTTTTTCAGTTGCTTTCTTCAGTGACAGGATAGATATATGATAGATATAATAGGTATTGGATAGGCATATTATAGAAAAGCTATAGGATAACTATATGATAAATATAGGATAGATATAGGATAGATATATGATAGATATAGTGATAGTTATAAGAAAGAAAAAGTATAGAAAAATAATAGATATAGGATAGATTCTACTTCCATAAAACACACCAAATCTCAAAATCAACATATCCACCCCAACCAAACACACCCATCGACAATTGGCGATCGGTAATCGATCACAGAACCTTCTAGAGCTTTGTCGCATTTGTCGCTCGGACAACAAAACATTGACCATAAATTATCCACAATACGCGGGAAGGGGGCAAGTAAGAGACGACGTGTAGCTTTTAAGGCTGCGTTTTAATTATTCAAGGGACACACGCCTACCGCAACGTGTACCGTGTATTTCTCGTAATGGCACACCCACCCACCCCTGTGTTCGACTTGACAAAATCGATATCACATTAAATATACACGTGTTGTTCATACTACGTATCATTTGAAAATGTACGCTAAGACGTCAAGAGCGATTAATTTGCATCGATCTTTGCCATGGTGGGTTTCCAATATCGGAGTTTGGAGGCGATCGATCGGGGTTTGTTTGTAAACAATGAGAGATTTGGAGAAAATCTTATTTTATGTGTGGTTCGATTCACGAAGTGGTAATGTATTTTTGAATTTTTGGTTATATAATTGAAATGAGTGCGAAAATTATTATTTATAAGGTTAATTTGATCTTTGCGCAAAAAAAGTTATGAGATCATTCCGCGAACGATATTGTCACAATTATGAATAAATATGATTTGTTTAATTAGTTATTTCATAAGAAATAGAGGAAAATATAATGTATAGTTGATAAAAATATAATGTATAAATCCACATGTGAGTGTTTTGTATTAAACCACTAAGGATGAAGAAAACTATGAATTGATTGAATAGGAAAAATTGGTTATAGAGTATTAATTATGGATATTGAAATTTTGAACTGTACAATATTTTTAGATACAATTTAAAATATCTAAAAGTGACCGGAATAAGTTAGATTGATCGGTTTATTTATTAGTTTCCTGCATTTTCTGGTTATTTAAAAGATTTCAGTATTCGATAAATCAAGAAGTTATCCAGACATTGTTGATAATGTAACAGAAAACTCGAAAACGTTTTGAAAAGATTTTCAAAACTTTTTTTTCAGAAATATAAAAACCGATTTTAAATTTAAGATAAATAAAGTTGCTAAAATGAATTATAACCTTTCTATTATTCTGTTGATTATATTGCTAAAATAACACATTGATCTAATATTTATTTAAACAGTGTTACAGTTTATGTAAACACAATGAACATATAATATCATTAAATTCTATATTAATCATTAATTTTATATAATGACACCACTTTTATTTATTACGCAGAAAAATATTTGCGAATAAAGGTGGTCCAAAGTTCTAGGAAAAGCATTAAAGAGGTGATAGGTCATGTTATTTGGAACATTTTAGCTTGCAATTAGTCCAAAGTATCATAGTTTTTGCTTTGTTATTGTTTTTTTTTTATTTTTAAGAAAAAAATCTAAAATCTCATAATTGCGCACTAATAATTCCTAAATGAAAGATAATATAGCAGGCGAATCTTATTTTTTTTGTTTTTTTACTATATATTTAATTTTAAAATATGAATATAAAAATCTATATCAGCAAAAAACTATTAGAAATAGATGATTGGTTATCAAAAAAATAATCGAAGTAAAGGGAGACTCGTTTTTTGATATTTTCTGTTTAAAAAAAATTTAAAAAAAAATTTAAAATAAGCAAGATAGGACATTTCCAAATCTTTCAGTAATCTTATATAATATAATATTATAAAAAAACAACTCACCACCATCAACATATTAGTCTGGTCGAAATAATCCGCAACCGGCATGACATTTTTATAAAAATTATTCAACTCCATCTTAGCAAGGCTGAGCACCACATGACCCAGCCTGGCGCCATACTCTATTTGCCTCTCGAGGACCTTCTGTCTCCAATTGACCAGGATGACGCCGTTGACGACTTGGATCTGAAATTGATCGTCGATTAGTATCCATTTCTTCGATTAGTTCGTGTCTACACTCGAAGGATGGGGCTTCTGAGGATGCTTAAGCACGCTAACGGACTATTAGCGAGGACCGAACAAACAAATTGGAGTTTTCCGAAAAGGCGACATTACCGAACTGTTTAGAAATTTGAAAACGACACTCGACAAACACGCTAATGTGTGGACACGTGTATGTCTACACATAATATGCTTTCAATTTATGTTTTTTCGGTCTAGACCTACAATTTTTTTTTTGTATAAGATTTACCGATCTATTTTTGAAAATGACGGATTTTCGACATGATACAGTTAACAATTTTGTGCTAATGTACTTTTGGATTATATAGAAAGTTTATAATTTCGATTTGTTTAGTTTTTTCGATGAAACAATGTGCGTATCAATTTCACATTAATGAGTGTCGAAAACATTTTGCTGTATAAATTTCTCGTTACGTATTGACAGGGAATATAAAAAAATATCGATAAAATTAATGATTCAAAATTTTGTCAATAATCCATTCAAAGAATTCTCATTATTTTAAGTTACATGCGCAATTCAGGAAAATAGAATTGTAGTATTGTTTTTAATTGAAATTTCATTTTTTCGCCATAGATTCGTTAAAAGTAATCTAAAATTCAGTGATAAGTTTAATTTTTGGGATAAATCAAACTGTTATCTGATAGATTGAATAATTCATAAATAAATCTATATAATTTTTGAGCTTTCAAAGGTTCGAAAAGCGATTATATGTTTGAATACACAATTCCGTTCGGAGTGGGAGTAAAAAGCTAACCGCTATCAATGAAAAACAAATTACGTTCATACGAATATGAGTTCTAGGTGGAAAAAAAAAATCGATTTTAATGCCAAAACATCGTGTGTCAACATATTATGAATCATTCGATTGAAAGCTTTACGCTTACTCAAAAAAATAATAATCCAAAATTCATTTTTCAACATTTCAACATCAAAATATAAATTCTTTTTAACACAATATAAAAACATATTTAATACATATTTAAATACTTTACATTAAATTTAATTTTCTTAAGTTTGATTATGTATTTGAAGAATTTTAAAAACATACCTTACAAACAATGCCAATTCTAAAAAGAGGTATACATAAATATTCTTCATAAGAATCCATTGGTACTTTTTAAATCATTCAAATCTTACAATTAAATATTTAACTATAGTATTCAAAAACCTAACAATATTCAAATAATACAGCACATATGTTAAAAATCAATTCAGAAAGTTGTTAATGAACGTATATCAACGATATCGAAATAGATAAGTTTATTTGATTTTTTTTATTCAAACATATTGAAATATTTTTTGAGAATATTTGTGAAAATTTTAGTTTAATGAGAAATTGTTTGATTGTCAATATCAAATGAAATTCATACTACAAATCAATTTATAACCGTTCTAAATATACATGGACTGAAATACATTTGGACCGTGTCATATACATACATATAACAATAAATATAATATTGTATAGATCGATAAATGTATGCATTTTTCAGATTAGTAATCAAAAATTTTATGATGCGAAATAGTAGTCACAATGTCGATTGAAATTTAATGGAAGCTTTATAGTCGTGATATTATAATATATAATGACTGTTAAATAGAACACGTAGTAAATAGGCAGTTTTTCAAAGTGCAATGAAAAGAAACCTTTAAAGTAATAATTTCACGATCCATTCAAATAAAAGCTTGTTATCGATGAAAACCGGATTATTGAGTCAAAATCCAACAATGGACGATACACGCAGACATAATACACGCCCTATATATTTTCACATTTGGAAAAATCTATTAACACAACAGAAACGTAAAATTTTACCCACAGACGATAGATAACATCGATTCGTTCATGAAATTGTGACACTTCGAGGACGAATTTCGTTAGAATTCCTTCGATCGTGACACGCAAATGATTAAACGTTCGTGTTTTTTTTTCGAAAAGAAAATGCGCAATTTCGAAACACAATGAGTACCAATCGCTTCGAGAGTTTGAAATTGACCGTTTTGTTAGCGGGAAGACAAAAAAAATGAAAATGGAACGTGAGTTCGTGTGGTACTGGGTGTTACTATTGAGTCGTGCTCTTTTTCGAAAAATGACGCGGGTTTTTGCGATTGATTGATGGTTTTTTTTTGTTTTTTTATTTTTTTTACCTTGTCCGAATATTCTGCTACGTCCCTCATCGATCTGGGGTATCCTGATACTAAGTAGGTTTTTGCAGCAGGGGCCATTTTCATTTCGAGCATCAGAACTTCTGTTACAGTTTTGCTGGAAAGGGCGCCGAAGTCTTGCATGTCTGAAATAAGTAAAATTATTTAAAATTGATTTTTTTAAATACAATATATAATAAGGGAAAGTTTTACATAGAAAAAAAGGAAAAGAATTGCTGCTGATATAACATGTCAAAGATAATATTTTAAAACTACATGTAATAATACGGAATACGGAAGGACGATTTATCACAAAAAGAAATATTAACGTTTTATTATTTATATACCTATAAATATGTTACGTTACGTTTGTATAATCGCTTCGTTCATGAAAAAAGCAAAGAATCTTGTTTTGTCTATGAAATTTATCAAAATCTGGTGACATTTGATGTATCTTACGACATACTTATGGAAGCATTATAATTTCTTCGGTACACTTGATATTCAATAAAAAAATATTTGGAAATTTTAGCACATCAACGTAAAAAGGTTCTCCATCACTGGCACGTCAACTGTTATATTTGACAGAAGATGTAAAACTATGCACCTATGATGCGCTACATATTTGTAGACTAGATGACACTTACACGTTACCAGATGTTGTTAAATTTCATAGCTAAAGAAAGATTCGTTGCTTCGTTTATGAACGAAGTGGTTACACAAATTTAGTGTAAAATATACAATAATATATGACAAAAAAAGATAAAGTTCCCGAAAAGTTTGAGTGCTATAAAAAGAAAAAGTTTGATGTCAAATAAAATGAAAAGAAATACTGTTGATATAAATCACGAAAGAAAAAATCCAAAAATATACCCATGACTTTCAATCATTTTTTATAAAAGTGATTGAAGTTCAATTTTGGTAAAAATAAAAACGATTCTTGAGAAGTTTGATTACTAAAAACTATTTTTAGCCAAAAACAATTTCTAGTTTATATTGTTTAACGATAGAAACGAATCAAAACTAAACCAATTTAATACGATCATATACATTTTATTTAAAATAGATTTCACGATACTTATCAAAATTTTATTATCAAGTTTTCCCATCAAGAAAAAAACATCTTTCAACGAATACAAACACTGAAAAAAACTATCCCTTTTCAAAACGATCCACATCGAAAAACCACAGTCAATAGATAAACTCCACATCAACCACACCACTCATCGCCCAATTTCGGCAATCGATCAAGACATTGACATTTCGATTCGCCCAACCCAAAATTCGCCCCATTCACGCACGCCTTTGACCGAGGTCCTGAAACCAACCGACAGCTATTGACATCGATTTATACGCGAAATGCATAAAAAATTAACAGTCCACGGCTGCGATATTGACATTGGTCATTCTCGATGTCCGTGTACCGTGTCGTGTCAATGGCACGTCGTGTTGCGTGGCTATCTTGTGCGAGCATCGCACCCCGTCCTGGATGGACTGTTGAGTTTGGCCTTGTTCTGTTCTGGGAATTTGCTGTTGGCTGGTTTGTCGAAAGGAAATTCATAGGACGAATGTTCACCTCTGAAAATTGCCCACCGTGATTTTCCTCCCGCTTCGTTTTCACTTGTTAGCATGGCTTTGGAGCTGGAGCGAAAGTATGGAGTAGGTAAAACAACAGGTTTTTACCCGGAGCAAGAGTGGAGCCGGAACACGAAATTTTGTAGTGCTCCGATTTAAAATGTAAAATTGAAAAAAATAATTTTAAAATTTGACATTAATCCAATTTTTAATTTTTAATTATAATTAGATTGTATCGATTTTATCACTGTTATTATCTCCCACTTCATAGTGATATAGTTTTATTATTTGTGTATTTTCATATTTCATATTACATATTTTAATAATTAATTTAATTTAATCGGAGCATAGGGCGGAGCACGGAACGGAACCGGAGCAAGAACTTTAATGTCGCAACGGAGCAACTCAAAAAAGTGCTTGCTCCAAAGTCCTATTCCTTGGAAGTTCTTTCCCATGGTTTTATCCCATAGTTTTTCATTCCTAAAATTTTCACCTTTATGATTTTCCTCCCCTAAGTTTTTGCTCCTTAAGATTTCATCCATAATTTCATCTTTTTTTGACCAATCAGATTTTGCTCATAGAATTAATGACTATACGAAATATTATTTTTCGAGTCGTTTGAGGTCAGTGTTGTGAAGTGGTATATGTGGGTGAAAACCCAGGCAGAGGAAAACAATGAGGGTTGAAAACGATGCGGGAGGAAAACTAGGGGGGGGGGGCAACTTTTGGGAATCAACGTTTGTTTTAGGAATTTTCTGATAGCGGAACATTCGTGGAACCTGAATTTGTCGGTTCGATTTAGCTGTGTGACAACCTTTAGTTAAATTTATGAATATTTAAACGTCTATTAAAATATATAATATTCGTTAGAATATGGATTTTTGTGTAAATATAGTCTAGAAATGTAACGATTACTTGTTATTGAAATGATCTGATGCTTTGATATTCTTTGACAGTTTATTTTGAACGTGTTGTGAACAAAAGTATCGCAATTGATAAATCGAATTGCACCTTTCATGTTGAAATTGTGCAACGATGATTCACACCGTTTCAGTCGTATTCATTACACACAATATCAAATGAACGTGACAGAGTCAGAAGTAACAAGCAACAATTGTCAAAACGAGGTACGTATTCGCAAACAATTCCACATGCTCTTTTCCACGCTTATTACGTGCAGGATGACATATAAAAAATGCACGAATAACGATTCGATCGACATTGATTTGCAACATGCGAATTTCCCATACACGAATCATTATAATAATATATAATAAATCAACTGACCGTTTCCTATGGCGTACTGCTGCAGAAGATCGGTCATGTTGATGTGGATGACGCCCTTCTTTTCTTGCATGAGGTTGTCGCAATGTGTCACCTTCCCACTGCCCGGACCACCTGAAATCAAATTGTTGATGATTGATTCTAAAATTTTTGAAGATTAAATGGATGTCACTATAATTCGGTATTAGATCCTAGAGAACGTACATATAGTCGTTCGAAGAATTGTCAGGAGGTAAATTGTCGTGATATCCAAAAATTTATAGTTAGATCCAAGGGGGCGAATAGTTGATCGACGAATTATCGGGGGGTAAATTGTAGTGACATCCAAAAATTTTGCCTGAATTTCCAGGGGATCTATTGTCGTTCGATAAACTATCAGGAGGTGAATTGTTGTGATATCTGAACTGCGAAACATTAAATTTATGTTGCAACAAATTGGCTTTAGATCCCAGGGGACGAATAGTTATTCGACGAATTTTCGGCGGGTAAATTATTGTAACACCTAAACTATTGAAGATTAAATTGATGTAACAATCGACATTAGATACCAGGGGACCTATTGTTGTTCGGCGAACTGTCAGAAAGTGAATTATCGCGACATCTAAACTGTCGAAGATTAAATGGATGTCGCAACAAATTAGCATTAGATTCAAGGAAACTTATGGCCGTTCAACGAATTATTAGGAGGTAAATTTTTGTGACATCCAACAATTCAGCATTAGATACTAGGGAACGTACAGTTATTTGACGAAATAATGCGACATCTAAACTTCAAAGATTAAATGGATGCCTCAACAAATCAGCGTTAAGTCCCAGGGGACGTACAGTCTTTCGACGAACTATCAGGGGGTGAATTGTCTTAAAACTGATTAAATAATTTTGGCGATTTACCGAGCACGAATATGACGGGAACCTTTGGCGTTTCGAACTTGACATGACTGGTATTCTGCATGGGGAATTTGCCAGTCGGAGGGGTGGCGGCCATTCTTGGCTCTCCCATGGCCGACCGCGACCTCTCCCATCCACTTCCATCGCGTTCGCGTTCGTGGTCATCCTGGGAGTCATTGTGCTGCTCTGAAATTATGAAAATAGTATTTGAAAGGCGTTAGTTTGCTGTCGAATAGATGAATGAAAGTTTTTTTTTTGTATAAGAGATTCTATTGATCAATGGTATTATTGGATAGCGTCGGAAGTTTGAGAAATCTTTGTATGTGTTCTAGGCCGTTTCTAATTCAGGCAATTTCTAACGTTATTCATTTTCATTGAGCTTTATGTACTACGTTTTAAGGATCACAACAATTCTGAGTAACGTTAACAACTTCCTACAAATATTCACTTTATGTACTACGATTTAAGGCTCGTTATAATGTTGCGTTTTAAAAGCTGCTCAAATCCAGAAAGCTACACAAATGCACATTCGCGGATTCAAATACGAGCGTTAAATCCTTTGTCATAAAGCACAACATCACACAACATTTGTTTGCAGGCAGATTCCAACGTTAGAGATTGCCTGAATTAGAAACGGCCTATAACATATACATATGTATAAGGTAATGCACCAGTGGTTGATCGTGTACTAGTACTTGATTACTTTTCAGTAAAAACGTTATAATTAAGGTTTTAAAGGCGATATTCTTTCGGGAAGGGTGCGATAGATTAGCTGTTTATTACATCTTATCTATCGCACGTTTTCCAAAAAATTATCGTTTTTAAAAACCATAAATTTTACGTTTTTCTGAAAAGTGGTCGACCTCAGGTGTAATGGTCAACCACTGGTGCTGTTACTTTATATAGTAGTTTGTTTTTTTTGTGATATAGCTCATACGTTAAAAGTAAACCGTTATCATTTCAGGTTATATTATATTTGTTGATTCGAATCAAATTATTTAAAAATGAAATAAACATAATGTTTTATTTTAAACAATTCAAATATACTCAACGGATTACTCATAATTTTTTTTTATAATAATGACAAATTCACTCACGATAACATTGAATTTAAAAAATGTCACATGCCAATTTATTTTTGATTAATATTACAGTACGCGATAGTTTTATTCTGCTAATGACTCAACTTTAATAATTAGTAAGTTTATCAAAACCGAATTATTTACAATCAATCAAAATTATATTATAGTATCATTTATAATTACTATTTTAGCAGAAACATAATTTTATTCGGATCATTTCGTATACAAATATGAATATGATTAAATATGGATTTATCATCGTTTATGAGATAATAACTGAATATGTCGAATTACGCTTTATACGTAAGGAAAATTTATCAATGGATTATTCATTCTAAATTGTTATCTAGAATGTTTTAAATAAAAGCTTTTGAAAATTTAATTCGATTTCTAAAAAAAGAAGACATATGTTAAAACATAAAAAAACATCGAATTATCAAGTCATTAATACATACACAAAAATCTGCGACAATGAAATTTTTATATTTTATCGAAAAAAACACAACCAAAACACACACTTTAAACTGATATCGTTCAAAATCAAAACGTCAAAAATCCAAACATTCCCCAACGCCCAAATTAAAAGCACATGACGTCAAAACATTGCGGCACACCACTTTCCATCGCTCACGCACGAATAATAAATACACATTTTTATCGTAATTTTTTTTCTATAAACGTGACAAAACCGATCGACACAAAAAGTGACAACACCTCCACCCGAACTGATCACCTTATCGTGGCAATAATTATAATATTTCCATCGACGATCAGATAGGGAGAGCGGGCGAGGCTCGCCTCCTCCTAATGATATTAGCGTGGACAAGGACACGTGTGACCAAAATCGATATTCAATATCGGTATTTATAAATATATCACCGTTTCGGCAATTTGTGAAGTCTGCGATCGATTGGTGTGGTGTTGAGCATTGTTTTTGTCCTATCACCGTTATTATCACGTGCAGTTGTACCTAGGGTTTATTGGTATATTATGAGAGCTGTTATTGAGTTTGAATATTAAAAATGGGCTCTGATTGATGATATCCAATTAATTATATCATCATTTTCGCTTAATTTATTTCTTAGTATTTAAACTTTTGGTATATTATAGGAAGTTTTATAGAGTTCGAGTACTAAAAATGGGTTCAGATTAATAATAATCACTTATCACATCAACATTTTTGCTTAACTTTTTTCCTATCACTATCATCGACGTGTATAGTTTATATAAAAGTTTACTATACGACTTTTGGTATATTATAGGAACTATCATAGATTTTAAGTACTAAAAATGAGCTCATGTTAATGATATCCACTTTTTTTTTAAACATTATTTTTAGCTTAACTTATTTCGTAGCATCATAATTGACTTGTATAGTTTAATATATTATACATAAAAATATACACTATAGAACTTTTTGGTATATTATATGAACTCTCATAGAGTTCGAATACTAAAAATGGGCTCATTGTCAGATCAATTATATCAATTTAATGATAACGTTATTTTTTGCTTAATATTTTTCCTAGCATTATCAGAATCATGTGCAGATTTTTTAAAGTCCACTATAAGACTTTTTGGTATATTGTAGGAATTCTTATAAAGTTCGAGTATTAAAAATGCCCTCAGATCGGTGATATCCATCTAATGACCACATAATTATTCGATTAACTTCGTCAAACTAGTGCAAAAATATTAGGAAGATAACTCTCAACGAGTATAAATACTTTAAATATGATCAATCTATTGACCATTCTATGTTTCGCTTAACTTCATTAGGAAATTATTTGTTACATGAATACATTTTCACCAATACGTGTATTAAAATTTTCACAATTGTAATACAATTTAAATTTTAAGTGTTGACATTTTCCACGTAATAAGTTGACAGGCGCCATTTTGTAAGTTTCGCGACCGGCGCGAAAATTCAAATTATGTCTATTTGAAACATTAGAAATTTGATTCGATTATTATTTAAATATGATAAATATATTTAAGTGCATCATTTGTATATGAGATAGAATAATTTAACTTAAATTTTGCGAAAATAGCCGTTACTTCAATATTAAGATTGAAAATTTCTCGAATAATATTTACTCAAAAATATATTAAACAAGCGACTAATCATCTGCAATATTTGAACAACGATGGATATTTATAAACTCAAGCTTAAATTAAAAAAAAGTTATTTTAAACATTCAATATAATAATTTGAAGTTTTATTTAAATTTTCCGAAAATAAACAATATTTTGATATAAACATCAACCTTAAAAATTTCACTAACAATTTAAAATAAAATTTTCTATTAAAAAATATATTAAACGAGCGACTAACCATCTGCCATGTTCGAACAATAATGAACATCAATTACCTCAAGCTCTACAAAGACAACTTATTTTAAACATTCACAACACCATGCATATTCAATACGTATTCTCGAAAAAATCAAAAATTCACACAATCCATAATTCAAACCGACATTTACCTGTGTCCAAACAAAGGCCCATATTCCATGAAGATCACATATAGACCTCGACGACCGAATCCCAACGAAAAACCACTAAACCGTCAATGAGCCGCCAACAACAAAAGAGCATATACGAATCCCGACGGCGACGTTCACATAATTGCACCGGAAAAGCGCACACTTTGAATGCACCATCGACCACAAGGACACGAGCGATCCTCCAGATCCATGCTCGGAGAGCTGAACGCTCGACCGGAGCCGGAAAAGCGTTTTTCCGTCGGGAAAGCGGAAAATGGAGACGGTGCGACGCGCCCGATGGCCTCACATCAAATGGACAGCCTTTGAACGCCACAATTGATATACGCTCGGTCGAACGAGCCAGGGGTGGCCAACGGCGATCGATGGGGGCTTTCGTATTTGCAGTTTTAACGATTCATGAGCGGGATGGGAGTCGTGGTTTTTTAATGCGGGTCGGCGCCTGTTGGATCGTCGGTTGTTTTGTATGAGTTGATTGAGAGGTTGCTCGGTTCGCGTATGACGCAAAGTTTAGTTTTGCGTGGTGTGCGAATTATGTGGGGGGTGGTATTTTTTTATTGGTTTTCTTTCCGTTTAACGAAATTTCAGTATTGTAGATAATAAGAGCTAAAGACTAAACTCAACCTATTTTAACTGTTGACACTTCCGTTTGAGTTGATCGAGAGTTTGCTCGGTTCGCGTATGACGCAAAGTTTAGTTTTGCGTGGTGTGCGAATTATGTGGGGGTTTGGTGTTTTTTTATTGGTTTTCTTTCCTTTTAACGAAATTTCAGTATTGTAGACAATTAGAGCTAAAGACTAAAAAAATCCAACTTAATCTAACTGTTGAAACTACCAAGACTAATTGTTATAAAATATAAAGTAGATGTGTTATTTCACAGCACTGTGAATAATACTACATAAACTAGGTTTATAATCACATTAATTGGTTTTTTATAAGTTGTTTTATTTACGAATTAACAACATTTTCTTAGAATTTTCTGAGCTCTGCGTACATACCTCTGAGGGCTGCACACAAAATAGTAGCATACTCTTAATCGAATTATCTCCAAAATAAATGTTTTAACATAATTTTCGTAGGAAATTTTCTAACAATAAGCTACGAATTTGCTTTTCAATATATTTCTGTAAAAGTGATAGTTAACGAGATATTTACGAAAAACCTTTTTCGGTAACCTTTGACTCCTCCCGTAAAATTTTATACTAGTCTCATATCGACATGGATTTTTATCAAAACGTTAAGAACCACAATATCAAGCTTCGTACCAAAATCCTATTTTACAACAATGTTCGCGAAGCAAATCTCTTCATTCCCCGGACTATACTTTCATACTTACAACTAGGTTTGCGTTACCTGTGAAAAACGCTAAAGAGCATCCTAATTCATGTACGACGCAAATCTGTTGGGTCATACTTGTAATTAGGTACTCTACTAAAGCCAATGAAATAAGAAATTAAAAACAGTTATCGATAAATAAAGTCCGAAATATTGAGTTTTACTTGACAGAAATCGGCGACTGTTATTTTATAGAATTATCATTATCAGCTTTTATGATTTTTTTTCACTCAAATCAAATTATACTTTATCTCATTTTTCGATTATTTTGGGAAAGTATTTTCCGAAAAATTCTTTGTCTTTCCTATCAATGAATACGGAAAAAGGAAACCGTTCCAGTTATTTTACAATTTCCTACGAAAATCACTGAAAAGTAATCACCTGACACGGTTAAAAAAAAAATCTTGCACAAGAAAAACTAACTTTTCTTTTTTAATTTGATATTTTATGTTCTTTGCTAGTGATTAATTTAAAAATTTCTTATAAATCAATTTGAAAATGCAAACGAACGACTTTTTATTGAAAAATTATAAAAACAATGAGTCGCCGTCGGCTTAGCGACAAATTGTCGCACTAAATATTTGAAATGAGCGACTGAGCATTGTCGCTGAACGGCGCGACAGTATTTTCTAATCACTAATAAGACTAGTGATATTTAACGTCAATTTTGTCGCCGATTTCCTCGTTTATCAAGATAAACCATTCGCCGAAAAGTCGCTCATTCAAATCTAGTCTTATTTTAAAGTGAAAATTAAAACTGAAACGAATTGTGTATCTCTGAAAACTTATGAAAATGAAAATCGTAGAACCTATCGAAATCGGAACAAAGATTTCGACATATCATCAGTGCGTGTGACTTGCCCCGAACAATCAATCAATCGTTTGACATTTTCTATAAAACGAATTAACAGCCTTGGCTTCGATAAGTTTTTAATTCCTCCTCACAGTTGATTTATTACGACTTAAACTTTCAAAACGTGACTAACGTGTGAAATTAACGAAGAAATCGATCGGTTCTGTGTACATAAAAATTACGTCAACATGTATTCAAATAATTCCGGAATGAAACATATGTGTTCGACAGTAAAAACATTTATTGGAAGCACTTTATTACATCTTTCATTTACACATTAACAATTGTTACGAAATTGTAGGATTCGAACATGACTTATAAAATTGTGGTGAATGTACGTTAAAGTCTATCATGTGAATAACGATTTGGTGAAAACGATATTTACAATAACGATTATGTTTGTATACAAAATAATTTCAAATTTAGTCACTTTAATTGGAATGGAAATAAAAAAATAACAAAATTCTTAAAAATTAAATTATGAGCTGTTAAATAAAATAATAACATAACATATGTATATAATACTAAAAAAAACCATAAAACAATGGATGGCAGTTTTATATAAAATATAAACCTTAACAACAAATTAATTTTGGACGAACATGTACATTGCCAAATTGTTTTTTTTTTGCGAAAACCTATAAAATTATAAAAAAGTAAAGGTGTTAGTCTTAGATGTTATTAATAATGCTTTTTATATGAAAATATATAATGTATAGACACAATAAGATATGTACGCAAATGTCAATTGTGAGAAATTTTGGAACTAAAATAAAACAGGAACTTTAAAAAAGTATGTAAAATTAAAAGTACAAACATTGATAATAGTAACTTCGATAATAATTTTCTTATTAACAAATATAATAATTAGATCTTGTACTTTCGGTACTTAATATTTCTATAAAATTATTCCCATTTTGAGTAACTCCGAAAAAGGGATTCATAGTTAAACTATGCTTTTTCAAAATATTGCACATTGCGCCAACAACATCAAATAGCAATTCAAAAGACGCACCCGACGGTGATCATTTGGGTCTGATTTTTTCATACATGAACATTTGAACTATACTATTTGGATCCTTGTTCAAAAGTGTTTTCTTTTTGATGAAGTCGAATTGTTCCAACGCAAATTCGTAAAACTCGTTTTCCATTTTCCAAATGATCGATTTTTGTATTTTTTCGACAGTTCTCTTAGAAGGAAGTATTTTATCGTTGGTCTTTCTCAAATGTGACTTGTTACTGTTCATAAAGTGTTCGGTGGCCCCTTTAAACATTCTCGGAAGAGTTATTTCTAATACGGATATAAAGTCCAACATCTCTTCTGTTACACCGACGACTAGATAATTGTTCAAAAGATTTTTTTTGGCCTGCTCCAAAGCCCATGCATTTCCAGGTTTCCTACAAAATTAAAATTTATTAAATAAATCTTAATTACCCATTAAACTGGCACACTCACACATATCGCCGATTTGTAGTGAAATTGTAAAGTTTGCCTACATTATGTTAAAATTCTATAATATTTCACAATTGTAATGACGTTTTTAAAGAACATGAGTTTAAATTATAATTAAATAATATTATTTTTCAATTTGTGAATGCAGCGAGTGAATTTTACTCATAATACATGTTCAGAATTTTTACTGACAATGAGACATGCAGCATTTTCCCAACTGTTACTTTCAGTTTTTCTAAAAGGAAAGTGGAAGTAAATATTATAGAATTTCAAAAAATAGTACCCGCACTTTACAAATTCACGATTTGGCAGTTAGCGAACTGTATATACATATGTGAGCGTGCAGGCCATTTTGCGCCAATCTAATGGGAAAGTACCAAATAAATATATTTTTGTCACATTTGAAATATTACAAACCAGCAGTCCACAGAATGTCCACAGAAAAAAGGAATTTGTAACCACATATTGGTTGGGTCACAATCAGATCTATTTTTCTCTACACATTCGTCGAATTTCTAAAATGTTCAATAAGATAAGTAAGTCTATGAAATATCACACAAATGTAAACGTTAATAAAAAGGGAATACCATAGTGTTTCCATGTTTTTTACGAACTAGATGAGGTCGGAAATCGTCTCCATATCGTAGAAAATAATAATATGAAACCAATCTATCCAACGGTCTTCTAATTAAATTTATATAAAGAGGTTTCGCTGAAACACCCAATCTGGAATTAAGAAGAAAAATATAATAAAATAAAATAATATAAAAATGAAATATTAACAAAAATCAATACCTATCGAAATTTAAAAAAGCCATGTGTCCATGATAAAAAGCAGGTTTCATAGCGTTCCAATTGGAAACATTTTGAGCAAATTTATATTGATTGTTCAACGACATGACATGCATGTTGGCCGTAATGTTTACATGTAGCACTTTGAAATTGTTAATTTTGCAGAGGTCATACGCTATGCCCACAAAACTAGTCGAACCCGTTTTGGGAACTCTGTTATAGATCAAGACCAAATCTTCACTCTCTGGATTGCTTAATGATTGTCTGTGTATTTCAGGATATAGTGCATCTCTCATGCGAATTCGGGCTTGAGATATTTCTGAAACAAAATTAGACATCATAAAAGATTTATATGTTACGTATAATGTATTATTTTTTTTATGTACAGGGTCTTCCCCGGGACTTTTGTAACTTCTAATCGGATTTAAAGTGACTTAGAGTCATGATAGAAAAGTGAAAGTGATACCATTCCGAATAAAATCGGCTACAATTTTTTTTTTAGAGGGGGGGGAGGTAAAATTTGAGGGGAGGGGTAAAAATGAAAAATAAATTGTAGCCGATTTTATTCGGAATGGTATCACTCTCACTTCTCTATCATGACTCTAAGTCACTTTAAATCCGATTAGAAGTTATAAAAGTCCCGGGGAAGACCCTGTATAATGTATAATGGGAGGGGTACAAACAATAATGGGTGGGTTTGAAACCTTAGTACATAATTGGTTCCTGAAAATGTGTGCGAATGTTGAATTTTTGAAAGTAGAGGAATGTAAAAATCATAATTATTTTTAAATATTTAAGGTAATGTACCAGTGCTTTACTGTGTACCAGTAATTGACCATTACTCAAAAAAACGTAAAAATTAGGGTTTTTATGAACGATAAGACTTTTGGAAAGGGGGCGAAAGATTAGCTGTTTATTACATCTTATCTATCGCACCTTTTCTGAAAGTCTCATCGTCTTCAAAAATCTTGATTTTTACGTTTTTCTGAAAAGTGATCAACCAAAAGCATCATTACCCTATTTATTAATGGGTATACTGATACATAATTTTGTCAACGGGGCGTGTTTAAGAGATTTCAGGTGCTCTTTTATAAGTTTCCATTGCATTTTTAAACATTATTTTTGCATTATCTGAGAAAGTGGAATGTACTTGTATATATGTATAGGAGCCTCCAAAAATACACAGTGCCTTGGTCCCCTAGAGAAGCAAATCCACTATTGTATACAATGACTTGTATAATATCGGTGATCGGTGGGAACTGATGCATTCCATATTCATAACATGGTTAGGGTTGCCAGATTTCTTGCAAGTCAAACCGGGACACCCCCCTTCGATATATATTTCAACTAGCCATTTTACCCAAAACATCTACAATAGCAAGTACAGTTGAATTAGTCACCTCACTTTTATACAGCCAATAGATTTGTTTATTTTTTTCAAATACAAATATAGCAGTTTTTCAATCTTTTTCGGAAAATCAGAGTGACAATATCAAATTTTTTTTTATTCGAAAATGCATTTTTTGCGTTTATTTTGCAAAATAACATTTTTATGGTCGATAATCATTTTATTGTCGAAAACGCACGAATTTTGAAATTTTGCCATGATCCGCCCGAGGGATTGCCCCTACAACCCCCCCTCGCTGGATCCGTCCCAGTGCACAAACTTTATCTATATATACGATAGACAAAAATGCTTAAAAAGTGTTCATAATAGAAAAATTTGAAAATCGGGACTTTTGGGCATCCCGAGAGGTTCGCTCGGGACACTGGGATACGAGGCTGAAAACCGGTGACAGTCCCGGTTAATCGGGACGCCTGGCAACCCTAAACATGGTGAACGATCAAGAAAACAATCACCCATGTTTACTCACAGAGATATAAACATAACCTCGACGATAACACGAACGAGAAATACATAAAAGAAACTAACAAGGGCGAACATTTTGTAATACATGAAAATCGAACATTTCATGAAGACATACGAAAGACAGCCAACTGACAGCGCGTATGTAAATAGAAGAAACGTCAAACCCATATGACGGAGTTCGTCCTCGAGCCTGGCGATCTGCATCTGGAAGTGCAGGGCGACGAGCGCGAGCAGCAGCACGGCGCAGAGCCAGCCCCACTTGGGGGGCACAGCCCCCATGGCCCCCATGGCCCCCGTGGCCCGTCGCGAAGGAGCGAAGGCGCGCCGGCCGCCTGCACCATGCCGGCCCCGAAGGCGGGCGCGCACTGCGCATGCGCACGCTGCGCTTCGACCCGCCCGCAACAACGTTTTATTTTCGACGAATGCTCGTTATTTGCAGGGTTTAGTTCGAAAATTGGATTCTTAGACGTTTGCACAAATGACGCTGGCACACATCAACAGTAAACACGGTTACCGAATCTTATGTAAGTAAGCGCACATGACCGAAGCGCACATGATCCAGTAAAACAAACCAGGGCTTCTGTGAACTAAGTGAACTGATTTAAAGCTATTCGAAAAAAATATACGAGTACATAATGAATTTAAATGAAAATGTTTTTTACTGTTCATTTCTTATACGTAAAATATTCATTGAAAGTTTATTACATTTCATTAATTATATTATATTATCACCGAAGAAACTCGAAACTGCAGTTATTCGGAGGAGCGTATTCGATAACCCCCATGATAATTGACAATTTTGACTGTTGAATCCGTTTTTGGAACAGTTTCCGCCCATAAAGGACATAGGAGGATAAACACGGTTTTCGTCCTTTTGAAAATCATAGTAATCGGTATGGTGGTCCTCGAAACCTCTGAAGAGAAACAATATCCACGTTTGATGACATCCAATAAAAATCTCATTACCAGACTGGCGAAAAATACAAACATCAACATAGAATTTTATGGTTCTGACTCTTATATCAATGTTGCATCGTTATCATTGGTGATTTTGTGTTTATTTTTTTATTGATGCTATTGCAATGTATTATAAATTTAAAAAGCTGAAAATGAAGCGTGGACTTCATCGACTATGGACCTGTTTCATCGATGCATTAAAAACACGTTTGTATTATGTGCTGTTTTATATGGTTTCGTATTTTCAAGCTTTTTTTTACATAAAATGACGATAATTATTTTTTTCGTTTTTCGATAAAAAATCAACGACGATTTACTTGCTGGGCCGATTCACAATCGTTTAATTTTTTGAAAGACAACTCATCTCTGAAATGACAATTCATCAAGTGTTAGAAAATGACTTATACAATTAATAAGCGATTTACATTCACATTACTTACTTTGTTTTGAATATAAGTTATCTATGTTATCCAATATTGCACGGATATTTTTCAAAGTGTTTTCGATTTCAGCCGCTTTATCAGTGATATATTTCGGTTCAGTAGCTGTATTGTTGACAGCCAACATAGGCCATAATTTCTCGCACCTCATAGCGTGGCTCACATAATAATTGAGAAAAACTTTCGCCTGGATTAATATTTTATTTTTAATTGGTTGGAATATTGAATCAGAATATTTTTCAGATTCGCTACTAAATCTCGATGCAAGACTGGGAAGAAACTCTTCAGTATTAGACTTAATATATTTCATCACGATCAGTCGCCAATTGAAGCCTCTGTCTATTGCCACTGCGATATTACTCGTTCTCATGTCAATGTCAACTGTTAATACTTTGTCGCCAAACAGTTTCAAGTAATAAGAAGGAATTGCATCGTTTCTGAATGCATCCGTTATGAAGTTGTATGCATACAGTTTACCCATATCATTCGACTTGTCTTCATTTTGGAAAATAATGAACATCATCCTCGTTTTTTTGTTGCCAGTCGCAAATAATACTTTTCGTCGGAGAATTCCTGTCTGTATATCAAATGTATTTTTTTTTAATATTTATATAAACCGCTAGAATATCCCAATTATTTAACTATTAAGGGCCGATCTTTCAATCGTCGGTTAAGAGTTATTCTCGGAATAAGCCTTTTAGTTTTTATGGTTATTCGCGGCCGGTCACGGATAAAGTCACGGACAACTAGCTTATAGTTGTCCGTGACTTTATACGTGACTTTATCCGTGACCGGCCGTGAATAACCATGAAAACTAAAAGGCTTATTCCGAGAATAACTCTTAACCGACAATTGAAAGATCGGCCCTAAGTCAATGGAAAAGTTTGGTCGTATTTTTTTTTTTTTTTAAACAAATAACGCATTTTGAAACCAAACTGATGCGATGCAGATATCGCACTTTTTATATAAGTTGACTCCTATCTTTAACACGATTTTTTTGATATTTTGACGTAGATCATCATTAATTATGGTCAATAACATATCATCATCATGTTTGCAGTTAAAGAAATATCCCCAGATATGATTTTTTTAAATTAAGTGGTTCTAACATTAAGTGCACATTTACTGTACACGTTATAAGTATTGTTGGTTGCCGCGGTCGTCTTATTATTTTTGCAAAATTTGTTCAGTGAAAAATTCTATAAATGCACTTTATTATTAAACATTTAAAAAAATTCTAAGGGCTGTTTATTGACCACTGGTTAGACCAAAACTTAATAGGTACTGAAAAAGAAGTATTAACCACATAATAGAATAGTTTGAATACAGATGTTAAACATTAGTTTGGAGAAAAGAGAAAAATATCTGACCATCGAAAAAATACATTGAAATTTGTGCACGGACCTAATAATAATAAATATAGATAATGTATTCACCTCATATGCTTTGCTTCGGGTGCCTGTCTCTTCTTCGTGTTCGTATTTTCGTATTTTGATTTGCGTCTGGTTGATAATACTGAATGATAAATCATTTCGCCATTGGAGTTCTACATCATTCTTGCACGTTCTGTTATATGCAGGGTTGTGTGTATTACGATTGTAATTAAACCAAAATGAATTTTTATCATTGTAGACGTAAATTCCATCCATGAATAATTTCATACATCGAGGTTTCGGTACTGATTCGACATCTTTGTTATAAACAACTTCGTAAATATTATCCAGTATGTGGACAGTGCTTGTCGGTGTCAATTCTTGCCAACGTTCATTGTTAGTAGCAGCTGTTGTATATGAAAATTTGTCCTCGATCAGAAAAACTAGGATCGTTATCCATTTGATTATGTGCATCTCCTTTTTATCTGTTAAAAATGTATTGATATAAAAAAAAGTTTCATAAGATTGTTGATTAATCAATCTTTTAATGCAATTCATATATCATATCAAAATATTAAAATACTATAATTTTTGATGATTTATACAATTTAAACATATTCAAAAGAAATTAAAAAAAAATCAAATACCATACAAAAACTTCTTTGATGATTTTTTTTTAGAATTTTCATTAAATGGTGAAAGGAAAAAATATTTTACTTAAAATTACGTAAAATATTCAAGCAAACGTCTTATCCACTTCGAAATATATCACAGACTAAAACGTACATGAACTTTTGTCACATAAGGTCAAACGATATGAAAAGACGAAAAAATAAATATATTTTTTAGATATGTATTAACAGTTTCGCATTTTAAAAATATAAAAATATTTTAAAAATAGACAAATATTGTGGTGAGAATATTTCTGAACGAATCACTTCGTCTTTAAATGTCCTCAATATTCTATATCACAACGATAAATACAGAAATAAAGAGTTCAAAGCTAACTACCCAGTTATTGATATTATATTGACACGAGCGGTAGGCCCGATGTTATAACATCGCACGCGTGATTTGAGGAAAAATTTTGAAAATACAATATAATGACAGTATATTTACCCGTTGAATATAGTTGAAAATGTGAAATGTTTATTTAATTTATTATATAAAATATTATAGAATATTTTGTAGATATTACAATATTTATTTTAATTTAATATTAATTTATCTAATAAAGCATAGATTTCCACATCACCCAGGAGGTACTATGCTAGATGCTTTACATTTTTTTTAATGTGGGAAAATTGCCGAATTAAATTTCGAAGTTCAAAATCATCTTCCTTGTTCACCAGATCTCGCGCTATCAGATTTTTATTTGTTTATGTTCTTGGAGCATTCACTAAGGGAAAAAAAGTCAACAGGGTGAAAAATTTAGAAAACCATTTAAATTCATATTTTGCATCAAAGCCATATTTTACAAAAAAGGGATCGAAAAGCTGCCTAATAGATGGCAGACAGTCCTAAATAATGATGGCGATTATATTTTATAATTACTATATGCCCGTAAATATATATGAATAAATTTTTATTATGTTTAAAAAAAATGGAATTTTTTTCCGGTACCCCTAATACAAATTTTTATTATGTTTAAAAAAAATGGATTTTTTTCCGGTACCCCTAATACAAATTTTTATTATGTTTAAAAAAAATGGATTTTTTTCCGGTACCCCTAATATAATAATCAAAATAAAAATTACTTAAATTCAAATGTAAAAAAAATATTTATAATTCAAATTCAAATAAAAAACAAAAATTTCCAATTTCGAACAGTGCATAATTTCTAGCGTGAAAATGTGAACGCTGAAATAGTCCTTAACGCACATTGGCAAAGGATCTAATTCAGTGCATAATTTCTAGCGTGACCCCACACACACAGACAGACAGACAGACAGACAGACAGAATAGCGCTATTATTATATGGAGGATTAGATTGAGTATAACTCATTTAATTGATAAAAAATATAAGAAATTCCTTATATTTTTTTGTTTATTAAAAATGTGGTAACGTGTTGATGAAAGATTTTGGTATTATAATATCCAGTGGCCAGAAACAATAATTGAATAGAAAATTATTGAAAATACAACCTCTTGTAGTTGGTATATAATATTTTCTGGTTTCTGTGATTTTTTTCAGTTATCTATGTTTTTATTTTTCAAAACCAAATGTATTTTATGGGCTAAATGGAAAACTTTCTGCGGTGGTATAATAGAAGTTACGTATTCTCGGAAAACTTTAAGCAGTCCTGGATATCCCTATTATTTCAGTGATTTCAACTGCGTATACATATTAAAACCTCCCGCTGAAAAATTCACTTAACTCACATTTGATAAATTCATTTTAGAAAAAGGTAAATATAGTTTCACTACAAACAATAATGATGACACAAAAAAAGTTTGTTGTATATTTTTTAATAAAACTGATTTGTAAAAATGGTCATTGCGATTTCAACAATCTAACAATACAAGAACAAATATAATATAATATGATGATATCTTTATATATTTAAAAACATATTGTGGTACTGAAATACCTGAAATCGTGTACCTTCACGGCAACATTAGAAAAACTAGAAAATACAAAAGCTTAATTTCGTTTTGCAATACGAAATCGATAATTACAAATTTTATGAGGTCACATTAAAAGCGTGGCAAAATTATTGCGATTTTTTTTTTAATGAGCATTTACACTGAATTTTATTTTTCCGATGTTACAAAAAAAACAAAACTGTTCATTTCGTACGTAATATGGATTTCAACTACGTAGTTTTTGTTCTTTTTTTCAGAGCTTGGCACCAACTGTTACTATCGCCAATGAAACCTGAAACTTTTCATTTATCCGTGGGCGTATACGAAGATACGCCCCCACAAAAACAGCAAATTTTCATCATCGAATCTCTTTTCAGCACAGTTTCGAACCATGTTCCGGTGAACATAGCCGTGATGGCTTCCATCTTTTGGTTGATCTTGGTAATAGGTCTGGTGGTTGTCGGAACCGTCGACGAAAAATGGTATCCACGTCTCATGTCTTCCGATGGAAACCTCATTATCAGACCGGCGAAAAACAGAAACATCACCCTCGACTTTTATGGTTCTGACTCTTATATCAATATTGGACCTTACGAAGTGTTGCATCTATTATCATCGGTAACTTTATGTTCTTTACGTTTGTATTATATACGTATATATTTTAAGTAAAAAAATAATTTTCATACAATGCTAAAAGGCTGAAAGAGCTGTGCAAACTCTATCAACTCTGGAACAATCTAAAAGTATATCTCCGAACGTTGAAATACAAAAACTTCGAAATACTCTCAATGGTAAGAATGGAGTTTTGAGAAGATTAAGCAGATTGGAAAGACGCAATACAACCAGGATATATGGAAACGGCACTAAGTTTTTCCGAAGGAAGGTCAATCGTCTCCAATCGAAAATTACACGCATAGAAAACATGTTAATGTTGAATGAATGTCAATCGACACCTTGCAAAAATGGTGGCACTTGCATCGATGGGTATAATCATTTTATATGCCTGTGTCCGGATTCATGGCAGGTAATAAAATATTCAATCTATCAAATCTTTGTTTTATTTTAATTTTGCAAAATTCATTTAATTAGGGAAATGATTGTACGACGGACGTGGACGAATGTGTACGTTTTGCTAACTCTGGCTTAGGATGCCAAAACGGTGCTAAATGCAAAAATAAGGATGGTGGTTATGATTGTGATTGTAGTCCTGGTTGGTATGGAATCCACTGCACTTTAAGGACAAGTAATTGTGTTGGAAATGACAACGAACAGTGTGGTCATGGTATTTGCCGCAACAGCACAAACGGAGGCTCGTTTACATGTGAATGCGCTCAGGTATTTATAATAATCAGGTATGATAATAAAATTGATGAAATAACATTCAAAATGTATTAGGGATGGACAACCGATGGCGTGAGTCCTGCCTGTACAAAAGATATCGATGAATGTGCTATTAGAAGTCCGTGTTCAACAAGTCCTTTTGTGCCATGTATTAATGTTCCTGGATCGTTTTATTGCGGATCGTGTCCTGCTGGTTTGTGAGAAATTTCATTTTTTTATTATATATTTTAAAACTTTCGAACTATTTTGATATGTTTTGTAGGATACACCGGTAATGGTTACACTTGCATGGATATTAATGAATGCCTGATTGACAATGGGGGCTGTAGTTCAACTCCCCTTGTTCAGTGTATTAATACAATGGTATATATTACAAAAAATGTAATTTATGACTTATCTTTATGAGATAAAAATTTCTTCAATGATTGTTTAAGGGCTATCGAATTTGCGGACCTTGTCCTCCGGGTTTCGAAGGTGATGGAACGACTTGTACTTACAAAGGCTTGTGTCAAGTGAATAATGGCGGTTGTCATCCTTTAGCAGTGTGCAGCGAAAATCCAAGTAACGACACGCACTTGTAATTTCCAATATAATTTTTTTAATTGACTAATTTTTTATAATAATTTCAGCAATTAGCTGGACATACGTGAGATGTTTATGCCCAGCAGGTTATACGGGTCATGGATACGGAGTCAGTGGATGTATATTGTCATCATCGTCCGATGTGTCAGTTGTGGTCACAGAAGTGCCTTCAACTGGTTGTAGTCCAAATCCTTGTGTACATGGAAACTGTGTGAATACTCAAAAGGACACCTTTGTGTTTGTTTTGAGGGGTTTGCAGGTAGGTACTTCATATGGTTCAAAAATAACACTAAATACATAAATTTTAAATTAAAACAAAAAAAATTGTTACAGGCAGAGCATGTGAAATGCTAGCCGATGCATGCTCTATACGTCCATGTAAAAATGGAGGCACATGTATAAAAGACAGTTCAAGAGGTCCCGGTTATAGATGTGAGTGCACATCGCAATACACTGGGAGAAGATGTCAAAATGCTGCTTCACGTAAGTCACATTATCATTCCGTTTCTGTCTAATTTACTAAACCTTAACAAAAACCTTAAATACCATTTTCAGAATGTGGAAATGTATTCGACACTGAAGAAGGACACATAATATATCCGGAAGCGAACAACACCTCGTACGGACACAATTCAAGATGCGCTTGGGTTATTAAGACAAAATCGGATATGGTTTTAAATGTGACATTTGACAGTTTCAACTTGGAACAATCGACCGATTGCCTTTTCGACTGGCTTCAGGTATATCGTGAATCGTTTTTTTTTAACGCAACACGAAAATTAAACGCTTGATTCGATTTTCAGATTCATGACGGCCGTAATTCTGCAGATCGAGTGATAGGAAGATATTGCGGAAATACTCTACCACACGGTGGCAAATATCATCTCTTCCACCAATTCTTTATACTTTTGGTTCAGGTCAGATCACACAGTTGCTCGAAATGGTTTTAGCCTCCGTTGGACGTCTATTCCACCTGTTTGTGGTGGAAAATCGAAACTAGCTCGCATGGTAGTATTAGTTCACCTGGATCACCTGGAAAATATCCGTCGAATAGAGATTGTTTTTGGATCATACAGGCTCCGATTACGAAAAGGATACTGTTGCATTTTTTCACAATGCAAATCAAATCAGATCCCAATTGTTCGAATGATTTTTTGGAGGTGGGTGATTTATTTTTTTTTTGACAGTTATTTTGTTAATCAAAGAAAATTAAGATGACTCTATATGAGATCTAATAAATTTTGATTTTAAGATTAAGTTATATAATTTCATAAAATAATTTTATCTTTAGATACGTGAAGGCCACGAAGTCACAGATCCATTGTTGATGAAACATTGTAATTATACCGTCCCACCACCGTTCACTAGCCCAGGCCCTGAACTCGTGATTCATTTCCATTCGGATCAAGAAAACTCTGACTATGGTTTTCAAATGATATATGCGATCGTCGAAGGTAATCGTCGAAGATCAACTGTTTGTATTTTTTCGTAATGGCACTGATTATAATCATCGACAATTGTAATTAGGAATACCTGGATGTGGCGGAGTTTACACACAAGATAAAGGTGATATAACACCGCCAATGGTGAATGTAAGATATGCCCCTAGTGTCATGTGTGAATATCTCATCAGACAAACCGTTGGATATAAAATAGAAGTGAACTTTTTGAATTTTGATGTAGAATATTCTCCTGATGTCAATTTGATTATTTGGCGGTAACAAAAAACTCGTTCTAATTATTTTTTTATATTCATTAATTTAAAATGACAAAACTATGATCAAACAAAAATTCCAGGCATACGATGGTCCAACGACTGACTCCAAATTAATTGGGAAATATTGTGGTTCTTTAAAACCTTCAAACTTTGTCTCCACGTCGAACACGTTGTTGCTGGTCTTCGAGACTGATTTATCTTTTTCTGGAGAAGGTTTTCGTATTTCATATACGTCAATATGTCGGAAAATGTTTAGGGAACCAACAGGAATAATCACATCTCCTAATTATCCGAAAGACTATGGAGACAACATAGATTGCACTTACTTGATCATACAACCGCCCAAGAAAGCCATCATAGTTGACTTTTTAGACTTTTTAACCGAGGAAAACATTTCTTTCGAATCTTACACTGATTATATCGAGGTAGTTAAAATATCAATAGCTACGAGAATAAAATCAATCATTTAAACATTTCCTTTCTCAAATGTTGAGCTTTCAAACCGATTAATTTCCTTAGATCTCTGATTTTGGCATTGTGAATCACACGATAGGCCAATTTTGTGGCGAGAGAATACCTGACCAAATCATTTCATCTTCAAACGTCCTTTCTATTTTATTTCATACTGACGATTCCATAGGACATAGAGGGTTCAAAGCTAATTACTCCGTTATCGATCTTGGTGAGTATCAATTTAATTTATAGAATCAATATTAGATCATTTGACTTTATTTTTTTTTTATCTTATAGAAATGTGCGGTGCCGTTTTAATAGATAATTCTGGCACCATCCAGTGGCCAGCAATGGACGATTTGATAAATGGAAATATTTCTTGTAGTTGGATCATAATATTACCTGGTTTCTCGATCCAGGTACAATGGATGTCGTTTGAAATTGATTTCTCTTGGAACTGTAATGACAATTACATAGAGATTAAAGATGATGGCAAACTTTTAGGGAAGTGAGTTAAAATTAGTTTTTAGATTCAAAATTATATTTACCACATTGTTATGATTTTTCATAAGGTACTGTGGTAATAAACGTCCACCCCATTTAACAAGTTCATCTGATAAATTAAACATAACAATGTTCTCAAAATTCGGCACAGGAAACAACCAATTTTCCCTATCATATAACGCGATCAACCAAAAAGGAGGTAGATATTAATTCAAAGGGATAATATTTAATTATATTTTGAATAATTTTGATGTTTTTTTTTATGTTTACGTTCATTTGTTGATTTTTGACATTCAGGTTCATTTATTATTATTTTTAATTTTGTATATTTAAATTAGTTAATATTAAATTCTATAATAATAATAATTGGACAATTTTCAGCATGCGGTGGATATTATTTGTCAAGTTACGGATCGATCACTTCGCCAGGATGGCCTGATCCATATCCTCATAATAAGGATTGTGTTTGGACTATTCAAGTTCCAGAAGGCCAACAAATTCAATTGAATTTTACAACGTTTTCAATACAACGTTTTTTTGGTTGTAATGCTGATTATTTAGAAATAAGGTTGATTCGACATAACGAAGAGTTGATATCGATTAATTGTATTTGAAATTAATATAATAGTACAGTCTTTATTTAGGAATGGAGGTATCCAGGACGCTCCACTGATTGGAAAATATTGTGGTGAAATCATACCAAAAATTATTCCTTCCATTAGTAACTCCTTGTATTTACGGTTCTATTCAAATAGAATAAAAAACAGTGAAGGTTTTTATCTTACTTGGGAAAGCACAGCAACTGGTATATTATATTTGACATAACTCATATGAATAATCGCTCAATTTTCTGTGGGTTATAAAATTAATATTATCATCAATAGGATGCGGAGGTGAATTGACCAGTTTCATCGGCACCCTCACTTCGCCAAGCTATCCCCAGCCTTATGGTGGTAATGTTGAGTGTTATTGGAAGATTTCAACAAATCTGGGCTCACGATTGGGTCTTACGTTTACTTTATTGGATTTATCTTTAGAGGGACGATGCGTTTTCGACTATGTCGAGGTAATATAAAGATTACTCTTATACTAAATATAATTACCTTTTGCACTGCATGTTATATAGTAGTGGCCTATCGAGTACACTCGGTTTAATTTTAAAAAGAAACAAGGTAAATTATTATTTAATTGGGAAATTTTTAATGATTTATAAAAAAGACATGTTGAGATTAATTATGGAATATGATGTTGGCTAAATTACCAAATATCTTCCGTTTCAGATATTCGACAGTGTAGATACAGAAACAAGATCTCTTGGAAAATTTTGTTCTATTCCTATACCCACACACATTGTATCATCTTCGAACCATGTTTTTGTTAAGTTTCGTTCGGACGTTTTTCCATCTGGCACCGGATTCATGTTGAAATACATAACAAGTATATTGTTACTTTTGTGATTTACATGAAAACCAATGAAATTCACAACTATTACTATCTTTGTACACAGTATGCAACGACAACATAACTGGGTACACAGGAGTCATCGAGAGTCCCAATTTCCCGAACAAGTATCCGGATGATTTCAATTGCACCTGGAAAATAACTGTGCCGAAAGGGAATAAAATAAATATAACATTCAGCCATTTTTCAGTTGATAAATATCGAGTTGATACATTTACGACTATTACCGAAAATGGAAATCGCATGGACGATCTCGTCCAAAATATCACAAAAATGTCAATCGATAACTGCCCAGATGATTTTGTCGAGGTTTGAGCCTAAAATTTTATGATATCAGAAAATTGTTTATCGTTTTAACAATATTTTATATTTTTTATATCTTCAGCTTAGAGATGGTTCGACACAACATTCAAACGATCGACGTTATTGTGGCTACAAAAATCCACCTAGATATACAACAACAGAAAATGTAGCTTTCGTAAACTTTCAAACTGATGACTATTTCGAATATCCAGGATTCAGACTAGAATGGAACATGGTTGGTGAGTGGAAATGTTCATTATCTGTTTATCTCAGATACTAATTTCTATCTGCTGGAGACCTTAATTGGTTGAGATGACTAGTTTTTCAAAAAATTGTAGACGAACACTGAATGTTTTCTCAATAGTAACTATAGACAAGATTTGTTTTATTCAAAATTTCCAGGATGCGGCGGATATTTGAGGCGTCCTTCAGGCACTATCGAGACACCAGGGTACCCGAATGGGTACCCTGCGAATATTGAGTGCCGATGGACGATAGAGGTGGAACCAGGCAAGTCTGTTAAGTTGTTTGTCATCGAGTTCAATGGAGGGGATAACGGACAATACTGCTCCGATTATGTGTCCATCTATGACGGCCAGGACATCAAACAATTGATCCTTACCACTTTGTGCAATGGAAAAGTGACTGGTTTTGAAGTCACATCCTCAGGGAGGTATATGCACGTAATCTTCAATTCCGATGATAGGTACTCGGGACGAGGATTCAAAGCATCGTACATTTCGGTGGAAAGCAGTAAGTTCTCATTTTTATTTTATATTTTTAATAAGTAGGACTCGTGTTTTGAAAAATCTTTAAACTCATCTTTGCATCAAAATCCGCAAAGATATTCGTATTGGTTTTCCAATGACTGATTTTCTTTTGTGAGCTCTATTGGTTTAGAATTTTCACTGTCATTTATTTAAATATGTAATTTTTTTTATCTATTAATTCTAATTTGATCATCGCACGAGTAAAGTTATCACAATAGTTATAATATATACATTTTAGATTGTTCTGTAAATGTTTTTTTTTATTTGAATGTATAATTGAGTAATATTTATATTCATTAAAATCTTTATTTGGAAATTGTATATTCAGAGTATTTTTATTATATTATATCTATATTGACAATAGTTATCAAATGTAATAATTATTTTTTTTAATACAAAGAATGTGGAGGAAAATATATGAACATATTCGGTACTATAACTTCCATGAATTATCCCAACAACTATGAAACGCGTACACATTGTTTTTGGGAAATCGAAACTATGAACGATCAACGAGTATTTCTTGAGTTTGATGATTTCAATCTTAATGATTCTGGAAATAATGCCACATGTTCGGATTCCGTGAATGTAAACAATATTATAATTAATATTCAGCGTGAATTATTTTTTTGTTCGAATCTCTTCAAACGCATGATTATTACCCACAATTTAAAATTTCAGATATACGACGGATATTTACTACTTTCTGATAATGCGATTGTAAAAAATCTCTGTGGTAATAAATTGAACACAACTTCATACATTTCCAAATCAAATAAGATGCTTGTGGAGATGATAACAACCACCGGGTCCGCAAAAGGGTTCAAAGCTACATATTCAACGGTAAAATAATTTTCAGCTTCAAGATTTTCATGAGATGCAAATTATTTATCCTTCGATTTTGAATTTCCTGTTAATGAAACATATGGAACTAGATTACGATGTTAAATAAACTCGTGTTCAAAGAAATAAAGACATTCGAATAATTAGTTTTTCATTTTGATTTCAGACATGTGGTAGTGTAATCAATGCAAAAACTGAGGGCATCATTAAAATAGAATCCAACTTGCTTTTATTTCAAAGATACAACATATGCACGTGGACCATTATCGCTGATGAACCAGGTCAGTTAAATATCTATAAAGATTTGATTCATAATACCATTAAAAACAAAATATACGATTTGGTTTACAGGGAAAAAAATTTCATTGACGTTCAGATATTTGAAGTTGACCGATTCAACATCAAAACAGATCAACTCATACTGCGATCAGATGAAAATATCAGTGAGTGAAAAATATTTGAGTAAAATATGTGTTTGTTTACATTGTAAAATAATTAAAATTACCAGGTTTATAATGGCGAATCAAACAAAGCACCCTTTGTTACGAGAAATCTGTGACAACAAATCACCACCGACAATAGTTAGTGGCAGTAACGTGATTACATTAGAACTCGTAAATTCAGGAAAAACCTTAAAAACGTTCGAGGTCCATTACAGCGTTATGTCAACTGGTTTGAAATCATTTTCATGAATTTGCTTTTCAGTGTATTACGAAAATCACGTAACATTTTCGTTCTAATGGTTTTAGCTTGTGGTGGTGATCTTTTATCCGAACATGGGTCTTTTACATCCCCTATGTATCCCAATTTATATCCGCCAAAAGCAGAATGTGTTTGGAGATTATTGCCATCTCCAGGTACGTATTAATAAATATTAAAAAAAATATATTAAAAATTAATTATAAGCCTTTATTTAAGTCCTGTTCGTAATATTAAGGGCGTTAAAATGGTATTTAAAAAAAATATTATTATATTATCAACAGGTAATAGAATAATGTTGACATTTATTGAATTCGATATTGCGGTTTCTGATAATTGCGACCGAGATTATTTAGAAGTGAGAGAAGACAATGGATTTGGAAAAATTTTGGGTAAAGCAACGCATAATTTTTATTAAACAATAATATTTTTTTAATGGTCGACTTTAATTTTTAGGTATTTATTGTGGAAACGAAATTCCAACAAATAATACGATCGGAAATAATATATGGGTGAAATTTCGCTCTGATAGTGACGGCGCTTCAAAAGGATTTCTAATAGATTACTCATACTGTAAAGGAAGATTTGTATTTTTTATTTCTTTTTTTATCAATAAAACTTGACAAAAATTTTATTACAGTAAATGGAAATGAGTTATTCGGCGATTCTGGCACTATAACTAATCCAATGTACCCAAAAGCATTCGAAAAAACTATACAACGAGACGATTTCTTTTGGAGAATCAACGTTCCTTTTGATTCCAAAATACGATTGATATTCAAAGAAATTATGATGGCTTCATTAGACGAATGTGATGAGTTAAACAGTATTTACGTAAGTTAAATTGTATATTATATAATATAAATTAATTATCAAGGGAAAATATCAAAATTTCGAATTATATCAAAAAACCTTGTTTTTCAATAATAAGAAAATTTCACAAAAATATATATGTATATTGTTGTTATTTTTCAGGTTCATGATGGTTATTCTGAAAGAAATATAGTTATAGCAACAGCTTGCGGCTATAATGTACCTGAGCCCGTAGAAAGTACTTCTAATATAATTTACATTACCTGGAGTTCAAATGGAGTTCTTGGATCCAAGTTCATGCTCGAATGGACTCGATTCGACATTGAGATGCCACAAGATCAATCATTAGTTAAAGGTAAAATATTGAAGTGAAATAATTTCTCAAATAATCTTAGAAAAAAAAATTTTTTTTTCGATCATTTAGTAGAAAATGTGTGCAGCAAAGAAAGTGATCCAATCATCTTTGTACCTCCGAGTTCCGTACATATAATTAGTTCACCACAAAATAAAACAGATAATTTCGGATGCGTGTGGAAATTTGAAACCGATTCTTTTCACCATCTTACCATACGATTCGCCAAAGTAGCTAATTTCTTTAGTGATAAATGCGTAATAGACAGAGTAAGGTGAAATAAGCAATTTTTTCTAAAAAAAATATTCTATATAAACTAAACAGTATCAATTATAGATAACTTTATTTTCGGGATGGAAACACAATTCTGATTCAATGACGCAACTAGCTAAAATTTGTAGTTCAGATGCAAAAAATGAACCATACGAAGCTGGAAACCGATTAAATGTAAATTTTGAAGTATACAACAAGCCTTCTGCAAACTTTTTGGGTGTTGTATATTCAAGTAAGTTTATTCTTTGAAATTTTTGCGCACACTGGACATGTTGAATTTACTTTATATCACTTTCAGGCTGTGGAGGTAACGTGACGTCACTCAATGGCATTTTATCACCATCATTCCCAGACGTCGCAGATTTGGAAGAACTCAGTGGTGTAAGACAGTTGATTTGCGAATGGAGAGTTAAAGTCAGACCAGGTCGTACCATACAACTTCATTTCCTTAACATGAAAATCGCGAACACTAATTCGGGCGTGTGCACAAACTATTTGATGGTATGATGAATCTGAATTGAAAAAAAAAATTATAAAGATATTTCAAATTTTATATATTTCAGGTGCGCAATGGGGCGTTTAGCGATTCGCCGATTTTAGGAAAAGGAAAGTATTGTGGCGATGAAAAACCTTCGGAGCCTCTCGAAACTATCAGTAATTATTTGTATGTTAAATATAAAAGTTCAATGCGACATTCACAGCTTTCTGAGGTATTTTTTTTACGTTTTGATTGATCTGAAAACATATATGTATAAATAATTGGAAATATCAATTGCAGGATACTTTCATGTTGAAATATAATGAAAAGTCAGTATCATGTGAATATAGTTTAACACTTACTAAATATGAAAAAGAAATAAATATTTCATCTCCGAATTATCCAAATATACCCTCTCCATACACAGTGTGTACATGGATAATAATGGCTCCAATCGGTGAAAGGATCAAAGTACATTTTATAGAGAGATTTGATCTTACCGTGTCCAGGGAGTGAGAAAATATTCAAATATCGTTTTAATTTACATTTTCAAATATTATAAATGAAATTTTTTTTAAACCCAGTTGTGTCGAAGAATCTGTAGAAGTACGCGATGGTGGCACTGAATTATCTGAATCTTTGGGAAAGTTTTGCACTAAAAATCCACCAACACTAAAAACAACAAGCAACGTGGTGTATATAAGTTTTATAACAGATTTAGATGTACCCAAAAATGGCTTCAAAGCCACAATATCTATTGGTTGGTTGATATATAGAATAACAACCTTTATTCGATCAAGTTTATTATTCACTTAATTTTTGTTTAGACATCTGCGGCGGCACAATATATGGGAGCTCTGGTTCCATTTCTTTGCCGAAAAATCTTCCTATAATGAATCAAAAGTCAGATATTTCGTGTGAATGGACTATAATCAGTGACACAAATCACATTTTGTGGATCAACATTCTAGAATTAGAAATACCTTCTAGTTCCAATTGTTCATCGTCTTATTTTCAAATCGTGGACGTAATACCTGTTAATGGTTCTAGTGAGTTATAGATTTGATTGTTGCAAAACATTTTTATTGTCAAAACACCATTCGATAATATCTTAATGGTTAAAGGTTACAGCTTGACAGATCGAGTTTGTACACTGAATAAGAAAATATCCGTTAGGACAATATCGGAGCAAGCAAAATTACAACTTTTTATAAGAAAGCAAACGATAAGGGACTTCCATTACAACTTGTTTGTTACATTCAATAGTTCCTTGGATGGTAAGTTATCTTTTTTTTTCAAAGCAATTATGTATTTTGGGATCTAATTTTGCTGAAAATTTTGTTTTTTAGTATGTGGTGGTACATTGACAACTCCTGAAGGATTTATATTTACATCCAATTTGAATCCAAGTTTATGTATTTGGAAAATTCAAGTGTCGAAAGGCAGACGAGTTAAGCTCGATATTTTGAGTCTTCCAGAAAACTATGATACTCATAATTTGATTGTGAGTTAATATTACTGTGAATTTATTATTCAGTTTTGCACGATGATTTATTCTGATGTTTGATATTCATTGGGATTTATTATGTTTTTCAGTTTTCCAATGACTTCAAATTAAAATCGTTAATAGACATCGACTTTTCTGGAAAAAACATCATAATTGAATCTACAGATAACAAAATGTTCATATTCTATTCAGCGGCACGTGTGCCTAAAAATCAATTCAAGGCCCATTACACATCTGAAAAAGAATCGCGTAAGAGCACACAAACACAGGTACCAATTCCAATTTAATTATTCATCTGAATTTATTATTTTTTTATAGTATGCGATGGAGAATTTTCATTGCCAGCTGGTTCCATAGGACCACCTGCATTTAATTCGCGCAAAGGCATTTCTCCGATACCCTACTATTGTGAATATATTCACAACTCAATGGAAAATCTGTATATGCCCACTATGTATATGGCGACACTCCCCATGGCTGTCTCCACGCTAACTCTGACAATGAAGAATGTAGACATCTGCCATGACTATTTCACTTGTATGCATATTACATCGAAAATGTCAGTGTCTTCGCGTGAGTCCTTTTAATAATTAACAGATTGATAGTAATTTGAGTTTGATGTTTTGAAAAAGATGAAGATTTTTACATCACCTATAATGTGACCTACACATATGAGCCGTTCAGTGCACACAATGACTAACTCCATAAAACGAAAAGTTAAGAAAATCGATGAAACAATGTTCATTGTTTTTTTTAAATTCCCTTTATAATATAAATTTAAATAAATATTGTAGAATGCATAAATACAGGTTTAGTGCGTTTGAGTTGCATTATTGCAATGATTTACATTAGAGTATGGAATTAATCGAAATGGCCCCGAAATAAAAAATTTATTATTCAATGGCCAAAAAATTTTTGTCGTTTTTTGATGTTAATCTTTATTATTCAAGAAAGTTATTTTAAACATAAATAGTTATGACTATACCAAGTGCTTTAAGACTTAAATTCAAGATTTTTCAAAAAGTGGAGTTAATCAGTCTGTGCACTGAACGGCTCATATAATGCTATAGTTAGGATCAACGCATACTAGACCCGACTTTACTAGAAATTTCTTTAAATTGTTATTTTTTTAATTCTGAATTTCCACTTTTTTACTTAATATTTCAACATTATTCGATTGGTTTTTTTTTGTATTTTTTAGCTGGAATACCATTTACTCTACATTTTATTTTCGGTATAATTACCACCCATTCAACACCCAAAATTCTCAGAGTGGCTCATCCTATAATAAAGTTATCGGTAATATTTTCATAAATTTATTATACATGATTCAAAAATATTATCTATGTTATTAATTTTACAGATTACAGATGGTAGGGGGATTGCTAATTATTCTATATCCTATCATACCTCACCATGCGGTGGAACAATTAACATTGTAGATAGTAGATACGAATTAAAAATTCCGGCAATCGTTAATGGATCTATTGATTGTGTTTGGACGTTGGTGCCGCCACTTGGAGGAACACTTAAAGTAAATTTAAAGAAAATGAGATTACACTGTTCTATGAATTTAATTTAAGTGTTATTTTTATTTAAGGTGAATACGAAAACTGTAAAATTAACAGGACCATGCGAGGAAGAGTATGTCTGGTTTCGAAGCAGTATAATAATGATAAGTCCTATAGATGTGTTTTGTTCGACAAACGTAACTTCAACTACTTTGAAACCTTTGGGTCCTGGAATGCGAATTGAATATCATTCTGATCGTTATTATAACCAGACTAGACTTGACATCGAAATTATTTCAAAGACCCGAGGCGAATAATATAAAATAATATTGCTTGTCCGACAGAAAAAGTCGTTTTATAAATGAAAGAGTTAAATTCAACAAAAAAAATTATTAATTAATTACATACATAAAATATATTCTCCTTCAGCATCTACAACCTTTTCCCATCTATTTAATAAATTTTTAATGCCAGAAGAATAAAATTCAGCAGGCTTTGAAGCGAAATATTCTTCAAGTCCCTTTTTGACCTCTTCTATATTTCTAATTTTTTTCCCGATAAATAGTATTGCATCGATCTAAATAAATGATAATCAGAAGGAGCATGGTTAGGAGAATAAGGCGGGTGAAGAATCGTTTTCCAACCTAGTTCCGTTAATTTTTTTCCGTCATCTTTGATTTGTGGGGTCGCGCGTTATCGTGTTGTAGAAGAATTTCACGACGGTTGACTACGCCGGACCTCTTCTTTTTCAAGCTTTTTATTTAATGCAGCATTCAAATTTCAAGTTGTGAGCAATACTTCTCCTTGTCTGCTGTTTCTCGTTCAGTTTGTGCCGGATTTGATTCAACTTCAGCACGCAGTATATAGTTAACTACTTTTTCACTTCGAGCTTTATTTTTTAAACTGAAATCTCCACTTTTAAATTGTTTAAACCATCTCTAGCATTGACAAACAGTCAAAGATTCTCCGAGAGTATCACAATTTTTTTTAGTTGCTAACGTTGCGTTATTTTTTGTAGATATTCATAAAGTATACAACTTCGCACAAATTGTTTGTCTGGTAAAAATTCCACCATCTTTAAATACGACTAGAAAAAACATTTTTTTAGCACAAAGAAATGTTCTCCAGATGTTAGTCAACTGATAGAATATACAAAACGTACTTTTAGATCGAAGGTAGAAACACAACTGGTGAACAAAAGTTCATTAAAAAAAACCGACATTTTCGGTCGGACAAGCTAATATGAAATCCTGAATTCTGTGTCCAGAAATAATTTTGATTTAGATTAATAATTTTTTTTTAGGTTGCGGAGGTGTGGTGAAGAACGAAAATGGATTTTCTACGCCAAATTTCCCATCAAGCTATGGAGAAAATGAAGAATGTATTTGGGAAATAATTGCGCTGCCTGGATATCGAATGAGATTATTTTTTGAAAATCGTTTCTCTTTAGAAAAATCAAATAATTGCACTAAAGATTTTGTTGAAGTGATTTTATTGAATATATATTCGGATGAAAAGTAAAAAGGTTGCTTTATTATGTTATTATGTTTTTCTTAGGTGTTCGACAGTGTCGATAATGAATGGTCATCGATCGGTAAATTTTGTGGGCGAGAAATGCCGAAAGAAATGAATTCTACTTCGAATAAGATGAAAGTGCTTTTCAGATCAGACGGTTCAGTGAATAGCGATGGTTTTCAGGTATTTAAAAATAATTTATCATTTTTTTTTTTTTTTTTAAACCAAAACGTATTTTTTTAGGCGAGATGGAAAACTTTCTGCGGTGGCGAAATGGATGTCACTTATTCCCGTAAAACGCTGATAAGTCCAGGACATCCTTTGTATACAGATAATTTGAAATGTGTGTATAAACTAAAGCCTCCTCCTGAAAAATCCACTAAACTCACCTTTGAAGCGTTCTATCTGAGTTATGGTAAGTAAAATTTAACAACAATCCCATTTTTCTATCATGCAAAAATAAAATCGATTTATCCATAGTGTTATTTGGAAACTGCATATTCGACAATTTGACAATAAAAGAATTCGAGCAAGATGAATATGCTTATATGCATTCTTCAAAGACATATTGTGGCAGTAGAATTCCCAAAACTATGCAATTTGCTGGTGAAATTCATCTGATTTTACACTTAAAAAATCGGTACAGGTCTAGTTTCATTATGCACTATGAAATTGATGGTATTTATTATATATTATATTAATCAATAATTTATATTTTATTTGTAATCATTAGTTGTACAATTTTTTTAATTTTTAATTTTAGAGTGTAGTTCTGTTATCAACACCAGTCAAAAAATAAGCTTTTGGCTATCGAGATATAATGAAATATATATCGAAGAAGGTTTATGCCATTGGAATATTACTGCACCATCTTCCATGGTAGTACTTTTGAGGTAGTAATTAAACTATATAATTTTGATTTTAAAAACTTATAACTTTAACAAACTTATAACAATTTGTTGTTGAAGGATCGAAAAATTTGAAATAATATACGAAACGAGTTGTGAAAACAATTATTTAGTAATGTATGATGGTTATGAAGAGATTCCAGAAAATATTATAGCCAAATTGTGTGGAAACCATTCGCGTTCTTTACCAGTGATCAGATCAAATTCTAACCATTTATTTATGAGAATGGCTTCATCATATACACAGGACAGAGTCGGTTTCGACATCGACGTATCGTTTACATATGGTATGTATGTAATGCATAAAACTAAATGTATTGAAATTTATAAACTAATCAATTCAATCGATTCGCAGGCGAATCGTATGGATGCGGAGGAAATCATAAAATCGTTCGAAACACTCCGTTTAATTTCGTAATCAATCAAGAAAAGTTATACAAACCTTTAATGGATTGTCATTGGACTATATCTACCAACAAATCAGATATTATCGTTATGAAATTTGATTCTTTCCACATTGCTCATTGCGTGGACGACAACCAAAATTCGTTTAAAGCAAATCAATGTCCATGCGATTATTTAGAGGTATTCTCAAATATTCATATAATAATTTATTTTCTATTAAAATATTTGCATTTTTTATATAGGTAAGAGACGGATTTAGTTTCGTCGACCCTTTGATAGGGAGATACTGTGGAAACGGAAACGATTTGCCTCGGACAATTTCTTCGTCCGGTAGTTATCTTTGGGTTCGATTCGTTACCGATAGCACAATTGAAAGTGGTGGTGTTGAAGTTACATTCACAAGTGCACCCAGTGAGTTTTTCAGTTTTTCGTAGTGTCAAAATAGAGTTTATTTTCATGGGAACGTTTAAAATTAGGTATATGTGGCGAGAAAGCATTCGAAGCTGAAGAAATTGTGAAGGAATTGAGTTCGCCGAAGGATTCAGACGGAAATGTTATGAAAGGTATCAGATGTGTGTGGAAAATCAAAGGAGAACGCAATCTGCGTCTGAAACTGATAAATGTTGATTTATCTCCACCGTCGCAAAATGGATATTGTGTGGATGACAAACTCGAGTTGTCGACAAGATCGGTTCGTTTGAGAATTACTATCGAAAATTATAATTGATTGTATAAGTTATTCTGTTGAAATAACGAATTTGAGTCGTAGAATAACAATATTAACGACATTAGTAATTTTTTTTCCCAAATGCCTGAAAAAGCCATTTTTATATGTCTAATATTATATATAATATTTAAATTTTATTTAATGAAAAAATAAATAAATTTTCAGAATATCAACTTGGAACTTCCAAATAATATTCCGAGGAGCTTGAATGTAAATATTACATTTATAGTATAATAAATATTATGGAAAATCTTTACGCATTTGGAAATATTAAATATTATTTGCAGCTCGCATTGGAGACCAAACCTGAAGATTTCACATACATTTATTGTGGACAGATGAATGGAAGTGAATATCATATTACCTCTGGAAATGTTTATGTCTCTTTGATGACATCTTCAAATACAGAGAAACATTATAAAGGTTTTAAACTCGAATACAGTAAAGAAGGTAGTGACAAAATGATTAATAAAATAATCAATACGTGTTCAAAAATAATTTTGAATTCATATCGTAGGCTGTAGTCGCAATTACACTAACGATTATGGAACTATCAAATATTCAGAACTCAAAATTAATTGTACTATTATCATAAAGACGGATACCAACAAAACTATTGCATTATACGTCAAAAGTTTGTTTACCCGTTCATCTTCTGTTATGGTATTTTTTTTATGATATTCATATTGATTTTTATAATAATTTTTAACAAATCGGTTCAATTTTTAGGTGAAGGATGGAATAAGTGCCGATTCCCAAACATTGAGTGTAGTGGATCAGCACGTGAAAAATCCTGTATTTTCTTCAGGAAATACATTAAGAATAGAAATTAATATAAATGATATTTATTCACTTGATTTTGAAATGTTATATGTTACAACAGATAAAGGTAAACGAGTATCATCTAATAATATAATTGATTAAACAATCCAATAATTTAATTTTGATACACATTGTAAAGGGCAAGGATGTGGTAGTAGTTTCCATATTGAGAGTGGACGGTTGACTAGTCCTTTATATCCTTTTCCATATAGAGAAGCAAATAAATGTGAATGGGAAATAACTACTTCAGCACACACAACTGTTTCTATCGAGTTCAAAGGTATGTTTATAATTTTTATTTAAAAAAAAATTGTGATTTTTAACTAATTCACAATTGAAAAATTACCATTTCTGTTCAAGTGTTCGACTTGAGTGCTGAAATACCATGTGAACAAAATTATGTAGAGTTGATTAATCGTGATGGTAGTTCTATTGCAAAATACTGTCCACGTGTAAGTAAAATAAAGTGTATACGCTCAAGTAAATATAATATATTGTTTAATTTCATATTATAATTTAGGCTGATCCTGCAATTCGACAAAGTAATAGTAACTATTTGAAAATCGTACAGCAAGCTTCTATAAATAATAAAGGGTCTGGATGGATGTTAGATTTTCAGGCTGTTTATGATTGAGATTTTCTATTTTTAACTCGTTAAATAATATTATTATAATAATCATAAATTATATATAACAAATATATTCGACATCATAATTTATAACATATTATTATTATTATTATTATTTTATGTAACAGATGAGATTTATTTATATGAATAATATATGTATTTTAATTTTTGAACATGTAAATTTTATGAAACTCGTTTTAAATGACATCTGTTGTTCTAGACTCGTATTTCTAATTATCATTTCAAATTTGAAAGACGCGGAATTGAAAAATTTACTTATAATAGGTTCTCGTTTTTTTTGGTCCGTATTTTAATTCATTCGTATTCAGTATTTAAATATTGTTTCTGATAACACGCTAATTAGGTCAATGCATAGGTTTTATCATTTTCTTTCGATGGTCAAATATTTTTTTCCTTTCTCCGAAATAATGAATAAAATCTGTATTCAAATTATTTTATTATATAAAGAATACTTCCTTTTCAATATCTGTTAAGTTTTGGTCTATCCAGTGAACAATAAACAACCCATTGAAATTTTTCAAATATATTATCTAATAATAAAGTACATTTACGGCATTTTCCACTGTACAAATTTTATAAAAATTATAACGCGACCGTGCCAACCAAAAATACTTGTAATGTGTACAGTAGATTTGCAGTTAACATTAGAATCATTCATTGTCAGTTGTGGTTTTCAAAATTCAGATCTGGGGATTTTTCATTAACTGATAAACATGATGATGACATATTACTAGGTAGCTATAACTAATTCAGATCGTGTTGAAAATAGGAGTCAACTGATAAAACAATGCGGTGTCTGCATCGTATTGTATAATATTCAGAGCCGTAGCAATGTTTTTGGCGCCCTTGGCAAATATAAAATTTGGCGCCCCTTTTTTTCCAAGGGGGAGCTGGAAAAAACTTTTTGTCCATGGGGAAGCTGGTCAAAAATATTTTTTTAATTTCATAATTTTTAAATGAAAAATTATTCACCACTATTCAAACGTGTTCGAACCCTAAAAAAGTTAAACGCATTAATGTAGCCCAACTTTCCGAAATATTTTCGCTAATTTTTCACCAAGCCTAACCCAACCTATCGTCGTTTGATGAATAAATTCGAGTGAAGCTAACCCAACTTTCGGAAATATTTTCGCGAATTTCTCACCAAGCCTAACCCAACCTATCGTTGTTTGATGAATAATTTCGCTTAAAGTTAGCTTCACGCGAAATTATTTCACGCTAACTTTCGGAAATATTTTTTTCGATATTCGACACTTCTCAAAATTATTCGACCCCAAAAATTTTTTCACGTGGAAAACATCGAACAATAAATTGTTTAAAAGTAATCACTTTAAAAAAAACGGAGGGCGACTTGGGCGCCCCAAAAGTCACACGCCCTTGACGCTTGCCCAATTGCCAATGGCTTGCTACGGCACTGATGATATTTGATAACATATACGACGAAACTTTTGTATTGACCTAACATAAAGTTAATATTTATGAATTTTCGAAATTTTAAAGTAACAAAAAACAATTCAATAAAAATTTACGAAGTGATAATAACAAATAAAATATCTATGCGACACTAGGCGATGCGGCTCAACTGTCACGCTGACAGTGTCCGACGAAAACATAAACGCACGAAAACACTCCGGGAAACGGCGACATCCAAAATAACACGACGAAGCGCTAAATTTGCTTACGGGACAACACTCAGTGTCCGCCGTTTGCCTTCCGGTCCGCAGCCACAGCTGATCGCTCCCGCAACCGCGAACTTCCCTTTTCCTCACCGCTCACAATTCCGCAGATACAACCCCAAAACAACCCCCGAGTGCTTCAATACACCCTCCTCCGAATCCCCATACAATATTTAAGTGTTCCAATGACGCAATCAGCACGTGCTCGTGATCTCCGCCTGCGCGAAACATCCTCCACGATCCGTTTCGGCAAAGTTCCGACCACTTTGAAGACCTCGAGTGTTTCAGGACAGTCTATTTCGAGTTTCTGTCCAACGTTTTCGTGATTCGATGACGCAATCTGTCGTCTATATATAACCTGACGGATCTCCCTGCACATGCTGAAGAAATGCCTGCGATGGTAAGGGCTCGGTTCGATTGTACGTTTGTGTGCCACTTGGCCGTCGCTGGACGTGTGCGTTTATTTATAATCGGCTCGTTATTTCGGCAAAAGTTGAGATGAGATTGTGCGGAGGAAAAAGCAGATGGCGGTCGTAAAACGGTGTCGTTCGCGGTCCGTTTTGTTCTTTCTAATCAACTCGGAAATTCGGGGAATGGAGGTGATTTGTTTCGAGTGAGGTATGCTTGAAATGTGAATGGAAGCGATTCGATCGTAATGAGTGTAGTTGAATGAATTGAAATGTGTGTATGTTGTATTTAATTCTAAATATTTTTTTTTGACGACTGACATGAGTGATAGTTTTAATAATATGTATGTTATTTCGTTTGAGCTTTGATGATTTCTTAAAAAGATTCTATAGATTTTAAAATCGTTCAATTTATTATATTATTTTATCTAAAAAAAATATTTGCTAAAAATAATCTACATATATATGTATAATAGTTTCTTAATACTTCTTAACCCAACTCTTGAATTTAAAAAAATTCATTACGAAGTATTCGTAAATATTATATGTATTTCAAAATATGAGTCATCATAAACAAGTAAGATAATATGCATTATTTTTTCCTATTTCGAATACAGTTTTTCACTCCAAATTCAATCTTATGGAGATCAAATTCAACCTCTTAAACTTCAAATTAAAAATTAAACCTTTTAGAAATCAAATTCAACCATCGAAAACTATAATATTATTAACACCGTTATTACAATAATCAACGAAATACAATCAATTTTTCAACTTGACTTTGATAATCTCAATTGATGATTTTTACATACATAATTAGAAAAAAAATTTCAATTAATCGATCTAAAAATAAATACCATGGATATGTAGATAAAGCTTCTTTTATATTTTTCAAAAAATCATAGAAATATTTTAAAATGAAGAAAATAAATTTGCGATGGTTAAATTTGATTTGTATTAGATTGAATTTGGAACGTAAAAGCCGCATCAAGATTTCAAATTTAATTTTTATAAACTGAAAAAAAATCAGCCCACTTTTCCGAATATACGAGTACATAATTAACAAACGAGCATATATTGATTATAAACTAAACAATTCACATTCAAAAAAAATTTTCCATGACACACTCTCGACTATTACCAATTCAACGATGACCTAACCAGAACATAACCTTAATCGACATCCAAATTTTCAGCAGAACTTTCGTTACACTTTTCCCAGTATCATAAAGTATTCAGCACTTTGTTGTACCTTTAAAATTATTCAGAGCCGTTTTCTTATGACTAATGAAGAAAATCGCTTCATAAATTTCTCCCATGGATCGTTCGAGAGGGTATTTAAGTTCTCATTATATACGGTTTCGGAAAACGGAGCCATGTGGCCATTAAAAGCTTATAAATCACTCCGCCGGAAAGATACAAGGACCTCGTTTATGACGATTCGTATGTCATGACACATAAAACCAGAACGTTAATTTCGAATTGTAAAAATATGCGCGCCGTAAACTTCTCGGCGGGTGTTCCGAATCGAAAACTGCTTAATAAACTTCCTATCTTGTTTGTTTGGACGCTTCCTGGGTGAGTAAAGTCCTTGTGAGATATCGTTCGGGAAACGCTGAAAATAATCGTGAAGAAAAATTTATGCTTATTTACGACTTTCCATTCGAAACTTCACCGCGTTGAATTCGAATAGGCTACCCATCAACGTCGTATTCGTTGGGGAACTTTATAAATTATGTCTTGTCAAATTGAACTAGTTTCAATGGTGCACAATTTATATGTGCAATGTATTATACGAGTCATCGTCTCTCGATTCTATTAGAATGTGTTGAATTTATATTGACTTAGCGTTGTATTGTTCAAATGGTCATATCAGTTTAATGTAAATGATTTTTCACTGAAATGGTTTCGCATTGCCGTTTCAGTGGATATAAAATTTTGAATGAAAATATATACTAGAGAAAATATATTGTATTAACAAAAATTAAAGTAGAAACATCTCATATAAAAAAAATGTTACTATAAAAAGTTTTGTATATACATATGTAACCTTGTGACCAATCTCATTGTTTAAATAAATTTTATATTATAATATTATTAAAAATTCAAGCGTTTTGAGAACATTTAAAATCTTGTTGATATGAAGATTTAATATGTTATTATAAATAGTGCCACAGATACACCCAAATTTTTATAACTCGAATTGAAAACACCTGAAAAAAATATCGATACCCTTAATACCATAGTGCTTACTAAGACTTCGCTTTAATCTTGCGCAACAGACCAGAAAGCCATAAATACCGCATTTACCAAGTCAACGTTTCATATAGATTTATTTAGTTACACAACGAGTGCAACCGGCCCAGATCCAATTGTTTATTTGCCCGTTGCATTTGTTACATTTCAGAAGTCGATCGAGCCATCTCGCGTTAGTGCCAGATGTTTCCGCATAAGGTGGTCCCTATTTTTAGTTAATTTTTTTTCATTTGAAGCAAATGAACAGCTTCTCTTTATGTGCCGAACGACTAATTAAGTTGGACGACCCTTGCATACCTAGCAATTCTGAGGAATGCCCGTTTTAGAATAAATCTACCCTTGCGAGATGGCTTGACATTTGGGTTAGGGGTGCTGAAGTTCCGGTATTAGAAAAGAAAATTTTGAATACCCTGGTGTAACCTGGATTATGATATATGTAATTTAATTAATAGAGAAATACTCGTTTTGGATTATAAATCTATGCTTGCGAAATGGTTTGACATTTGGGTTGGAGGTGTTTAAGTTTTGGTACTGGGGAAAGAAAATTTTGAATACCCGGGTAAACACGGGATTGTGATGAAAGGTTTCTTAATATTATCAACTAAGGAATGCTTGTTTTGGAATAAATCTACTTTTGTGAAATGGTTTGAATTAGGATTTGTATACCTAGAGAGAGAAAGTTTTGTATACCTAGGAATAATCTGGACTGTGATATAACACGTTATATCATTACTCGCAGAATTCTCGTTTTAGAATAAATCCATCCTTATGAAATAGTTTTACATTTGGATAAGGGAATATCCGATTTTTTCAAAGTCCTAAAATGGAATTTTTAATACCCGGGTATAATCAGGATTCAGTACCGTATTGCAATGTTATTTAATAAAATACATATTCATATGTATTATGTAATAAAGTTAATTTTATTTATATGTATGTATGGAAAAAATATAAACGTAAAAATTTATTTGTTTTAATAATTGAATTATCATTTTGTTCATAAGTGAACAAATTAATCCGTTTTTAATCATTTCTGATACTTTATTATTTTCAAAACTCTAGAGATGGCAAACATAAATTAAGTACCCGATACTTCAGTACCGAGTTATCCATCATATAACCCCTACTTTGAATAGATGAATGTTTTGGGGGCGTGTTTGAATAAATTAAATTTCGAATTTCGAGTCTAGAAGGGGCTTTTGTTCAGTCCGGATGGTTTAAAAGTCGTTTTAGATTTGATTCTATTTTCCGTTTCTGTTTCTCCCCCTTTAAGTGCGATAAGTAAATACACATTACACGTTGAAATAATATTTACTCGCATTTCGATTTATTTTTGTTCTTAAGTCGTTTTCTTGCTGAGAGGTGATTGATTCATTGCACGCGTTTTATTTCGTATGATTTTTTTTAATAATTGAACAATTTCGGTTAATGAAAATTGAAGGATATTAATTGAAGCAATTGATCGTAAATAATATCTAGACGTCCAAGATTAATTGCTACAAATGAAGCGACATGTATACATTTTTTTATTATATACCTACCTATATTGTGGATTTTTGTAACTCGTTTTCGAAATAGTTGCATTTGCAAATAAAATCGACTCGTAACCGAAGCCATTCAAGAATAACGAAGGTCTTCAACGATATTGTAAAGCTTTCACACTTCTATTTATGTACACTCGAATAAAGATATATGTTACAATTCGAATTTTCGAATAAATATTTTCATTACAAAAATATTTATGCGTTGCCGATTATAAGTCTGATTGTATCTAAAATGATTCATCATACGAGAGGAATTATTATTTTTGTTTTTTGAATAGTTTGTATCGAAAATATATTTTGTGGCATGTTTGTTTGTTAAAAGTGAAACTTTCGTATCAATTTTACAATTAGACTTATAAACATTCGTATATGTTTGAAAGATTTTCATATGCAAAAATAATATGATTATAATAAAAGTTCATAGTATGAAATTTTTATTATCGAGCGATCAAAAATAAGATTATTTTGAATAGCAATTTTTTTTTGCCAGGGATGTCATTAATAAACAAAAATATGACCGGAATAACAATTCAGTAATTTACTGGTAAATTTTTAACATTTACCTGTAAATAATAAAAAAACATTTTTTTTCGAATATTTTTGAAAAAGTCGGTTTTTTTAAGTGTTTTGGTTTTTTTTTTTTTGAAAAATGTAACTTTTTCGAGAAAGTATTTTTGGTTTTTTCAGCTTCTCGTTATTTTTTCCGTGTTTTTTTTTTCAAAATTTAATTTACCGGTAAAACGGTATTTAGAAAAAATCATCGGTTTACCGGTGAATGAAATTTTCGGTAAATCTGACATCCCTAGTTCATACGTAAAGCTTTTTAAATTTTATTAATAAAATTATTCTTATCATATTATTATTATTATAAATAAAATACATAAACAAAAGTTACACTTTTATTATTATTACACTATTATACTCGTAGTTACGCTATTCTAAATTTTAAATCGAAAATATTTTCCAGAGATTTTTGTTAATATTTATACATGCAATTTAAAAATCTGCCATATAAAAAAGCACGACAATATCGTAAATTCAAAACAGACAAATCAAGAACGCACTGCACGTCAAAAACGAAAAATTACGCGGTTTTCACATGGCACGAATCAGTGACCTGTCGTCCGCCGGCCGCCCCGCACGCGTCCGCGCGGTTGGCAGCGCCGCGCGAAAAAGCGCGCGCTTTTCGAAAGATGGCCGACGTCGATCACGCCTCGTACATCTTCGGCAGCTTTTCGCGGAGGCGTCACGCCGAGGAGGCCTCGAAGCGGAAGCCCGAGGAGATGGGGGCCGGGGGCGGAGGCGCCGACCCGAGGCTGCAGTGCGCCCTGTGCCGGCGCCCTTACAAAGAGCCGAGGGTGCTCCCGTGTCTGCACACCTTTTGCACCAGGTGCCTGCTGAGGATGCGGCCGCCGGATGCCGTTGTCGGGTCGCCGTGGAATCTTGATCATCTTTCGGAAGGTATGCGTTTTTTGTTTGTTAAGGTGGCCATATACGCTACGAGAAATCGTTACGATCAGACTGTACAGTTCGAACGGTACCGATAAATCGCTACATGTATGTTATAAAACTGTACAGTTTCGTCCGATTTTTTTAAGACTGTGCAGTCGAACGGAATAATACGAAAATTTCAATTGATTAACGGAATCGAATGAACTGTGCCGACTGATCGTAACGTGTATGCGTTCGTTCAGTTTCACCCTTATGCCATCGCTGACACGTGTGCGTCGGCACCGTTTATTGTACCGCCTGATCGTAACGATTTCTCGTAGCGTATATAGCTTGTATGCCATGTACGATAAACTGCACCGTTCGAATTGTACAGTCTGATCGTAACGATTTCTCGTAGCGTATATGGCCACCATTATGCTATGTTCGTGTAATCGGTTGGTACATGAACGAAGCAAAGAATCTTGCTTTGTCTTTTTTTTCGAAGGGAAGCCCACCATCCCAACGGCGGATCCAGGAAATTTGCAGGGTGGGGGCAGTTCCTAATTTTTAATACACTTTTTTTCAAAAATAAGACTTATATTCAGTTCTTTTTTGAAAAAAAGGTGTCAGTTCTTTCTATGATTTAATTATTGTCAATAGCGCCGCAGGCGAATTTTTTTTCACTAAAAGTATCAATGTTAATAAAAATTATAAGAAATCAAAGAAATGTACTAAATTTTTCTGATGAAAACAAGACGATTGAATAGCATTTTTTTCTCAAAATAAGAGACATTACATTTACTGGGAACTCTGCATTTAATTTATCTAAGCAATCGCGAAGGTCCTGCTTTCCGGGGGGCATACGGAATGCGGAGGCGAGAAATAATTTAACGAAATATGTCTTTCCGCGAATTGACCCTCTTGGCGAAGGTACAGAATGCACGAAAGGCGAATTTCGATGAAACGAGGTCTATATTGGAAGTTGGCGAACGGTCGGGAAAGCCGGAAAACATGTCCTTTCTTTAATTTTCTGTCAGAGAACAAGACCACAGGATATGATCTGGGTCCTAAATCTCTCCGTAGGCCAGTGATCGGGCATGACTCACGTGTAACTCACAATCAGACGCCGCCTGATATCCCCTGCTTTGTTTATGAAATTTAATGACATCTGGTGGTGTATAAGCATCCATAGGTGCATCATTTAAAGTTTCCTGTCAAATATGACAGTTGACGTTCCTTACGACCAGGGCCGGCTCAAAGTGGCAGCAAAGTAGGCTCGTGCTTGAGGCGCCACAAGGCGCCCTGTTTTTATTTTTTTTTTATAAAATTCCGACATAAAGCGTGCTTATTTTGAATATGAATTTGTAAATTTTCTGTAAAAAAAGGAATTTTTACGTTTCAAATATTTTTGAAAATTTTTGCCGTTTTTTAGGAAAAGGTTTTCTGGAAAAGTCAGTTTTTGTAAGTGTACGGTTTTTTCGAAAAATAATATTATTTTTTTGGAAGAAAATTTAAAACTATGGGGGGGCGTGCTGAAAAACAGCCTGCCTAGAGTGCCATATAACTTCGAGCTGGCCCTGCTTACGACAGTGGTAGCAAACCTTTTTATGTTCATGTGCCAAAATTTCCGAATATTTTTTACTGACGGCGTTAAACGATGCGCCTATACACCACCAAATATTGTTAAATTTCATCGATAAAGCAAGATTGCTTCGTTCATGGACAAAGCGATTCCACAAATGTAATGTAACACATAAAATGATGTCCGATTTCTGGATGTTTGTCTGTAGTAAACTACGTTTATATTTCAGGCTCCGTTTGACTTTTGAATGATAAAAAAAATGTATTTGATAAAATCCAGAACTGTACTGACTCTAACTCCGACTCCTCCAAAGTCGAGAAATTGTAAAAAAATCAAACGATTTCGATTATTTTTTATTATTTTTTTTAATGTTGTGGTTAAAACATTGTTTCCTCCGTTTCGTATGAATTGTCAAAACAAAAGATTCGTTATGTTCCGTTGACATATTTATAGTCCTACATACGTCTTGACCAGTTTTCTAACGTAAATATAACATTTTTTGAAAAATATTAATAATTTCAATATCAAACACATCCAAAATTTGATTGATTCATCGTTATAATAAAACATAAAAGTTTGGGAAATATATTTCTTTAAATTTCTGATTTATAAGATTTTCCCGGTGCTTATTTATTTTGAAAATCGTTATTATGTATAGAAATTACCTACTATCAATTTTGTACGTTCCCAAGAAAATTTGATCTTACTTAAATCGCTCAAAACGGAGTTGGATTCGAAGCCAAAGTAAAAGTAAATTTCGGAATCGAAGTCGGTAAATTTGAAGTGAATGTTTAGTTCTAACAAAATATTAATTCACTTGAATTATTATGACTTTTCAGAAATATAAATAAGTGATTAGTTATCGTTGACTCGACGACAAATTGTCGCTGAAACTCACGTAAATTATTTCAAATTAAAAGTTTTGTAGAAAATTGGACAAACGAAAATATTGATTGTCGCTGTTTTAGCGACTTTAGTAGTTGCAGAGATTATCGATAATTTTTCATCTATGTTAAAGTTTTTTGGCAACTTTATGTCGTTGAAAAGTCGTTCGTGTGAATTTGACCATATTGAAGAAATATTTCGATTCTTGCTTAAAAAAATATCTGTTTCTGAAAACGAGTAAATTTTAACGTGCGTTTATAAACTTTTTTTATTGCACGTAAATTCCGTAGGTGAATACGAAAATAATTTTATCTAAATTTTTAGAAGTCGTTTCAAATTTATTTTTTCAATGTCGATGTTAGACCTATTTAAGAACGATTCCCATCAGGTTTGTCCCTTGAATCATTCGTAAATTTTAAAAGAATGTTCCTCTTCAGAAATAAACACTCGTTAATAATTTTATTACGACAAACAAAAAACTTCCAACCAGTTTTACGAAAACAAAGTAAATATATCTTTCCCGAACAAAGTACACGATAATGCTTACTTCCTTGTTATTTTTTGAAAGTAGTTTATCCGTAGCGAAAGACGCCATTAAAAAACAGTCTCATCAATATTTTCTTATGGAAACTCACCTATGTATAACAGTTTTCTTATTCAACACACAGTAGAACTTCTATTATTCGGATTGATTGAAAAAATAATTTATATTTTTTTAAATAGCAAATTTTACGATTTTTTTACATAACACTTGTCCAAAAATTAACAAATCATACTGACTCAATTATGAAGGTGATCAAACAAAAACCTGACTAGGATTTTATTTTTGAAATAATCTTTACAGCTTATAAAGTTATAGTAACACAATTTGTTTTCAAAAAAAATTGTTTTGTACAAAATAAAATTATTTCTATGTTCAAAAAATTTGGAGTTCAAAAAGCTTGTCACAGATAGTGTTAAAAATTATGAGTTCATTAATTATTATCATGGGATTTGATAAATAGACTACCATGACGATTTTATGGTATGTTCACAAATTTTGCCAGTATCAAATAACCAAAAATAGTAAAAATAAATTGATTGTAAATACGTTTAAAAAATAATTAATATCTATGTGCATAATTATGCTCACCAAAAATTTCTACAAATAATTTAAATTAATTCCTAAATTTTTTTCTTGTAACGATTATCCAGATTTTTCACTATCTGGACCATATTAATCCCCATTCCGTCCGGATAACCGAGATTCTACTGTACATATTTTTTAAATTAAAACACATATGTTCCAAGAAATGAGTTAGGTCATTGGAATTTTATTTTTTACTTTGATTGATGCTGAAAAACACGTTTCATTTTCTATGAGAAAATTTCTTGTTTACAAAATATAAACAGACACATGACCGTGACTTTATGTTTCCCCATAAAAACTTCCATTGATTGTTTTATTTGTCAAGGGCTATATGGTTCCTTTTTTAGAATTGTTCCCTTCATATTTATTCACTCGCAAAGCGGATAAAACAACTTCCTCCGGGCGTTTTGATATTTCACAGACGTTCAGTTCATATAACAGTTTTATGAACTCGCTCGTAAACACTGAACAATAACAAAAGTTTCCCATCATTGTCCTTTCAGTATCGCTAACGGGAAGAAACGAAGAGTCGGGTTCACATTCCGGTTCAGCTGGATCTGGATACGAGAGCGAGCAGAGGGAAACTTCTTCAGATGGCAGCTGGAAAATTCAGTACAAATCACCAAAGAAAAGTCCTCGCCATTACGGAATTTACAATACAAATGTAACGAAATGTCGTATTATCAATTGGAGAATTATTTGTAATTTAATGGTTTTTTTTAGATATCTGGTAAAAGTGTTCAGATCCTCGTTTGTCCGACATGTTCGTCGGAAAGTAAATTGCCTTCCGGTGGGGTGTTGGCTCTTCCTGCTAATTTCGTTTTGCAGCACAGGATGTTTGTTGCAGCTCTAAACAAGGATACTTCCAGGATGTTGTGCGATTTGTGCACTGCTGACACTCCAGTAAGTGATGAACTCATTTTCAATTATCTGCTCTAATACTATAACTATTTTAATCACGGAATAAAAACAAAATATTTATAATTACAAATAATTTTGTACTCATTTTAGAAAGAATGTCCTATTGAGTTTATATGGTGTTTATGGTTTTTATTATGGTGTTATCATTCTTAAAAAAAGTACTGGAGTGTTGATTACAGAACACTTTGAATTTATTTGTCACCTTGAGTTGAATATCAACAAAATTTAATTTTAAAAACAGTTACAATATATTGAATTTAATTAATCAATCATCTGATCTTATTTAATAATTAATATTTTTATAATTTCGAATGCATTTTAGTTTGCTAACTTGGTAATAGGATGATCTGTTAATCGAGGCGCAATTCAGGGTTGTTGCTTTATTTTAATCACGAATCATTTATAAAATTTCAATATTACTTTATGAATTTTTCATATATAATAAATTTATTAATTTCTTTATTCATAATAATTTTTGTTCACAATTGCCTACTTTTGGATTCACGGTTTATATCTTTTGATTCATTCTATGTAAACCTTTTATTCTATTTTTTTTAAACGTGAAACATCAAAAAAACGTATCGATTATAAAATTTCAAAAATAATTTTGTTAACTTTAACGCAAAATTTTATGTAAACATGTCTTTAAATTTAGATCGATTGACTTTGTGACGAAGCTCAAAAAGTACCTATACCATTTTCTCGATAACTAATTAATTAATAATTCTATAGACTTGAAATTTTCACTAACCTTTCTTGAAATATGTATAAAAAATATGATTTACTTGATTTTAATCTATCACATGTGTGAAAATATGTAACCATTCCGCGATCAAATTTGTCACATCATATACCCCTGTGATCAACTTAAAACCGGACAGGAGTTTTATTTCCAAGATATATTATATATTAATATTATAATAGGTATTGCAGATTATTTTCTTCAGTTTTCTGTTGAACTCAACAGAAAACTACTACTATTACTACTGCAATTTGAAAAATCGTACGAATATTCAAATGAAACTCAGTTTATTTGATTTGATTTAAATCTAAAAAAATCTTAACCAGTCCGCTATAAATGTTACACAAAAAATGAACGTATTCGAACATCTCCGCGTCTGCTTTTTATAATCTAAGCAGATTCTAACAGGAAAAGAAAAAAGTCGGATTCTTCCCGAGCAGTGTCACGTCTTGCACGTGCTGCTGAAAAAATCTGAACGGCGTGTTGACGCGTGCATTTAATCGACCATTTAACGGTCCCACGTGTGCACTTTTTCGGAGTAAAATGCGATGATGGAAACGGATATGTGCTCCTCATTAAGGAGCATTCGGTCACAAATCACTGTCGTCGATTCTGTGGGAAAGTTGGAAATCCCAATCTCCCCATATCTTCCCAATTTGGGATTAATGTTTGTCTTTGTGGTTTGTTTGCAGGCTTCGACGCGATGCACCACGTGTCTGGTGTCTTTGTGTGTTGGATGTAGGGAGCAGCATGCTGCTAGGAGACATGCACTATTGCCTTTGGCCGATGCTGCTAGGAAAGGTGCCCTCACGTTCCGGAGGCAACCTCTTTGTCCGAAGCATCCAGATTCAGAGTTGAAGTTGTTTTGCTCCACTTGTTCTCAAGTATGTTTTGGATGTGCATAGTAAAATTTCAATATACATACAATTTTGAAAACTTTGAAATTAAATACTATACATTTCTCGGCTCGTTGGTTAAGATTAAAGTGTAATATCCATTCTTAATAAATTTTTCATTTATAGGTCATATGCAAAGATTGTTGTTTGCAATCACATAATAATCATTCTTTTGAACCGGTATCAAGAGCTGCAGAATTATATATAAGAAGTATAAAAGAAGCAGTTGATAGAGTTAAACCAGTTGCTCGTCAAACGACGACGGCTTTAGAAAAATTACACAGTTCTGGAAAACGTATTCAAGTAACAACATAAAAATTATATACATAAAACTATATTTGGAAAATAATGAATGATTCAATAAAAAATATAATTTCAGATAAAAAGCAGTTTGGTGCAAGAAGAAGTAGAACAATTTATAGATTCTTATATGAGGGCTTTGGAAGAACATAGCAAAACTTTGCAGTTACAAGTGATAAAAGCTAGAGATGTCAAGATACAAGCGTTAGAATATCAACAGTTAGAATTAGAAAGAAGAATTGAAAACGTCAACGATGCCGTTCAATTTGCTGAAGATATCCTCTCGGAGGGGACAGATGTCGAAGTATTAAATTTTGTAGATCCGCTGCTCAGGCGATTAGAATGGTGTTCAAACACAGAAGGTCTCTTCGAAATGAGAACTTCAGAAAGTTTGAAATTGCTCAAAGAAGAAAAGGCTACTGTTTGCGGTCACAATGATTTTCAACTATTCGGCATTATTTCTACACAATGTGTAGAGCCGCAATATTGTGTTATTCATGCTGAAGGTAAAACGAAAATATGCATTTCGCATAAAATCTTTAATAAAATATTAAGTTACTTTTTAAAATTTACTAAGGTTTAAGAGGTGCACGTATTAATAAAGCTCAAGAAATCATAATCGAAACTCGAGATTCATCAGACCAACCATTGTGTCGTGGAGGTGAAAACGTTACTGGATTCTTAAAGAAACCCGGAATGAGACCGCATCCTGTTTCAGTTCAAGATCGAAGAGACGGGACGTATTTGATAACTTTCGTACCCGAAATACCTGGAAATATACAATTAGCTATACACATCAATGGGAAACCCATGAAAGTGAGTTCCTTCGACATTTTTCTGATTGTATTATTAGCTTATAGCAAATATTAATCGTTATAATCTTTTAGGGAAGTCCGTTTACAATCCCAGTGCGAAACTTGAGACCACATATAGGTAAATGGCATTGTTGCACGTTTTGTTCAAGCGGAGGCAGCAAAGATGCAGAATGTGCATGTGGCGGTCGCATGGTTGGAGGCTATCGTGGTTGCGGCCATGGACACGAAGGTCATCCAGGTTCAAGGCATTGGTCATGTTGTGCAAGCACTCAACACAATTCAGATTGTATTAGGACAGTTTCAGCGATATACCAATTTTCTTTATAAGAAGTTCAAAATTGTGCAAAAATAATAGTGAACTTGATTTTTACGTATGGATGATGAGTGATTATAAGATTTATGCATCTTGTGAATATTAAAGACAATCTCGACTTTTTAAATGTTAATAAATATATTTGATTTAATTGCTTTTTTTTCCATACACTTTAGTCTTTTGTAATATGCTATTTATTTTTATATTTTGATTTTGTTGTAAATCTTAAAGAATATGTATTTTGTAAATATATAAATTTTTTTCTTGCTCAAAAAAGACAAATTTTAATAAAACATAGTTAATGTATCAAAATATTTTTATTATAATTATAGTCAAGCTAGATAAATATAATATATAAAAAGATACAAATACTCTTAAATTAAGGTGACAATTTTTTTATTCATTAAATTCTAAATACTTCAATCATCAAAATCATTAATGAGCATTAGAGAACCTTGAATACACATTTATAAAAAAAAAAATCTATTTCAATATTTATAAATAAACTTATTTTAATCTGTTTAAAGGACAGATAACTTCAAACCAATATGAATGACCACCTTGCCTTATATTTAGATAATTATAATCATTAAAGAAATGAACATAGACAATTTGTAATGCTTAAATTTCAATACAATAAAAAAAGTCGTATATTATAAAAAAGTTTCATTTTATTATTCGATTAAACATTTTTAATTCAATAATGCTAAATGTTGCATTGTCAATAATAAATTATTTAAAATATCAATTTTGATTTAAACAAAAATCTATGTATATTACATCCGACATTTATATATTGGTAATCAATAAGCCGGGAGTTTGAGGTATTGAATAATTAGGATTACACGCTTGACGGACACTCATTTCCCAAGTATCTAATAGTTGACTAAGCGAAAAAGTGCGAGGCAACGCAGAGAGGCGTACCGATAAAGCCTCCCCGATTCGTTGCAAAAACGGAGTGGCACCATAATGACCAGGTGGCAACAAACATGTCGGCGGAGAAGCAGGATAATCACGCGGCACTGATAAAGACACAGGAGGCACACAAGGCAGTCTTGAATCTTCGAGTTGTGCTACTAAGCGAATAGCTCCGGTACCGGTACCAGCTTGGAATCCCTCCAGGGAAACCTGAATTTTTCATATTCAATAAAATTTCGAATTATATGCGTATATACATTTTTATTTAACGTTTGTTCGTTACCTTAAATCTACTATCGAGTCTAGCAATTTCTCCCTGAAGGATATCCGGTATATCAGGAGTAGGTTCTTCAAGTTTTTGCTTTTTGAGAGGAGGCGGCATATGTCTGTATGAAATGAAACATTCATAAAGATTTTTTTGTGTGAAACATTATTTTATTTTAAATTCTACCTAATTTCTGGGCCGCACAGTGCTTCTACGCAAGGACCAAATGTCCTCTCTAGAGTATGGCTAGCTACCGAAGATTGTAGACAATTATTCACTACTTCAAGAAGAGGACTGAATATTTGATGTTCCTGTTGATAAATAAAATATGAGTGACGGAAATTAACCAATATTATTTACATCATTGATTCTTACTTTCATCCCGTGTAAAAGAGGATTTGATGAATGAAGAGATTGACGTTCGTTACGTTTAAAATCCAATTTTTCTAAAACGGCTTCACATTTAAGTAACGTTTCAAGTGGCATTCTTTTTGTGGGATGTGATAATATTTCTAACAATTTTTTCATTTTTTCCACGTCTGAAATTAATATTTATATTGTTAGTTAATTTTAGGCTAGAATTATTAAATATAAATATTATCTAGCATACTTTCGCCATCGTTGACCATCCGTTCTATCATCTTACGAAGAGGCTCTATGTATTTAGACAATTGTCGAACTTTTTCACGATAGGCGTGATCGTCGGCACTGCCTCCGACGGGCGAAGGAGCAGCTCCTGCACCTATTGGTGTATTTAGAGACGAAGATGGACTTTGCACCATTCCAACAGATCTACAACGTGAAACAGAATTCGAGTTTGTACAAATTGATCGTAACATAATTTGTATATGTGTTACACTACGTTTGTGACTCAGTGGTTCTTAACTGTTGCTCTGCGAACTCAATACAAGTACTCCGCAAAATCGCAAATGACAAAAAGTCAATTGGCAATTTTTTGCAATCTTCAACTATCTATAAGTCAAAGTAAAATGTCAATCGGCAATCTTTGGCTAATTACGTCTATTTACAGTTATTTATGGCTAACCTGTGAATGTGTTAAATGAGTACTAGCGGTTTCCAGATTTTTTAGGAAATTTTAATGCCTTCCATAAATATATTGTAAAACATGCCAACTTTTATATTTGGCAGAAGACGCGTAAATGAAACCTAAATGACACTTAATGATGCCTATTATGTCTACGCTAGATTACCCAATAAACCACCAGTCATTGTTAAATTTCATAGAAAAAGCAATATTCTTTGCTTCATCCATGAACGAAGCGATTATACAAACGTAGCGTAACATATGTAAATAAAATGGAACCTTGGATGTTGCTGAGGATGCGGTTGAGAGTGCTGCTGCATGGAATGGTGAGAGGATGGTGACGGAGCTAGTGCCGGACTAGCAACTCCACCTATCGGACCACCACTTCCTACACCTAGGCCGCCACTACCCACCGACATCGGAGACGGCATGGGGCCTGCCATAACACCTGTATAATGATACATTAATTACTACGAAATAGAAATTGATCGAAATATTCGGAAGATTTAACATACCGATGGAAGCGGGACTAGGGCCGCCCATAGTCGCAGGCGATGGAGCGGACGGCGATGGACTCTGGCGAAGAAATTGCCCTGGAGCGTTACTGCGTGTGGTGCCGGCTTGAAACGACGCTGCGTTGCCACTCATCATGTTAGTCATACATTCTCCCGGTTTTCGTTGTTGCATGTGCATCATGTTCAACTGATTGCCGGTCAGACTTCCTGCAATCAATTTATTTGACGTATGCAAAATTACTGGATATTGTACAATAATAATTTTATGATATATTAAAAAGTTGAAAAATATTTTTTCGATAATGTACCGATAATTTGATAATCGAATTTAGTTGTATATGCCGGAAATTGGTTATGGTTTAACAACCATAACCAATGCATTAACATGCATTGGTTATGGTTGGTTATTGGTTATTGGTTGGTTTTTGGGTATGCATTAACATGCATACCCAAAAATGTGTTACAAGCGTGATTCATTTCGAAATAAAACGAGTCTTTTTGTATAATAATATGACTTTCCCAATTAAATTGTGACGAAGAGTATTTTTCGTCAATTAGCTATTTCGTCATCGATTAGATTATATGTGTTACGACTACACGACATGTCATATTATTGTTTCATTTATACCAAAATAACCCAAAAAAAGCATACCCAATTGACTCCCCATTTGATTGGGTCCGACCATTTGTCCCGGCATGTTGGGATTCATCGAATTTTGTATCATCTGATTAGCCATAGGATTGTTGCCGGCCATCTGGTTCCCCATGGGATTGGGTCCGGACATGTTCGGATTCGACATCTGGCTCTGCATCTGGCCCTGGTTCATTTGGTTGACGACCTGGTTGCCCATTTGGTTTGGCGCCATGCTGTTGCCGCCCATTCCGGCCTGGTTGGCCATCATCCCCACGCCCGGCCCTCCCATTTTGTTCTGCAGCTGCTGCATGTTGGCCAATTGTGGCCGTTGGTTCAGAGACTGCAGCAGGTTTGTGGTGATCGGAGGGTTCTGCTGCGTCGGGCCTTGTTGGTTCATGGTGCTTTGTGGCACTATTTGGCCTTGTATGCCTCCGACTTGGTTTGGAGGCGCTCCCATTGCGTTTGGCGCTACTTGCATTTGACCTACAAGTTGGAAAACATTGTCATTTGAAGGAAATAAAATCGTTTTCGATGAAAATGAACAAAGTTATAGTTACCTTGGGCATTTGCATTGTTAGCGGCGCCGGGTTGATTGGTGACTGGGACGTTTTGATTTGCTGGAACGCCCACGTTGTTCAGTTGAGTCCCGCCAGGCCCGTTTGGCAATCCTTGGACTCCTTGTGCATTAGCTCCGACTCCGGCTACGCCAGTCTTTTTTAAATCTAAAAATAAATAGAAGTATTTGAAAATTTTCATATCAACAATTAACAATTAACAATTATTAATAAAATCTACTGCTTACTAATGTCCCGAAAGTGTAAAATCAATCTGGCCACCATGCTGAGGTATTCTTCTTTAGTTTTCGCTTTTAAGAAAACGTGATTTTCCATTTCGATGCTGTTTCTAGTAGTAGACATGCCAGATTTTTGTATGAATTCATATCTGTCGGAAAATAAAGCGTTACAGAATAAGTGATAAGTGATTATAGACATATTTTTCAAATCCTTCAATATTTTTTATTGTTATTGAATATCGCAATACGTGGTGGTGGTGTTCACACAGTTCTGCCCAATAGCACTAACTTTTCAATAGTTGAAATGATCTTGTCCTGTAGTGGACATTTTGCTTGATATATCTAAATAAATTCTTTGAATGCCTTAAATTTACACAGTGTACTTTAAATGAAAAACAGCAGTATATTTTTTTAACATAAGTATAAAAAAAATTTTTTTGGGAGGAATCCTTAAAAAAATCGTGATGATAAAGACCAAAATTATTTTGAAGCACAAAAATTTCAAGATTCAAAACATGAAACATATACACAATCGATAGAACATTGCCCAATATGCTAGGATTCTTGCAAATAACGAAAAGCTTACATTTTAGCGACAACATTTTGTCTGAATCCCGGGGTTCTCCATGAGCCTTCATCAGTTCCAACACTGAACGGTTTAAGCTCGTCCATTGTAGACGTTTTACAAATTAAATTTTGTAACGAATTTGAAGATCACCGAATGTCAAGTTCCTCAAATCTTGATCATGAAAAACTGCGACTTGAACGTCAGTGACGGACACGATTGTCAAACATCACAACTGTCTACCGCCCACCAGTATTATTTGTATAATAAATTTATTATCATTTTAATAATAAAATATTTAATATTCATTGCAAAAAATCAAATAACTATTTTGTTAATTTTCACTATTTAAAAAATGGTAATTTTATTCCGATTAGATTATGGTTGTAATATGAACGATTTGTGCAAATGTCATTGTTAAGTGTGTCACGTTGGGGGCGGGAGTTTTAGGAGCGTTATAAAATGACAACTGTGTTGAGAGTGAAAAGACGTCTCGAAGAAAGTCCAGCTGATGCTCTGGTTGTGCATTGTAAACGCGCTAAAACTGAATCTGTAACTGAATCTATTCCCGCGGTTTTTGTATTCTCGGGTACCGTCAACGAAGAAGTAACCTAAAAATGTATTCTGCAAATACTCAATTATAGATCATTTTTTATCGAAAATTTTACTTTTTAGGACGATAGAGATGTTGCAATCAAGAAAACTATCTTGACTGATAAAAATAGGCAATCGAATGATAAAAATAAGGATATATCTTTATTACTTCAAAAATTGAAAGATGACAAAAATTCATCGTACCTTAACAATAGGCTAAAAATAATAAATTATAGCAGAGGAATTTCTATAAGCAACGATTCCGAAGATAGTAATATTGCATTGCTCGATTTAAATAATTGTAAAGATAGCGATGATCTTGAGCAAAAATTCGCATACGATTTATATCTCGTAGATCGTGGTGATGTAGAATTCAACGATCTAATCGATATAGAAGGGTATGATTTTGAATTATACAAAATTATTTCGTTATACCCATTTGTATGAATATCTTTCATGTTTCACATTTGCAGTGTTCATCCTTTATATGGAGAACTCGTTTATGAATCGTTTAATGATCCAATCGAAGTTGACGACGACGATGAAGATAGTAACAGTGAAAATAATTGGCGGAACGATTATCCTGACGAAGAAGACGAAAGTGTAGGAGAAGATGATATGTTGCGGGCCGTGCAAAATTTAGCAATTGGTATTGAATCGTTATTACTAAACTATGTTTTGATAAAAATGATTGAGGCTAGATATAAGTGAGCCCTTAGAATGACAAAATAGAAACGTGAGACGTTTAAAAACACTTTAAAATGCAATGTTTTGTTGCAAATTTATTAAGAATACATATTTGTGTTTTCTTGATTGCGCATTGGTGATAAACCGTCAAGATAACCCAATATTTTGATCGTTAAAATAACATTATTGCTTCCGAATTCTTGTATGGCTAATTTTAAGTGCTCATTTACATGTTATTTTTTCTCAAAAGAATCTCAAAATATTTTTATTTTATTTATTCCAAAGGTCACGATTTGTCCAGCGATGAAGATGATGAACTAGTCTATGGTTATTCAACAAATACCAATTCTCGTATTAGTAAAGATGATGTTGAAAGATATGGTTTAGGTTATGCGAAATACAAATCTAAAATTTTGACATCAAATGGTGAAGGTGAATCAAAATTACCTCAGTTGATAACTTTTGATGACTCCGAAGATCGAGAAGAAGAAGCTTTTTGTTATCCAAAGTATGATGATTATGGAAAAGAAAAAGGATCGAGTGATAGTGATAATGATAGTGATAGTAATAATTTATCAGATCTTGATAATGTTGAAACATAAATTTTTCATCATGCGTAATGTAAGAATAAAAAGCATTATTCCATTTGTTGGCCTTTCGAACAAAGATGCTAACAGTTTCTCACTTTTTTTTTATGTTATTCAAACATTTATATGCTAATTAATTATTAATTATAAGAATGTACTAGAAATTAGTTTTTCCTTAAAATGTATATTTTTTTTATTAAATTCTATAAAAATTTTATCTGTTTTTAATTTAATCCTCAATGTCCACCATTAGTTATTTACTGCAGTGAAATATTTTTAATGAAAATTAAGTGCTAATGTATGAAAAAAATTGATATATCATATTGAACCAAAATAGCACCACAGGTGAAAATTTTTTCATTTCCTTTATGGATGTCATAAGATCTTTACCAATAGTGCATAGTCCGGAATCTACTGCGAGACTTATTCCAGTCGAATAAATTTTCCAATTAAAAAAACTAATTCTTACTGTAAAATCAAACAAAATAATAACAGATGTTGATAGATAATAATTTTTTTTCGAACTTCAACAACCACTTGTAACAAATTTATAAAAAATTTTAATGTTAAAATTAATACTGATTGAGATATTGTGATCGTATATGATGAATTACTGCATTTGTTAGCAGCTCCAGTGGGTTATATAAGCACAAACCAGCACTCACTTTTGGTTGATCGCGCCGATATAAACCCGACCGTATGAATTAATTTCCTTCGTTTGTAACCTAACCCAACTCCACCTTCCGTTACGCAATTGTTTTTCAACTCCACCTTCCGTTGAAAAACAATTGCGTTTGCTGCGAAATTGACCCAGCCGTTTGAATCGATTTCTCTTGTTTTCAGCCAAACCCAACTACATTCCATTCAATAACAAATGCGTTTGCAGCCAAATAGATCCAACCGTTTGAATTAATTTTACTCATTTGTAACCTAACCTAACTCTACCTTGCGTTGAAAAACAAATGCGTTCACTGCGAAATGTGCCCAACTGTTTGAATTAATTTCCCTTGTTTGTAACCTAACCCAACTCCACCTTCCGTTGAAAAACGAATGCGTTTGCAGCCAAATAGATCCAACAGTTTGAATTCATTTCTCTCATTTGAAACCTAACCTAACTCTACCTTCCGTTGAAAAACGAATGCGTTCACTGTGAAAGTGACCCAACAGTTTGAATTAATATCTTTAGTTTTTAACCTAATCCAATTAATGTTCACTGGTTAGGCCAAAACTTAACAAATACTGAAAAGGAAGTATTTTTCACATAATAGAATAGTTTGAATACAGATGTAACTCATCGCCTCGGAGTAAACATTTTACCATCGAAAAAATACGTCAGGAGTTTCGCATCAGCTTAATATTTCGGGGGTGGGGGGGGCAGGCTCCTATGCCCCCCCGGCCACGACCATGTTTTCCTGTTAGAGTAGTGTAAAAATGGCTGTTTGGTATTTTCCAAATTACCAAAAAAGTTCCCAATTACTGAAATAAAGGAATCATGTAATATATATTCGAATCAGTGGCGGCTCGTCCTAATGGGCTGCAGGGCTGCAGCCCTCCCTGTATATTATTTTTTTATTCCTATATTCGTCTTGTACAGATGTATAAATGCAATACATATTTTGATTCTTGTATGTTGTGTTGTGCTGATGACGTTTTCGTGTTTTGTAGATGAAAACATACGTACTATTTTCATTTTCATCGTTGCAGCCCCTCCACTACAAATTTTCACGAGCCGCCACTGATTCGAATTTAGTTTGAAATAAATCAGAAATAGATTATTCTTTTAGAGTATTTTATTCTCGAAGAGAGTTACATATTTTTAATGGATTACATGAATTATTACAATTACACTTAATAACATTATTACATTTATAATGAAGAAAATTGGTCGAGAGTATTTTCAGAAACAATCAAACTAATAAAACTATCAGTCACAATTCTCATGACCACAACAGAATCTGAAATATGTTTCCAGTATTAAAAAAAAATAAAAACACTTTTAAAAAATAATATTATATGAATCAAGAGTGATTAACAGCTCTCTCGATTATTTCTATTGAATCAAACTTAATTTTGGAAATTAATAATGTTAACGAAAAAGTAACTGAAAAATTTTGCCAAGTCAAAAATCGAAGAATGAACTTCACATTTAAATGAAAATTGTGATTCGTAATACCTATTAATATGTTTTAAACAATTATTAAAATTAATATTATTTTTATAATACCATGTATGTGCTTAGATTACATAATTAAAGAAATACATAAAACATTTAAATTTTTTTATGGGTGCTATTATAGTATGCAGCACCCTCATAATTTTAAATCATATCGCCACTGGTTGCTGCATTACTGCCATTGGCGGTAAATGGCGTTTTGTGGTACGATTTGGTCTTGTATGCCTCCAGCACGATATAGAGGCATTCCAGTTGTGTATGGTGGTGCTGACATTTGACCTACAAATTTAAAAAAAAGTTTCATTTGAAGGAAATAAAATCGTTTTCAATGAACAAAATGATATTTACCTGGGGCATTTGCATTGTTGGCTGCACCAAGTTGATTAATTACGGGAATGTTTTGATTTGGTGGTACTTGCATTCGACCTACAAGTTTAAAAATATTTTCATTTGAAGGAAATGAAATTGTTTTCAACGAAAAAAATTATTTACCTTGGGCATTGTTAGCGGCACGACGTTGATTAATCAAGGGAATGTTTCGATTTGGAGGCATTCCAATTGTGTATGGTGGTGCTGACATTTGGCCTACAAATTTAAAAAAAAGTTTCATTTGAAAGAAATAAAATCGTTTTCAATTAACAAAATGATATTTACCACGGGCATGTGCATTGATAGCAGCACGACGTTGATTAACCACAGACATGTTTTGATTTGGAGGTACTTGCAATTGACCTACAAGTATAAAAATATTTTCGTTTGAAGGAAATATAATCGTTTTCAACGAACAAAATGATTTACCTCGGGCATTTGCATTGTTAGCGGTACGTTGATTAATCATGGGATTTGCTGGAACACCCACGTTGTTCGGTTGCCCCCCGGCAGGTGCATTTGGCAATCCTTGGACTTCTTGTGCATTAGCTCCATCTCTGGTTTGGCCAGTGTTTCTGAAATCTAAAAATAAACAGAAGTATTTGAAAATTTTCATATAAACGAGCAATTATACATATAAATAACATATACTGCTTACAGATGTCGCGAAAGTGCGCAACCAATTTGGCCATAATGCTGAGGTAGTCATCTTGAGTTCTTGCTCTTATGAAAACAATAGCTTCCATTTCGACGCTGCTTTTCCTCAGAGACACGCCGGATTTCTGTATGAATTCCTCTCTGTTGGAAAATAATGTGTTATAGAATAAGTGATTGTAGATCTATTTTTTTCAAATCCTTCGAAATTTTCTATCGTATTTAAGAATCTCACTACGTGGTGGGCTCACGCGGTACTGCCCGAACCTTCAACATCAGTTTAAAATACGATATCAGTGGCGTGCAGTCGATTGATACTGTGGATGTGGCGCATCCTCTAAATTGCATGTCCAGAATATTTTATTACAGTTTTATATCTCTTTGATATATTCGTGGATATGTGGTTATAATATATGTGCATGCGGTCCTCGACTTTCGAACGTTTTTGAAAAACCTATTATTTAAGATTTTTATCGATAATGCAACATTTGACAGCTTTGCCATAACAATACAATACAATATGTACTATCAGGTGGCAGCAATACGGGTTTATTTTGGGAAATTATAATTATAATCGACTAAATTGTCCCATGGCATGAACCTTTTAAAAAACCGATTGACACTGCTTCTTGGTGGAAACTTAGCTGGTGATTTGATAATCATTAAAAATATATACAATTTTTGATTTTTTTTTACTTCCCTCTACTTTCAAACATTCAACATTTGGACACATTTCCAGAAACCAATTATATTCGAAAGTCGAGAGTTGCCTGTACTGTAGAAATGTAGTCGTTGCACTCGTACTCGTACAAGCTCAGATTTGGAATCTGTTTCTGTTACATATGCGTATCACAATGCGATCTTTAATTGTGCATTTGCGTTAACATTTTACGTTTTATGCACGTCAGATATTGTTCTCCCGCTTGAGTCTCTATGGACAATTTTCTTGGAAGGCACAATCGATTTATATTTCGCATACTATGTCCTAAGTAATTTATGATAGCATCCTTTGGACTTAAAATCACTGCACGCCAATGGGTGATATATCTGAATAAATTCTTTGAAAGCCTTGAATTTGGTAATCTTTAGTGTCATCCTGCACCAAATTATTTTAGCAACTTCTAGATGTTTCTACTTCCACTTTCCTTTTAGAAAAACTGAATGTGAGAGTTGGTTGTGCAAAGGGTACATTTCTCAGATGGGTGAAGCTGAACGTATTTTATTCAATCGGGTATTCAGATCTAAAATATTTCATGGGTATCGCTATACTGACATGGTGCAGAGTAATGGCAAAAAGGCCTTCTTTGAATTCACACATATATTGGACTTCAAATTGAAAAACAGCACATTTTTATCGCATACATATAAAAAGTTGTTTTGGCCCCGCCTTAAAAAAAATCCTGGCCACGCTAATAGCAAAGAGGCCTTCTTTGAATTCACACATATATTGGACTTCAAATTGAAAAACAACAGCACATTTTATTGCATACAAACAAAAATTTGTGTTTGGGCTCCGCCCTAAAAACATCTTGCCTACTGATTTCATGATTACAAACATCAAGATCATTTTGAAGCGCGAAAACTTCGAGATTCAAAACACGAAACATGCACACGATTGCTCAATATGCTAGAAGTAATGCAAACAATGAAAAACTTACAATTTATTGACAACGACTCGTCTGAACGCCGGGGTTTTCCAAAAACCTTCGAAGAATACAGGATGTACCGGTTTGGCTCTGGGCTTGAGCAAGGCAGGCATTTTGGATTTGGATTTTGTAACAAATTTGAAGTTCAGCAAATATTGGGCTCCTCGATTTTCTGCCGTGAAGAAACGCGACCTAAACGTTAGTGACTAATACGATCGTCTGACACCACGACTGTCTGCCACCCACCGGTATTATTTATCTATTCAATCATATTTTATTTTAAAATATTTTAATTATAAAATAGATGATTTTTATCGCGAAAGATCAAATATAATGGTTATTGATGTTTAAGATTTGAAAAGTGGGATTTTTATCCGTACAGATTATGGTTGTTATGGTCGCATAAGATGCAAGCGCACAAGATGCAAGCGTGCATGTTTTCGAAATTTTCAAGGTTTTCAAATTAACACGAAAAGGAATAGAGTGTTTACGTAAATGATTTTATCGAAAAGGTAATAATGATGCTACAGTGGAAATCGCTTGGATTGGAAATCGTTTACTTTAACGTCTAACATGAAATTTGTTTAACACATAAAAACATATTTTGATCTTTTCAGTTTCGTGTTAAACGTTTTTCAATTAATTTGAAATTTTCGAAAACATGTGCGCTTATGTTAGATCTGGGAACCCAAAGAACCAAAGATTTGTAATGTATTGAATAATATGCGCTTGTAATTTTATTTCCCGCGCTTGCGTCGTGCGTGCTTGCGTTGTGTGCGCTTGTGTCGCGTGAGTTATGTGCTACACCCAATAAGATAGTTTTAGTTTATTAACATATCTCATTTTTTTTAAAGCTTACGTTGTTTTTAAATACGATTCACGAGTATCGAATTTCCATAAGCCTGTGTGGGAACTTATTTAATTGCAATCAGCACCTTTTCTCAAGTCAGCACTTTATACCTAATATATACCTAATATATAAAGGTAACTTGATAATAAATATATATGTCATACGAAACTTACGCCCCAGAATCAAAGCGTGAGAATCACATAGTTTGTAAAACGAAGCTTCTAAGAATTTTTTATTTTTATTTAATACATGTATAAAACAATCAATCAGCTTTCGGTGCACATTTGATTCATGCGAATTGCATAGTTGCAAAACGAAGCTTCTAGAAATTTTCATTTTAAACAATCAATCAGCTTACGGTGCATATTCGATTTGTGTGAATCACATAGCCAGTTTTTTATTAAGACTTTGGACTTTTCAAAATGTCGATCAGGTGAGGTGTCGATCACTCTTCCCCCGTTGTTTAAAACGGAAAATCGTCCTCGTGAATATTGTTTTGGAAAACCTCCAAAACATGATTCCTGGATCGGGAACAAATCTCGTGCGCTTACGTCTGGTCACCTCTAAATATGTGTGCAATAGTTTTTATTTTGATAAATTTTCTGATCAACATAAATTATCTCGGTTAGACATAACGTCTCCAACGAATCGCTAACACGACAAATCGTTAACACTACATATCGTGAACAAAAACAATTCTTTTATGAAAAAATTGACGAAAATTCGGTGAAACGGGCGACGACAAAGATTTACACATTGACCTTTAATTAACCTAAAAAACTAACAGAGGTAAGTTTATAAAAAGCTTGAAAAAACAATACAAATTTTATCATTGAACATTTTTCCATACTATGAAAACATGGATCATATTTCAAAGGGCGTTAATGAGAAAGAAAATTTGAAAACACGTTCTTTCAATAATCGTCTCTGAAGGTTTCGATATTACGAAAATTCGACCGATCATTTATTTTTCGGAATGGTAAATCGAAAAAGTGCATCTGCGAATCTGGCACGGCACCGCTGAAAAATGCGATGGCAGATACGAAACGATTTATCCTAACGTATATTTCGCGCAGTTTTTGGCGTGATAAAAAAAGCATATAATGCACCTTTATTGCATGAAATTCGCGGCGGGGCCAAGCCCACATACCGCCATGTATATTTTCAGACGATAGCTAATGTTTGTTTGCAGTCCTACTGATAAAACAACCGCCGCGCTTTTTTTTATTTTCAGCTTTTTTTCTCTTTCGTTTTTGCGTTCTGTTTCGTTTTATCGTTATCGTTCGAAACCAGCTTCCAATATTTTTAACGGCAGCCAATGCACTACAGTCGTATTATCTGCACTGAAAAAAGTTACCCTGAATAGCGACATAGTGCGTGAAAAATTACCAAAGTAACTTTTATTATTTGTTCTTGAGCGATTTTGAAAATCGGGGTAATCATTAGAAAATGTATTGACGAATTTTTGCAAAAAAGATGTCTGCAATCGAGTTTTGCGGCAATTGGTTGACAAAGTCGTTATTTAAAATTAATATAAAAAAAATGTTTCCACATCGCGATTTTAACTGTTGTTCTGATTTAAATTTTAAAATAAATTGTAGATATTTCATTGATTAAAATATTATTTGGCGATCTTTTGGGTGACGCCCTGTTGCGCCGCATGTTTTTCTTTCCGGATAGAACCGGCACTGTTTATTACTTTTTTATTTGTCTTTGTACAAAACGCTGTTGTTTATGTCAATTTTGTCATTTCTGTCGTTTTTGTTGCTTTCATCGTTTCTGTCGCTATTTGGCTAACAATAGCGAAAGAATCATATAATTGCTGCGCACAATTGGTCGTCATCATCGAGTCACTAATAATATTTGCTTGTGCAAATGTTTACTGATTTTCAATACAATAGGCTGTCGTTTAAGTCGCTTCTGTCGTATTTGTCAACGACAAAATCATATTGTAGTTGCAATAATTTGTCGTCGAGTCGTTTCTCTGAATAATTTTTGAAAAGTATAAACTTCGATATTTGGTGGAAAATATGAATGTGAGTATGTAGTCACTAGTAGCCTGAATTAGTTTTTTTTTTAATATTAATTTTAAATATGTTTCAGTTTATAAGTATATCTTTTTATTAATTTTATATATTTAATATATTGATATATTTATTTATGTGAATGAGTGTTTCAGGGTAAAATAAACTAATGAAACTCATAGGAAAGTATTTTGTATATCAATTGATTTATTGTGATAACGATGATGATATTTATATGGAAAATCTTATATTTTCTTTGATTGTACTGAGAATTCGATTTGGTTTTTGCATCTCATTAGCATGATTATTTTAATTTCGGAATCTTATTATCATAGTGTCAGAATATAAAGAAAGAAACAATTGATTGATAAATAATTTATTGTCTGGGATACTTTTCATAATATGAATATATATATTTATTAAATATACGATATTTACCAAGATCATAAAGAGGCACCAGTCTCTTTATATTTGATGTAAAGCCTATTTGCTATATGACACATTCAAAATTTGTTCATTATTGGAAAGTTTAAATACTTTTTTAATTTATGACTGGACATTATCTTATATGAAAGGTTTCATTTGTTAATGAAACAAACACATTTCAAGATCTCGTATTTAATTAATGCAAAAGTATGATTATTGATTTGATCACAAATACGTTATGTTTCAGATCAGATTCTAACAAAAGCATACTGCATATCAAAATTTCAGATTTCATAATAAAGTATATATAATATCGAAATTCATCAAAAAATTTATTGATTGAGATTTATTTGAAAGCATAAAATATTTAAGCTGAGATCTTACAAAATACATATACTGAAAAAAATTTGAATTGCATGAAAAGACTTGTGAGGATAAAAAGTACTTTTATGGATATTGTATGATTTATATATATTTCAATAGGCTATTTAACAAAATTTCAAATCGGTTGCGATCATTTAAAAACTATGTCAATTTTGAAATTTAAAATTTTGGATTCGAGACCAAATACATTTTGAGCTCATAATTATTGAGCTATCTTATATTTTAGCTAGTTTAGTCATAGAGAACAATAATTTCTAAAGAAATTCATTTTAATAAATGCATATTATCAGATAACTCTAGCAATGCTTTGGCATAGAGAATATATTATGGTATTAATTGAATTAATCAATAAAAATGAATAAACGATATTAACGTAACTTTTAAATTTTACAAATATTTACATGTTTTAACATTTATAATATTATGTTATATAATATATGTACAATTGTACAATATAAACTATTTCATAAACATCACGTATACAGATTCAGAATAATAATTATTGCATATTTGAATAGGTCACTCCGATAAACATTTTAAAAGCATTTCGGTCGTTATTGTTGGGACATCTTTGAAAATTTAATATCGGAGATGCACAACGGATTACTTTACTTTATCCTTTCTATGTTTGCAACAACATTTTCATTTCAAGTTTTACTAGATATTCAATTAATATGAACATTTTATTGGAAAACTTAATCGGAATATCACAAGATATGAAATGACTTAGAAATTTGGGATATTCAATAGTTCTGCTCTCTTAAATGTAAATTTATTACTAGAGAAAGAGATAAGATCAGTATAACATACAATTAAAATGTAACAATTCGTTAAAACCTATCAAAATACACAATGTACGTATACAATGTCAAATTTTTAATAATAATATCGTCAATACATATAGAAGTATATTTAACACAGTTTTTTTTTACATAACATTGTATGTAAATACATCTTAAAAGTACAAATCTACATTTTTTTATGTTTACATAATTAATGACAATAAAAAGGGTAATGTTTTAGATTTATGTCGCATCTAAGAATCGTTATATTTTATATAATATATATATAGATAATTATATGAATTGTTTTAAAGACTACTCTATATTTTAATTTACGTCCTATGACTGGCCCAGATTAGATTCTTTAAAGAGATTTTTCAAAATTGTGGGAAGAACTCGTTTTACTTTCTTCAACAATGAAACATATTTACAAATACACTATTCAACGATATGAAGTTTAAAAATAACATTGCACTTTTTTATATTTACATGTACACGTGTTTTCATGCTTTTGCGAAAACTTCCACAAAATAGATCGATGAAATGCTTTCAAACAAATACATGTAAACGCCATCCATTTAAAATGTGGAATGTACACTGTAAAATTATGAAAAAATATTTCCCCATAAGAAAAAACCGATGTTTTTTGTGCACAAATAAATTTTTTACAAAACAGAAGCTTCAGTAGCTCTAGCAGTCAGATTATTATTTCCGGCGTTGTTGATGTTTTCTCCTGCGTGGCTAGAGCAGTAGAATTTTTTGTGTGCCATGAATGTCGACATGTATTTGAATGAAATATCACACGATTTGCAATATTTAGGTCCAATTTTAGCCTCTATTAGGTCGGGATCACCATCGGCTTCGGGAGTATCCCTGCTATTAGTTTCTTGTTTAATGTCTTTTGTATCGATAATCTCTTTTTTCAATTCTTCGTCAGTATTGGTGACGTCAATATCACAATCTTGTATCTCTTGCTTTACGATAATATTTGGGCGAGGTTCGTCATCGTCAATGACAGTTGTTTTGCTGATAGACGTCTCGTTGCCGTTCAATACTAAAGACTCTTCACCTTCACCGACAAGAGATTGACCCGGAGACTTGATTCCTGAACCGCTATGAACTAATCGATTGTGACGGACGACATTTCCTTTATATGTGGAACTATAGTTACAAGAATCACAATAGTGCAGTTTGTCTGGACGTTGTTCTGGGTTTGGAGATGGGACTGGTGGTGGAGCTAAAACAGGTGTTCCTGGTGCAGCATTAGGTACCTCTTGTCGCGTATCATCTTCTAGAATGCATGATATGAAATTTTCTTCCTGTAAAAATTAAAAAAAATATGGTATTAATAAAATGAAATATTGTATTAAGTAAATTTTATAAATTGAACATGTTTTTAAGCATATATTTACTTGCAAATCAGCTGCTCTTTTTGGGAAATGCATTCTTATGTGGGTTCTCATTCCTCTCAGTGTGTTGCCTTTGTAACGGCAAATGGTGCACCGAAACGCTTTGACTCCTCCATGGGAATCCATATGTCTCTGAGCAGCACTAGCTGTTGCACTGACTACATTGCAGCAGGGACATCTCCATCCTCCACCTTCTGCTCCCACAGAATTGCCACATACGTGTCCAGGTTCAAGAACATTCTTGCATTTGGGACATTTCCTCAAATCGGTATCTACATTGTTCACTTGTATTTCAGATCTTTTCAGACAGTAATACGACTGGTGAGCGGTCAAGTTGTCTAAAGAAGTGAATTTAATTCCACAGGCGGCGCAGATTAGCTGTTGATATTGTGCCACTGGACTTGTCTTTCCAGTCGAGTTGTTGTTGGGGCTCACTGGCGGACTTCCTGTAGACTTGGATCCATCTCCATCTTCTTGGTTTCCTCTAGCTGAGCAATAGTGTTTTTTATGCGCTACATAGTTTTCGTATTTGCAAAAGACTATGTTGCATTCTTTACATTTTGACACTCCTTGCTTGACTAAAACTTGTGGAGATGCTTGTAGCCCAGGTAGTTCAGCGAGTCTCAGTGCTATATTATCTTGCGATATAATCGAACTACCGGATCGTAATAGAATGGGGTGAAGAGCGGCTGTGACCGAAACAGGAAACGGCATCATGGGATTAGTCATAAGAATAGGTGTTTTGCATTTGGGACTCAATTGTATGCTTTCATCCGAATTGGATTTAGGTGTCAAAGTTGTTTGTTTGGGGCTATTACTGCGAGATTCTTGATATTTACGTTTTGGCGATCCGTTAGAATTTGGTGAACTACTTTGTTTCGGAGACGGCGTCAATGGTGGTGATCCTGGTAAAGATGGTGCACATACAATTTGTTCAGGGGTGATAGATTGTTGAAGTCGGTTTTCCTTTTCTTGGTCATCTAAATTATCCTTGTTTTCTGGAGTTCTCCGCACACTCAAGTCTAAAGGTATTGAAGGATCTTTACTAATTTGAGGTTCACGCGGCTTGTTCGCTGCTTTCAATACTTCTGAAGGAGTGGAGGATAACGATGGTCTTATAACTCCAGGAAAAGCTTGAGTCATTGGCTGTATAGTACCGTTGGGCATTAAGAAACATGGCGTATCGGGATTTGGAAGACCAGGAACAGTAGAACCGGATAACACGCTGGCTCCTCTGAATAGAGAATATGGCACTATTAAAATAGGATTTGTAGGTAGAGCTAATAGAGGTTGTTGGTTATTATTGACGGTTGTCGTAGGAGACGAAGGTGACTTGCAAGCATCGTTAGGAGACGGAGGAGCTGAACCTGACGTACAAGACGATCCACTCTTCGGAGCTACCGTCGACGTCGCTGATGTCGTTGAATTATTATTATTTGACTTAACAACCTGCCTCGTGCTACAATAATGCATTTTATGAGCTCTGAACGTTTTAGTCGAACTGAATCTAATATCGCAGTCGGCACAATATCGATCTGGGATAAGTTGGATCGGAGGCGATGAGAGATCTGGATTCGTGTCTCCGTTCGAGATGGTCGAACCTGGCAGCGAAGGTGGACTGGGCGATACTGAATGCATCCTCATATGCCTATTCAGACTGACTTTTTTGTCAGCACTATAAGAACAATGTGAGCAAGTATACTGTTTTCCCGTTTTCAGAGCTTTATTGGGCCCTTCGGCGCTAGAGTCTTCTTGAGCATTGGCACTAGAGGCATCCGTATTCGATGTTTTACCGTCTTCCCCATCAGTCGTTGGTTTGGTAACTCTATGTGAGCAATAATAGGTCTGATGAGCTTCTAACGTGCTGGGTGAGGAGAATTTGATGCCACACGGTGAGCACATATACAACGGTTGTGTGAGTTGCCTTTGGGCCACCTCGAGAGGCACGGAAGGTGATCGTGCGGTCGAAGGCGGTGTCTGCGACTCCACCGGGAACGGCAAGGGGAAGAGTCCAGCAGCGAAGGCCGACTGCAGAGCCTGGGGCAGAGTCGCCATATACTCAGCAGCAGCAGCAGCAGCAGCAGCAGCACCGGGGGCTGGCGGGGGCGTAGGCGTCGGGGCGGAGGCTGCTCTGGTGGCTGGGTCCGTCGCCAAACTCGTGTTGAGACGAAGGCGAGGCAACGGCGGACTACCTGGGACTTCTGCTGCCATAGCTTCTGCCCCGCCTTCATTCACCCATTCCTCATCTTCACCTGAAAGCAAAAAATACTCATTAGAATACACCAACGTGCAACACTATATAGGTAAATACGCGATAGCCGATCGACGAATTAGGAATTAATAAGGTCGTAAGGGAGTTTTTAGTGTTGGCCCGATACCGATCTTTAATTAGAGCCGGGAATGCGAGACTGGCGACGATAACGATCTCCACTATCATCGTGTGGGTATTATCCTCGATGTAAAATAATTAATAAACGGACCCCGGCGATAAGATCTGCTCTGTGTGTGAGAGAATCGAGAGAGGGAACGTATCTCACTGCGGGCACTGAATCTCATTACTTTGATAATCTTTACGGTTGGTGTTGCACGCGAGATGGAAACAATCGTACCGATCGCTAACACCTTCCGACAATGTTTGGTATACGCTATATAATAATCAAATAATGAACGAAACGAAAAAAAAACATAACGGCGATAAACGCTCCCCGCGGTGCGGCTCGGATAAATTGATTTCGAAACGCTATTCTGAAACGTATGCTTTATAATGGAAGTAGCAAATGAAGATGTAAAAGGCTCCTAGTGAACTTTGCATGTTTTGATATCGCACGCGGGCATGCCTCGTTCTGCATATCTTGAAACTCGCTTCACGGCGACGACCCTTATATAATGCATCCGATCGTTTCTTTATTTATACGATTAAAAATAATGTATAAAATATTTTTTTACATCATATATTTTACGCAAAGTTTGTATAATCGTATTTAAAAAAGAAACCGCAAAAAAATTGCATTTTTTGTGAAATTTAACGATATTGTGTTATAAAAAATTAAATTTTCAACATCATCCATCAAATATGATAGTTGTCGTGTTTTTTGATATATTTATGGAAGACTGGGAAAGATTTGTATTATTGACAAAATGTAGTTAAAAAGGGCTTTGTAAATCATGGAAGAGCTCATTCTAGAACAGGGGTGGACAATTGTTTCAGGTGGGCCGGATTGAAAAATTTTTGGGCCATCGAGGGCCAGTCATATCTAGTAAAAAATAATAAACTATTTTCAATTTCCTTATAGTTCTAAAATGAGTGAACTATAATTTTGGAAATCTTTCGTACTGAAATTTCGTAAAATTTTGGCATAGTGGGAAAATGATCATTTTTTTTCTCTAAAGTTTAAAAAAAATAATAATTTGGCCATGATGCTCTAATAAAATTGAATACTTCAAATACTATTATTTATTTTCTTTTTAATTTAAAATTTAACTCATTCAAATAATTCAAAATATTGATCGAAAAACAAAAATCGTTTTACCACGAAGTCTTTTTCATTTCCAAAAACTTGATGATATCCTCTTTTAATTCTCATATTCCACTAGTTTGTTTTTATTTAAATTATTTATTAACAATTTTTCATTGTCTTCGTATGATTTTAAATTTTTATTTTGATTAAATATTTTTTAATACTAACAATTAGCAAATATCGTTGAGGGCTGAATTTGGCCCGTGGGTTACCTTTTGCTCAAGCCTGTTCTAGAAGACAAGAATAAGTTGAAAAAACCATTTTGATATAAACATTATATTTCACAAAAATACAAGATTTTTTGCATACTTAATAGAAAACGCAATTACACAAACTCAACACATAAATATAACAATATCCTCTAACTTTCAATATAACAAAAGTAATTCGTCAACTTGACGACTAAACGGTTCTCAACGCTCATTATAAAATAATCGAAAATTGCAAAACGCCAATTTGGCGCGATAATTATATGCAAATGGTCTCGCAGATAGGCGTTCGAGTGTTCGGTTTTGTGTGTTTTGCGATTCGTGCGGTATCTGGAGGTGGTTGGTGTGTTGCACCCGCATATGCACCAGACATGCAAGTCCTCCGGTCGCTGCACAAAGAAGTCGTCACGTTTGTCATTAAGTGCATCCGCGGTATCCAGATCTGCCGGTGTCACTCTCTGTGTGTGTGTATCTCTGTGTATACAATGTGCATTATTAACGCGTTTGTCTCTTTGCCGTTTCAGCGGTGTCGTAAACTGCTGAATTGATGGTTCTGTTATAGTTTGAATTTTGTGTGAATTTTTTAATGAAATTTTCAGAAATATGATGAGAAGTTTAGAGATGAATGATGCAATCAGTTAAAAGATTCGACCATGCACTTTTGAATTGAGATCTGATTTTTTTTTTTTTCGAGAGATATTTTATATAAGGCCAATTTTTCAATTGATGAGTTCTTAAAATGATATGAGATTCTCTATGACTACTACTCTACACTCTACTGATACTTTGTAACTGATTCTCTATACTCTATTTTACTAAAGTATCTCTATCATAGTATAATATATAATTTTGATGGTGTCCCGACGATGACGCACAGACAAAGTCGCGCAAAAATAAATAAAATTAACATATAAAAATATATTTTTTTATATCTTTGATTTTCTTAGTTTCTGTATGTACTCGTATAATATATGTGTGTATTAACTTATATTATAAAATAAAACGAAAATTATTAAAACTAAATGAACAACTGAGTCAAAATAAACAACTTAGTCAAATAGTCAAATCATCATCGATATCGACCGGTTGTGTGCCCACTGCAGGACAAGGTCTCCCCATCAAATATTGGGGGTCTAGGCTAAATTAGTTAAATAATAATAATAATAATTTATTATATTTCAATATTATGAGCTTTCAAGTAATCCATTTTGCTCATATGAAAATATGAATTTTTTTAATTTGTGAATCAATTTTTTTCCATGTTTAAAATTACATTAAATTCAATAAATAAATTAAAATGAAAAAAAATCAGATTGAATATAAAAATAAATTTTAATTACCTTTGCTGAGTCCGTTTGACGAATGAACGAATCATCAGTGAATGTTACAATTATAAAATTTTGCCAACAATATATTATAAGTGTTGTCATAATACAATATTTAATATTATATATCGATTTATAACAAGTTCAATTAAAACAAAATATTGGCGATACATGGTAAAAAGTGTCAATTTGAAGTAAAAAACCTATATTATCTATATCTATCTATATTATTATATTATTATAAGTATGAAAGTTTGTTTGTCTGAATCCATTTCAAATAAATTAATTTTGTCGTTTAATACAAATTTTAACTAGGGCTCCAAATAATTACAATAGAAACGGTCTAATTTTACAATGAATGATTTCTTATATACTTATAATACTTTAGATACATTGAAAAGGTTTACTTTATAATTTATGATTTGTTTCTATAATACAGTTAATTTAGATACGTCAAAAAGGTTTCATTCTTATTATTATTATATAATTGATCGAGCCAATAAATGTTGTGCACTTCTGTCAGGATTAGCTTTTCATACCGCTCGAAACGTATCAGACTTTAGTAGTTCCGCGACAATTTATCACACGATTCGCACTCGGACGAAAGCACCTGAAAACACGAATGGCATAATAATGCAACCGATCCCATTATAAAATAAAGCTAAATTTCGCAAGTGTTAAGTTCGAAACGCTATCGCCACACCGACCATACGGACGGCGAACGAAACGTGAGATAAACTCGCGAGATTCGCGCCCAACAAAAGGACCTAAAAACACAAACGAAACGCACCACAACAGGGGGAGGACGCCTGAAACAAACACGTAACCGATCACCATTAAACTGAAAAGTATTTTAATGAAGACGAGCCGTGGAAAAACGGCCGCCGAAACCAACAAAACGAGGTGCGAGAATAAAAGAAATCGGCGCACCTTATTCGTCGAGGGGTGTGTGTGTGTATGCGGTATCGGTAATCTTGTCGATCTGATTTACAGTCTGTCCATTTCCCTGATTTGTAGGTTGAACCTCACCGGGCCCATTGTGAATCAGATGGCATTTCCGATAGCCGGGCGCAAATAAAATAGTGTTAAACTCCGCGCACCGTGGACCCCTCGAGTGAAAAACTCCGATTTCAGAGTGAGCCCTCGGGGGGGTGTCAGCGGGGGGAAAAGTGTGAGAATCCTCGTGTATCTCGCAGGAGGCATTGTCCACTCGAGAACGAGCTCAGATCGGCCGCATAATGAAAACGTTGTCCGCGAAGGGGACACGAGCGCGCCGCGATACCATCAAATTAGTACCAGAAGACAAAATAACAATTGGAAGTGGCCGAGGCCGAGGGGGGCGTCCGCCCACCGCCCGATGCGTATCTGGGGCCCCCATCGGACGCCTCCGCCCCCTCGTGGAGGCTCTCGTGTGTGTGCCCCGCAAGGGACACACTCACCTATGACACGACACCTTCGACGAATTCGATCGCGTTCGCTTGATTTGTGTGCGAGCTGTTTCGAAACAGTTGAATTAGGTCCTTCCATAAGAAATTTGTTATTTTATATGTTCTATGAGCATGGTGGTGATCTACTCAAGACGCTATATGGGTGTCGAAAAAATCACCAATCACCGGGCAAAAACATCGGACATGAAAAAAATTTGTATCCAGAAGCGGGGGAATAAATATTTTCGTACGTTATTTTTTTGTTGTTATTCGACAATTTTAAGTTTTGTGTCGTAAATTTAATTAAATTATTAAGATAAAAATTTCATAGAAACTATTAACGAGATGTATGGACTAATTCTAACTATAAACGGTTGTAAATTTTGATTTCGATGATTTAAATCGGGTAATAGGTAAGAGACGCTTCTAGATCAGGAAGACTCTCTAATTTTAATGAAGATACGCTGAAATCTCTAATTGAATCAGATTTTTGCCAAACTATAGAAGATTTATCATTAACAATAAGATTCGCATCAATGACACATGAACATTTAAAACAAGCAAGATGAATTTTTGACTGCCTCATTAACTAGCTGAGAAAAAAAACAATAAATTTCTTACAAAAATCTCAAACTATTTAAATATATAAAAACACATAAAAATATCTTAATTCATGTACAATGCAATCTTCATTCGATTAACACAAAATTAGATTCGAACGGATATCGCCGACCATCGAAGCGCTACTCGGCGTTACGAATTGAAAAAAATCACGTCGATAACAATAAAAATCAAACGAGCAAACAAATAAATAAATGAGCTCGGACAGAGGCGAGTTTTAATTTGATTTTTCGATTCGATCTGCGGGCGGGAGTGCGCGTTCTCTCAATATGCCGTAATCTGTCACGACTCGCGGCCATTCTCAGAATAACATTTTAATGAGAATAAACTAAGAAATAAAACATGCATAAGCATCTGGGGAGGATATCTTCGCTTCTCTTTCGTTCGTTCGTTCAAGATCTCTTTTCTGCATATCCGATAACGAACGGCCGAAGTACGTATGCGTACACACGAATCGTGATTCATGATGATTTTTTTTATGGAACGAATAAGCGAATTCGTACGAGAAAATCGTACGATATTCAATTTAATAATATAAATGTTACGGTATAATTCGAGAGTTGAGTATACTTGACTTTCGACAGATAACATCGCAGTACTCGAAAACCTCATACGGGACGCAATCAGAAGACGGCACAAAAATGGCACAGTGACGTCCCGACGGCATAGGCAAATAAGGCAATATTTAATGGCGGCAAAATAAAGATAAAATAAATACTTTTTAAAAACAAGCTTTCCTGGTATGTAAATAGGTTAAAAATATATAAAAATAAATTCAAAAAATGTATTAAAAACATAAAATAAAATGTTGTGTAAAAGAAAATATTAAAAATTATGCTGTTAATTAAGGTAAATAAAGTTTACATTATATTAGCCTGAATGATTAACGAAAGTAAAAATTCGGTTCGTAGTAAGGTTTCTTCGTTTTATAAGAATTTTTTTATATTATATATTAAAAAATGACCAAATATAAAAGCTTGGGGCGTGAATTATAAAGTGAGTTTTTAAAATATTTGAGTTAAATTAAATTTGTTGTGCTCTAATATAATCAACAAATATAATAACATTAAATGTTTAGTATCTTTGATTGTTTTTTGTTGTAGTGTACAAATTTTCAAATCAATTGGAGGTGTGGTATTTGAGATCGAGGCAGATCTTTTAGCGCAAAAGCGTACATACAAACATATCCCGAAATCGAGTTAATAAAAGCTTGAAAAACATATTTGACAAAAAATTAACAAGAGTATTTGTGTTTCTAAGTGAAGTTACGACGTAAAAGTGTAATTTAAAATATCTATCTAATTACTATTAAAAAAAATCATTTAAACTATATTTTTTAGAAAAGGTGACATTTTGAACTTTGCCTAACGACGGCAGATTGTCTCGGAACGTCACTGGGCACGACATACAAAACGTACCCGTCTATTTACAGGCGAAAGTTGACGATTAGCCTTCGAGGAAGAAGAACCGTTCCGAGGTGAGACAAGAAGCCATTAACGCCGAGACGAGACTACCGAGAGTGTCGAATGGAAGACAAACAGAGAGCAAAAAGATCGAAAATAAGGCGGCGAAAAAAAATAACACACAATCTAGATAGGGGGTCTCGAAATGAGCTCTCGCGGTGCGAACGAATACCGTCGACCTATAAAATGTGTGTGTTGATATTTAATTAACAGTTCATTGTGATCGGCCATCGCAGATAGCCGCTGTAAAGCGGTCTGTTAATTACGATCTATGAAGACCACACACAAAAAATCTGAAAATCGATACGATGGTGTCGATAGAGCTTTTCAGGGTTTGAGTGATTGAATTTGTATCGGGGGTCTTAATATCGGAGAAGTTTTTGGACGGGATTCGATCTCGGGTGCTACTGTATTACAAAATAGATTATCAAAATGAAAAACGATTAAGTCATTAAAAGAAAAACTATACAAAAAAATATGCGAAACTAAAAAAATATTTTATTAAAAATTAGTTTATCAGCTATCATTTGTGAACAAAATGTGAAAAAAACATTCGTGGCAAATATTTAGAAATTTTTGAAAACTTAAGTGTAGAGTCCGAAAGGGAGTTTTCATCTGTCGGATTGATTTGCACAAAAATGAGGTTAAGAGACAAAAATTAAGATAAGATATGTGTTTTAAAATTATATTTTGATACCAAAAATGATTTTAAATAAAAATATTCTTTTTTTTTGTGTTTATTAAAGAAATTGTTTGTCTTTCTCATTGTTATACAAATTTATGATTAATAAAACATTTTGATAAGAGTATACTCGTATTTTACAAAAATATTCAACGATCATGAAAGTAATTAATTAACCAATAGTTTTTCTACGATTAATGAATTTTTTATTACTAAATAATTGATTTTTTTGTATTAGTTATATAAATATAAATCAATGCTAATAGTGGGAATTTTCTTCGGTAATACCGGAAATATTTAATACTTATTATTATTAATATATACGTATACTTGGAAATATTTAATAATTATTTCTTTATCATATTATGGTATTTTAAAAATTCCTAATAGGTATATTACTATCAAAATTAATAATAAAAACATACACTAGAACTTGATTTCGAATAAATTCGCACCGTGACAAATACAAACCGCCATTATCACCGGCGATAACGATCGACTGCAAATTCGCATTTAAAACGATTAAATAATCATAAAAAAATATACGAATGACACAACTAAAGTGTTATGTGTATAATGAGTGTGCGCAACGAGCCGTGTACCGAATACGAAAAGGAATTACATACGAAAAAAATGAAAATGGAAAAAAAGCGAGCGTCGCGATTAAATTTACATGTAAAAGTACGTAATAACAGGCTCCTGCCCATATGTAAATTTACAGCCGATTTGATTGACAGGTCGACAATGGTTTATTTGGAAAATAGTACGCCAGCAGAGGAGAGATAACCATCGTAATTATATGCTTATCTCAGCCGGAGATTGGTGCCGATGTGTGCGTGAGCCACCGGTTATTCGTCCATGCCAAACAAACTAAACGCGTAACCCTCGGTTGGTCGTCACTTTTTTATTAACGGACGCTGCAGCGATTCAATATATGTATTTTTATTAGTGCAAGGTTCAAAAATTTAGTTTTTTATTATGTTACAGTCCAAGTGTATTTCAGTCCATTTATATTTGGATCGGTTATAAATACATATTGTTAGGGGTTGGTTTTTTTTCGGCGATTTAATTTGTTTTGATCGAAGTTATGGGTTGAAATATACATGGACTAATAATATACATAGTCTGCGACAATTTATACTATTATGCAAATTTTAAGTTAGAGTGTGGCGAATTCGATCGATTACAAATTAAATTTCATTCGGAACCAAATAAATTCTCTACGTGCTAATTATTTTGTGTGTATTTTAATTTTAGGCCAATAAATTCTGATTAGCGTTAGAGCCGAATAAAATTTTCACTTTATCGAATATCTTACGTGTTTCGAAGTAATTTGCGGTATTAATTCAAAGAACTGTTTTATGTTTATTTGATATATATTTTTAAAAATATACGTTACTCAATTAAAAACGTCTACAAGAGTGGTAATAATTTTCGCGTAATTAATACGTTCGTACGAATTGATTTATTATATGAACTAATTGAAAATAATAAATTTGCGCGTATGCGTTTATGAATATCGTCGTATCGTTTTATTATACGGCCCGCGTATGATTTATGCATCAGTACCAAATTCCGATTCTAATTAAACAAAATAACAGAACAATAAAAAATATTTGTTTGTTTTGCGTGAAAAACGCGTGATTCGTATCTGAAAACGTGCACGAACTAATCGCAGGATCGACAAATTCGTTCGGCTTTGGAAAATCGGGAAAATTAATACGAGAATTTTCTAATCCGGGAAAAAGACAATAAAATTTATGTGCTAAGTTTTTTAAAAGATCATCGTTACATGTAGTTTTTATAAAAATAATTGTATGGTCATGTTTTTCTGATTGGAAAATCGATCATTTATAAAGGAAGGTAGTTCTTGATATTGAAAACTGTTTAAAAGAATCATTAGAAATAGAAAAAAATATTGTAATGCAATGAGATTCAAATTGACAAATAAAACTTAAAATAGTGTTTTACTTTGATTATATTTATACTAGCTTTTATACTCCAAATTCAACTGTTTTCCAAATCCAATTCAACATTTTAGGAATTACCTAACGAAAATATATTTAAAAAAAATAGATTATTGGTTTTAAATATATGGAAATATGTATAAGTATTGGTAAAGGCAAGATGACCGTCCATAAGGAAAGAAAGTTCATATTTTTGTTGTTTGTATGTAAAACTTTTAAAAATCAACAACTGAGATTAACAAAATTAAATTAAAGAATCGATTGTATAACAAATGTCTTAATAATACATTTTCAATGATTAAACTTGATTTATGAAAGCTTGAATTCAATCAGAAAGTGATTGAATTTTATTTGAAAAAAGTTGAATTTGATCTGTAAAAGGGTTGAGTTCAAATTGTAAAAGGGTTGAATTAGATTTGTAATAGGGTTGACTTTGATATGAAAAAAGTTGAATTTGGAATATAAAAGCTCTACTAACAATTTACCATTAACACCACCGCATCCACTCATAAAAAAAACCCACAAAAACTCAAAAAACCCCCAAAAAACCAATCCAATTCGTCCGACGTGCACAACCCGCGCTTATTAAGAGGTTACACACTCACACGCGCGCCACACTTGGATAAATAGACCAGCGTGGAAATACACACGAAATAAAAAAAAAACACCCAGATAACCATCTCTCGGCCGAACTGCCATACATAATATAATACACGTTCGGAGCCGGCCATCATCCTGTCGGCGGAATCTGACACAATCGGCCCGGCCCGAAGTGCTGCCTAGATGCTAATGGACGATAGCTGTCAATCCGAAGCGGCGATGATTGTCCGTGTGGGGAAGGCTCGATTTGTCATCTGTGGATGACGATGGTCTGATGGGTGCTGTGGGGATGTGGGCAGAGGCGTAGTTAAGGGCAAGTGGGTATAGATACCCTTGGGTGCCAGATTGAGGGGCGAAAGAATGAAGTTTGAAATATATATTTTTGTTTTGAAGATACATTTTCTTGTGCATGATAAGTGTAATGTAAATGTTATGGAAGTTTTGCTCAAAGCTAATAATTAGGTTTGAAAAGAATCGCGCAGATTAACTTTTTTATTAGTGGATTTTGTTATGACGCAAAGGATCTGAAATCCGACGAAAGTATGAAAGCAAATTTTACCTACTTTTATGACGGTTGTGAAATGTCTTTCGAAGGTAATTGGGTTTTATAGATTGGGAAAAAAAATTATGATATATCACGCACCAATCATGACTTCTTGATTGATGAAAAACGAAAAGAAAAATTTCGCCTGCGATTCCAATTTTTTCGATTATTTACAATGATATATGATTTATATTTTCTTTTAAACTTTTTTTTCATTTGGAAATTTTCAAACTTTTAATTTTTTTATACTTGAAAATGGGAAGGGGGGGCAATCATGTAATTTGTCCCGGGGTGCACAATACCCTAGCTACGCCACTGGATGTAAGGCTAATGTTAGTGGAGGGGTGTGTGTTTGTTTGGGTTTTGTATAGCGATGATGATTTTTGAGTGTGTATGTTATTTAACGTTTGTGTGATCGTTTTGTCATATGTGGATGACGATTGTCCGATGGGTGCTATGGGGATGTGGATGTAGGGCTAATGGTGGTGGAGGGGTGTGTTTGTTTGGGTGGGACGGGCTGGATTTTGTATAGTGATGATGATTTTTGAGTGTTATAAACGAATTGATTGTTATTACGTGTGTTGTGTTTGTGTGATCGCTTTGTACGTGAATGAAGCGAATCTATGAAGTTGTATTAGGTTTCCAAATTTTTTTTCAGAAAGGTCTCGTAAAATTGTATGAGTAATAATTACAAAACATTTAGGTTTCGAAAAAATTTTCAAAAAAGCGACTAGATTTCCCCGACAAAAACTGAAAAATGTATATCAAAGCCGCAAATGAATTACACCATACGCGTATATTCTAACAACAACGACACGATATGATATACATACCAAAAAAAAATGAAATGTATGTCAAACACGCCGTAGGTGTGGCCGCCTACGAAAGAGTTAAAAACCACACGCCCGTTAGATGGATGTCGTGCGTCACGATCAGGATGGACATTTGCATATCTCGGGGGCCACCTGACAGCCCTCCGCCACTTTTCACTCTATTTTCCGAACCGTTTTCATTTTATTTTTCAGGATTCCGTGACGCCCGCGGAGGTAAGAGTCCTGCTGGGGTGGTCTCGAAGTTGCCGTTCTTCGACTGTTGCGATTGTCGGACGCCGCGAAGGTTAAATGAATGTGAATTGGTGGTGTGGTGTGCGTGTGTTCTAATGTTGGCTTTCGCGGAAAAGCTTTCGAGTTGCGTGTGCGAGGAATTTCCGAAAAATTGTCGTGAATTGTATGGTTGATGTGTGTTTCGATTCCCGAATGATGGTTTGGTCATTGTCGCAGATAGTTGGATGAAAGTAAAAGTGAGCGATAATTTAAAAAATAAAAATGAATTAAGTCTAGATTTCAGTTAACGTATGTTAGATGTTTTTTTTAAATAAAGTCAACGCAGTATAATATCCTCATAGAATGAACGAAAGATATAATATTTCTTTGAGAAATATAATACTTTTGCTAGTGTTAGATGATTTTTATACGGATTTGAACAAATTCAAGTAATTATACAGTGGAAAACAGCATTTATAGTACGTATGTTACGCGTTGTTTGTGAAATTGCTACAATGTACAGTGGAATAGTGCCCCGTTTATGTTTTTTCATCAAGATTTGAACTTTTTCCTTTTCATTACTTTTGTTTCTACGCCAATTCCTATTCATGATCTTGGAAGTATCAATGTTTATGTTAGGTTGGGTTAATTATTTTTTTAGTTTTATGCCCTAATTGTTATCTACAAGGTTAAAGTTTTGTACGTTGGAAAAGAAGACAATGAAAATAAATTTCAAATTTCAGAAAATTCACCTTCCCATATGTAATTTTTATACTTCGCATACGACACAAAACTTATACAAAAAAAGATTCATATTGACTTTAATCTAAAATTTTCCAAAATTAACACTCAAACCACTTTCACATACAACGACTCATTATTACACAAGAGATATAAATGCATCGCGGTCAACGGACGTCCCATCGAAAACAGAAGCGATAAGTCAAATCGCGATATTGCACAACAGAAGTGTATTACAATTGTCGCGAGGACATGTCGACAATGGCGAGTCGCTACTAATTAAGTCGATTCATTGGTGGCGTGCATTTATCGGGCACGTGTTGAATTTATGCAGCCGCGACTGCATATCTATGCAGATTCGTCCCGAAAGAGGAAAGGGGCATAAACCGACCCGACGACGTGTTTATGCCGGATAATGCACTCGACAAACGTAATAATAATGCGCAACTGCATTGCTGCACCAGACGCGCCGTGGTACCTTTGAAGGTTTACTTTGGTTTCGTCCGAAGTTGAAAAATCGATGTAGTTATTTTAAGTGTACTGTGCAACGTTCGTGTAATTGTGTTTTTCATGAAAAATGCAAAAAAAACTTGCGTTTTTTGTGAAATTTGACATTATGTGTTGATATGTTGTCTTTCTTTGTTGGTGTTATTAAAAAAATATTTTTTTATATATCAAATATCACATCAAACGTGTCTTACAATATATTTTATCAGTTTATGTATATTATCAGTTCATGTATATTATTAGCCCATGAATATTATCAGTCCATGTATATTTGACCCGACCCAAGACTTCGATCAAAACAAAGGAAATTGCCGAAAAAAACTTAACACAACCTGATCTATCCCAACTCAACCGCCATAAATGTGTATCTATGACTAATTTAAATATACGTGGACTGAAATACACCTGGACTGTGACATATACAAAGGATAATTAGGAAAGACTTGTTTAATATCGAAGTATAAAACTATGTGGTGAAAAAGGACGTTGAGGATAAGAGTTTATTCTAGAAGTTAGTTACTTTTGAAAAAAAAAATCATTTTGTTACAGATGTCAAATGTTGTAAAAAAACGCATTTTTTTTTTGTGTTTTTTATGTAAAACGCAATTACACAAACGTTGCATAACATATCTTCTCAAAATCTGTCTGTAGTAGCACTCAAAGGAAACTATTATCATGGTAATGCTTAAATATTTTAATCTATGATTTTTTAACAATTTTTTAAAATACTAATATTGAAATAATTATAGCTACGTTGAAGATTCACACTAAAAAAATGTATATCAAAGAAAACGTCGAATGGTTATTATGTAAGAATGAAATGATATAAGGAATCAGTTGAGGATTACGAAGATGAATGGGCTTCTTAAAAATACCATATTCTAAAGTTGAATTTATATCAATTTTTTTTACATATGAATCGAAAAGAAAATGGTGAAGATTAGTCTCGGTCAGTGTAATAATTTAATTTGTCGGCCAACGGAGTATTTAAAGAATTAAATACCAAGAATGCCACACACGCACGGTATTTTGTAATCAATTTCGTTATATTCGAGAAGATTATCTATTCCCATACGCGTTTGTTATACGAAGATTCGAACGAAAGAAATTGTTTACGTCCGTCATTGTGTTAAAATGGCTTACACATTAATAAGACAGGGAAAAATGAGTAAAATATCCGATTTCACATTAGATACCGAAAAGTGCGTGTAATTTATTAAAATGTAAAAATACATACCCGCGCATTTTTAACAGATATTCAACCGGTAATTTACGATTTCATTCAAATGAGTAGATTCCGTCTGCGATATTGTATCGTGATTAATTTCCCGAAAGGGGGGATACAATCCTAAACGGTAACATCAGCGGCCGCTAAATTATATATATTTTAATTAATTAAAACTGGTACGCGATCCAGTTTTGTTATATTCGGCGAAAACAAGTAGGCGAAATGCGGAAAATATTGTAATTTTGATACAACGCTGTAGATCGCCGGTGATACTATGCAATTATTGTATTAGGGGGGCTTCGCGAAATGCGTAAATATGCGTTTTAATTAAAATCATCCATCAGATGAACGATTCGTGTTAAGATATATTTCACGATGTCGGAATTTTGCATGAATTAACATGCGAAATGCGCTGTTGTGACATCGCGAATGGGTATTAATTAACACGTGAGTGTTAAGATTCGATTGACACATTCGAATCATATAAATGTGTTGATTTTTTCGTTTAATATCTTTCGAAATCGCGTGTTTGATCATTTTGGCTATCTGGCATGGGATCTAAAATATTTTTATCCTTTTAGATTAGCATGAGAATAGCGTTTTTTATTATGAAAATTCCGATATCATATCGTAATCGGTTTCGTGATGTTAAAAAATTATACGATAACTATCAATATACAAATAAGACTTTCCAATCGAGTTTAACATTTATTTATTTTATTTAATGTTGATTATTTCATCACTATAGCCTAATCGGTTATCTGTATCAACAAATTTATTTCGACATGTCTAATGAAAATATATTTAATATTTAAACATACGAATGAAAATTTTGAAGTTTAGAAACATTGTTGAATAAAGCGATTACGTCCGAATGAAAAAGTAATAATTGCATCATAACCGAATCGTTTACCGCCCATTTTTCGAATTATTTGAACTAAAAGCGAATATAATTGCAACTATACGGGTGAGAAGGTGAATTAAAAAAAAAAAACGCGATCCCATCGTAAATCGTATTTTTGCATAGATTTCCAGCCGCGATTGCTATGCAAATTTCACTTTATTTCGCCTTAATACACGTAGATTAAAAAAACGCATACGTACACTTAAAAAAATATATAGAAAACACGTCAACTATTTACCCTCGAGCAGAGCTGCCATTATTCTTCGACGATTTCGTATGCAATTAAAATAATTAACAACACACGAGCGCCATTATCGAATGCACCGTTTCGAGTGCATCGAAACCCCGATGCTTATCTGAGAAAACGTTACTTATTCTGCGATAAGAATCGATCGGCCGCTTATCAGATGGCCGTTATCGCTTCGTGTGTGTATGTAATCGTAGCAGACGAATTAATCGCAATCGTAACGATATGATAATTTAGTACGTTGCTAAATGGGCTAGGTTCTTGTCGATGCGCCCTATGCGCACGTGCCGTATCGTGAGTGTTAATTAGCGTTTCGAATGTCGAGAAGGTGAAGATTTTCCGACTATCGCGATCGTAATTGAGACATGAATGTGTAAAAATACATAATTTATTTATTACGAGTCGTTAAATTTCGTTTATTTCAAAGTGTATGGCCGTTGTGACGTTTATTGCGGGATAAGATCGCTTATGAACGCCGTCTGAGGTTCGGACACTTTTCCTTATGGCGAATGATAAAGGGAAGGTAAATTTCGAATGTTGAATACTAAAAAATATATAATTATGATCGTATGCGTTAACAGACCACATCAATTGTCGCTAAAGACCTATAGACACTATCAAAATTTTATATCTGTAATAAGCAGAAACTATATTTATATTAAAAATTTTAATAATAACCTTTCTTAAAAAATTTAAAATGATGAAAATTCATACATAAAATAATATATAAAACAACTCTACTAATGAAGTGGAGCTTTGTGCTAAATTAAAAAATGCATTTCGAAATGACACGCTGCATTTAGTTGAACGTTGACGCGTGCACACTCCGTAATTTATGTAAAATGTTCGGTTTTTAATGTGTAATTCTTTTTAATCCAACATAGCCGGTGCGAAATTATGAAAAATGTATGCGCATGTAAAAAAAAATGCTTATCAAATATGCAATTTAACAATTATGCACCGCCGTTCTAAATATGCATCGAGCGCGCGAACATTAATCGCAGTATGCAAATAAGTCGCGTCGAAGCGATCGATACAAACGGTGCCCAAAGGGTTTATTAAAAAGTGCAAATAATTACAGCTCCTTCAATCGTATATATGTGACGGTATATTTGTGTAATCGCTTTGTTCTTGGAAGAAGCAAATAATTTTGCTTTGTCTATGAAATTTAGCAATATCTGGTAGTGTATAGGCGCATAATTTAACGTTTTCTGTCGAATATAACAGTTGACGTATCTTATAAAAATGATGGTGAATCTTTACTGCTGTCCATAAGTATGTCGTAAGATATGTCAATTGTCATATTTGACAGAAAACTTTAAGCAATGCGCCTATACTTCACGAGATGTTGTTAAATTTAATAGAATAAAAAGCTTGAAAAAGCAAGATTTTTTGCTTCATACATGAATGAAGCGATTACACAAATCTAGAGAAACATACATATATATATTCGAAATCTAGTGTTTGCGTATGACACTTAGGTGCAACATTTAACGTCTTCTGCTGAATATGACAGTTGACGTATTTTAAAACAGTGATAACGAACCTTTACTGCCATTTTAATGCCTTAAGTATATCATAAGACACATCAATTGTCATATTTATTAAAAGACGTTAAACGATGCGCATATACACCACCAAATGTTAAATTTCATGGAAAAAGCAAGATTATTTGCTTCGTTCATGGATGAAGCAATTACACAAACCCAAAGTAACATATATATTAGAAAACGAGAGATCCACTACACGCGGTTTTGTTTTGACTGACACGCGTGTAATTTTAACGGTCCGGATCTCCGGTCGGTTAACGATATTCAACGTCAATCATCCGAGCTGTAAGGAAACACTTTCATAATACGAAGATAAAACGATGTAAAAAAGAACTATAACGAGTTGCCAGATTAAAAAGTAAATAAATAAAAGCAATATGTACGAGAGCGCATTTCGTGGCATTAGTTACGATGCGTACGGAGCGATTAACATCGGTTCATTTTTTTTCTGTTTTTTTTTTTTTGTAGCAGTGTCATGTCGTCGGGTTACTTTCGGCTGTTAACGCCGCAGTTTAATTAAATTATGCAAAGTTAGTGTGCAGGACATATAATATAAACGGTAATTTAATTCTGAATTTTCATGTGTGATGTTGTATGAAAGATAATTGATAATGGTTGAGGTCTTGATGAACGTGCTGAAGTTGATTTATGGTGAGAGATTGCTTTTGATGTTTGAACGTATTCGTATTATTATGTTGTGTGTCAAGAGTTAAGTTTTATCGAATGTGCTGATTTTCATCGATGACGAGTGTCGTGATCAGTATATGTATTATGCGCTGTTTGTGAATGACGCAAAAATGTTCATTATTCCTTCATTATTCTAAATTCGAACTTTTTCATTGCCTTCTTTTCCGCCTAAGGAAACTTTAGCCTTGTAGATAGATACAATCAAAGCTTAAAACTAAAAAAAAATCTAATCTAACTATTGATACTTTCAAGATCATGAAAAGGAAGGGGTGCAAAAACGAAGATGAAACGGAAGAAGTTCAAATTTTTATGAAAAACATAAACAAAGCATATCCCACTATATTGTTTACAATTTTTTTGCATCGTACATGAACTAAGCAATTTCCCAAAAGTACATATACTATTATTCTTATACTCTTTTGAAAGATATTTTTATAGTATCATATATCCTGCAATAGAAGTTTTAGATTGCATATAAAAAGTCAAAAGCGATAAAGTCTTACTGAACCAGCCGAAGTTAAGCGATAAGTTGATCGGTCAGATTAAATGGCTTGAAAGTTAACTTTAACTCATGATCAAATTGTGAAAAACGTTTAAATTTTTCATAAATTCTATTCCATACAATCTATTTATGAAGAAAGTACAATACAAATCAATTCAACACAATACGAAACGCGACCAGAAATTTGCACTGCGTCAATCGAAACCGCGAACTTCTACATACATTTTACACGAACACATACACTTTTCGAACATTTTATACACAAGTATATATACATTTACTCTTTTTTTCGGTTCGAAGGGAGAATTGGGCGTCGGACAAATATAATACAAACAAGTCGGCGCTGAGGAGGCGGTCATCGCCAACATCACGCAAATTTATAGCGGCACGACCCGGGGCCGTATCGCGGCAAATCGCAAATAAATATTGCGTATCGAAAACGTATCTAAACTTAATAAATAAAAACGTCGACAATTTCCATTGTTTTATTTTTTTTTATGCGTTCGCCGTCGTTCTTCGCGCAGTGCGTATAAGGTTTCGCATGTGTCGTCTCGCGATAGCGCTAGATTTGCATACGAGCCGGAAAAATTACTGAAAATAAGTTCAGATAAACGTGTCATGAAATATTGTGTGTGTTAGTGTGTTTTTTTTTTTATTTTCGGTGAAGCTTTTTCGGGAAATTTTCACTGCGGTTTCGGTTTTTCGCAATTAACGCGTATTGCGTTATAAAGTTGTATATTAAATTCGTTTAGAGAATATGGACTATTTCAATGGTATTTGTTGTTTATTTTGATAAAATAACGAGTCAGACTCGTGGTTTGTAATCAGGAAATATATGAATATTGTTAAATAATATAATGCACGTATTGCGTTAAAAAATCGATGCTAAATATTTGCTAAATATATATGAATCATTTCAATGGATATTCATATATGTTTATTAAACGTTTTGTGATAAAATAATGAGTCAGATCCATAGAATATAATTAGTATGAAATTTATAAATATTGTTAAATAATATAATATATGTATTGTGTTAAAAAATCGATGTTAAATATGAATCATTTTAATGGATATTCATATATTATATGTTTATTAAACGTTTTGTGATAAAATAATGAGTCAGATCCATAGAATATAATTAGTATGAAATATATAAATATCATTAAATAATTCAATATATGGATTGCGTTAAAAAAATCCATGTTAAATATAATATGAATCATTCGACGGGTATTTGTATGTTTATTTAACGTATTGTGATGGAATAATGAGTTAGATTCGTAGGGTATAATCAATGTATTGTAAATGGAACGATCAATAAAATCTGTAATATAATACGATTAAATTTGAAAGATTTCATAAAAAAATCTAAACTTTCTTTCCAGTGATCATATTCATATATCACATCAAAAAAATAAAAATAAAATCTTTCAACCTCACCATTAAAACATTTCTAACCCATCCTTCAACACAATCGGACACACCAAATAAATTTCCAAACAACGAAACCACATATCGAAAACATCGAAAACGTATCAACTAGAAACCCATAAAAATGCGACTCTATGCACTTTTCCCGCACAAGTCGGAAATAAATCAGCGCGCAGGGGCGCCCAACGGGTGGTCCGCGGGGCGATAAATCGCCGATATGACCGCTCGTCTCCGGATCCCTAACAGAGTCGGATCGATGGCACCGTAAATAACGACACCTGTGAATAACGAGCCTCGCGAGGTTAAATTATCGCCGATAATGTTGATTTATGCCACGCGATAACGAGACAGGGAGATTTGTACGCGGCGTGTAATGTGCGCGCGCGCACGTTGTCGCACACTTTCGAAATCGGGGTCGTGCGATTAACGGATGTTTCTAAATAACGTATCGATTGCGAATAAGGCCGGAGATTTATGCGAGGCGGAGACGTTTGGAGATGGACGCTTTTTCGGGTTTGACAGTGTCTGATAGTGCGGATCGGTGAGGGCGTGTGGATTTGGGTTTGAAATGCGGTCGTGGATGGGAATTCGTGGATGTTGATGGTTCGGATATGAGATGGTCGTTTCGGTGATGTTAATTGGAATTTGAGATTTTTGAGATTTTTAGTTCGATGGGTTTATCATTATCGTATGTATTGCATATGTGTATTTTAGTCTATGTATATTTGTATCTGTTATAAATATATATTTTTGGGGGTTGGGTTGGTATTTCATTTGTTTTGATTTGGTTTAGGGTTGGGTCAAATATACATGGACTAATAATATACAAGGTCTGCAACATATACGACATACATTGAAGATATAATCTTTTTGATGTTTATTTAAAGTTCAGATATACAGATGAAAATTGATTATTACAAAAAAAAAAAAACGATGTCTTACACAATATTATTACACAATTTTCATGTAATTGCGTTTTTTATGGAAAAAAACGTTATTTTTTGTAAAATTTAACGCCATCTGTTGTAGTGTTGTCACTTTTTATTGTTGTTATTAAAAAAAATGTTTAAAGTTATGTGTCAAATATGATAGTTGACGTATCTTACAATATATTCATTGAAATCCAGGAAAAACTTGCGTTGCTGATAATAAAGTAATACAATGTGGTTAAAAAAGGATGTTAAGGACCACAAACGTTTTGTATGTCATAAAAAAGCTCATTCTAAAAGATGAGAGTCTGTTAAAAAATCATTTTGATACAGATATCAAATGTTATTTAAATTTCCAAAAAAACACAAAGTTTTTGCGTTTTTCATTAAAAAACGTGATTACATAAATGTTGCGTAAAATGTATATAAAATAATTCTCTTTATATAATAATCAATTTACGTATGTAAATCCGAACTTTCAATAAACATCAGTAGGTGGACGTTAAATGCAAAACATACGAATACGATAAAGTCTTTGAACTGGAAATTGGAAAAATGTTGAATTCCTTCGAAAATCGCGCCAGGTTTTTGCGGTTGGTAGTACCGGAAGGTGCGAAAGGAAAATTTCGCGTTGTTGCGACAGGCGGTTTGCCGGGGGCGGCGGATACGCTGATGGCATCCGCTGTCAACCGACGAACACCTGTTGACAGCCAACATATGTACGAGAGATACACCGCTCAACTCCCACCGAAAACTCACCCCTCCGGGAAAACCTTCCGAGAAGAAAATTCTCAGAAAAACCAACTCGAAACTTGCGCAATTTACAATTTCATCGGAGCTTTCGTACGGATTTCGTACGCATCACCCACTCGTCGATTCTAATCTAGAAAAATGTTAGACAAGTGCCTAAAGCCACACACGTAAATAAATCAGCCGCGTTTTTAGATAAACACACGCCGTTTTCATTGGACCGTCCATTTGGTGTTGCAACGCTGACTGACGCTAATCCGACACTATCCAGATCCTCCTTCATATTTGACTCTTCGCATTCTCTTCATCGTCACGATTATATATGTTAGTCAAAGCATCGAGCCCGTTAATACGTGCATTCTCTCGCAAATGAATACGTTGTCTAAATCGCTCAAAGAAAACATACATGGAAGTATAAATGAAAATATTAACTAGAGAATGCACGAATCATCTATATCGACGTAGATAAAGAAATAAATAAATCTCAATTGGAGAATATAATAGGGTTATTTTATTTTAGGAAATACGAGAAATTCAAAATATACAATTTTCTCTAATTTACTTTTGATTTACGTACAAGAAATTGTTACAGATAAATATCATAGTCCCCATATACGCTTTGTATTATAGAATTCAGTTCTCATATGTTACTTTCACAATATGTAACGAAATACAAAAAGTGATTTTTATTGTTAAGATATTTAGATACAGAGAATTGAGCATAATAAATAATAAACATAATAATAATATTGACACAATAAGTATTTACTCATACAGATGACAGCTATATTATAAAATACCGAAAATCTTATAGACGTCAGTTGGCATCTTACGTGTTGCCAACTGTCAATAACGAAACTAACTCATCTGTCAAATCACTCATTATACGGTTTGTCTAATCGATATCAGCGATTCGATGCATTCTCTCATTAATATATGCTATCTTTAGAGATAACATATGCGAAATCTCGTATCGTACGCTTTCTCAAAAACTTGAAGCGTATACAATCTCGAGACAATGTATTAACGACGACGAACGCTCTGGCTGTAACATATATTAAAAAAAAACATAAATTACCGAACATAACCGAAACTCGGGGTAGGAAATGGACGCGCGATTAAACTCCGTAATCAATAATGCAGATTTCGATATCTGCGATGGCATTCTAATGTCCAGGAAGCCACATTCGGGCGAGCGAAATGAAATATCTCAAGGGTGGGTGGTGGTGCATGAAGCGGGCCGCCCTCAGATCAATTTCAGATAGTCCACATCCGAATTGGTGCCATTATATCTGGTCTCCGGGATGACGATGGTTCGAGATTCATCGTCGTCTGAAAGACGGTCTCTATTCCTCCCTGTGTGCCTTTTAGATATCGTTTCGGACGGTGCATTCATAGGGAACGTTACAATGATGGATTTTATTGCTCCGTTTGTGTGTGTGGTTCGTATCGGAATTAAAATTATGTTTTTGTGGACGTCTGTTAAGTAATAAGGCATCATTTTAGTATTTAAATATTAGTATTGACTATTTGTATTAAATGGTTCGTATTTATATTAAACGTTCAGTTTTTATTGTT